>CM071689.1:38025000-38625000 GCA_036553675.1 Solanum okadae
CTTGCAAAACATCCATTAAAAGTTAAATATAACTTAATCAAATTCATTGAAACACAGTTGCAGAAAAACTCAGCGAACCAGTCGCCGAATCGCTTTGGTGAGCTGGATCAGGCTCACTGAAATGATTGGCTTAAAAGCTGCGGCAAGTCAGTGATGGGAGATGCCTTTCGGCGAGCAAGGTTCAACTCGCTGAAAGTTACAATGCTAAAAAGGTTTAGGGGTGCAGATAAAAGGTGATCAAGAAATCTTTCGGCGAGTCGCTAAGTTCCTTCGGTGACCTCAGGCCTCTTGCCAAAAGTTACAAAGCCTAACATCAATTAAAGCAAGATATTAACGGCGAAATGGGGAAATTTGGCGAAACGCCGAGTGATTTGTCTAGCTCGACCCAGCTCGCCAAACGACCCTACGTGACTACTTTCAACCCAACTTCTCGAATTCAACCCCACAATTATCGAAAATAAAATCAAAGCATGCACTAGTTAAATTAAGACTAGACCCATAAAACCCATTACCATAGGATACTCAGACTTTTCCTGGTACTGCCAAATTTGGCCAATTTATGACATTTGCCCTTAAAAATGAAGTCACCCGCTCTATCATTAGGCAAATTACATTGTTTGGCACAAATACAGGATACTCCTACTTCACTCAACCAAGCCAAATAACATGCAACCACAACCCCACAAAATTTACTTCATTTTAGAGCACAAAAAATGGGAATTTATCATTGAAAACATTACGGCCAAGATTATCAAATCACAAACGGACATTCAAACAATCTAATCCTATCAGAGAGGCCCAACACACATCAACAACAAAATATTGCTTGCATAAAAGTACAAATTATGAAAAATAAGTGTAGAATTCAGAAAACCAACCTTAGATGCAGATAAAAATAAGATTGAAAATTTAGGTCGCAATGTAATCCAAATCCAAGAACTAATTGATCAACTAAAATACTTATGGAGCGGAAATATCAAAAATACTAGATAGGTGCGATTTTGGGAAGATGAAAAATGAGGGAAAATGAAAGAGTTTGAAATTTAAACATTACACCCTTTAATAAATCGTCTAGTTCTAGCCCATTCGGCAATGTTAGTCATGATCGCTGACACACTCGGTGACACACCGAGTGGTCACTTACCTCACCGAGTTGTACAGGACCCTCAGTTGATGTGCAGGTCCAAACGGTAGACAAGATCGAGAACACCGACTTGATCGACGAATCACCAATAATTTCCTGGGATCACCGAGTTTTACAGACTCTACCTTGAAGTTGTCCTGAGTCCAACGACGGACTAGGTTGGGGTCTCCGACCTCTTCGGTGTTTCGCCGACTGTAATTTAGCTTGCCAATCTGCACTTTCCAAACATTTCCCACACTTTAACCTGCACAATCAACACACCATTATTCAAAAATAACAATTTAAAGTGATAAAACCTTGGGTTGCCTCCCAAGAAGTGCCTTAGTTAATGTCGTGACATGACTTCCCCAATTAATTTGGATTTGAAGGGTAGAGACGAGACAATACATGACCCATTTGGGTCTCCAGTTACTGAACATATATGAATTGGGAAGCAGTTATTTCATTCTGCAGTAAGACATTCTCCTTTATCTCATTCAACATGTTGTCATGACTTTCAAATTTGTGGAGAATGAGTTAGAGTATCTCCTCTATTTGTCCACTCTCACTCGCATTTGGCTTTATACACTCATGAGGGGGAATGCACCGGTCTTTCCTTTTATCCAGTATTTCCAATTCCATGATCTTCTTCTCCACTAGATCCAGCTGAGTCAATAATGTGGCCAAAATATGGTCTTTCTCAATCCCCTTGTTGGTCATGGCCATGTGGTCAAGAATCTAGGCTGCTATTGCGTAGGGTAGTCATGAGAGACCCCCTGGAAATATTTGGTCAGCCATTCTTTTATTATCCGGGCCAAGACTTTTGTAGAAGTAGTCCAATAGCACGCTTTCTCAGATTCCATGAGCTGGGAATTGCAGGAAGAGTGTCTTAAATCTCAGCCACAACTCATGGATAGACTCTCCCTCCAATTGTCTAAAACTTAGGATGTTATCCCTAAGAGACATCATCCTCAAAAGAGAGAGGCCCATTTGGTCACCATTCCTACCAGACATGTATCAATTTCATACACAAAAAAACGACACAAAAACTAAAACTAAAAATTAAGCAAGTAGAACTATAACTAACAAGAGCAAAATTCAACTTAACTAAAAATTCTCAATTAGCACCACTCCCCGGCAGCGGTACCATTTTCACTTGACGTGTCCGGGCGCTTCATCCAATACTAAGCGTCCACGGTCATTCAATAGTAATATAACCCAACTAGTGAGTTGGGGTCGAGTCCCAAGGGAGCGATTTGTAATGGAGAATTAAGAGATAAGCATGAATGTGTTCAAATCAATTGTAGCTAAAAATATTTACGAATAAAAACATAGCATATTAAAGTGTGACACAAGTGTCAATTATCAAAGGGGGCTTTGTAATCAATTTTCAATTAAAATGAGAACTAAAAACGAAAATGCAAATATGGAGATAGGATTTTTGGGATGTGATAGGAATATGGGCTAAAATTAACAACTGGGTAAATGCTATTGAAAGTAAAACGTTGTACATAGGTAACTAAGCAAGACTTTAGTGGGGTTAAATTTTCTCTCGAACAATTTACCCTGAATCAAATTGCCTTCTCTCGAACACCAATAAGCGGCAATGAAGCACATCATTCGCCTTAGTCCATTCACTCTCTCTCAATGAATGTGTGGGAGAGGGTTTAGTATTTTCTCTCTCGAGCTAAACCCACGATAACCCAATAACCACAGATTATAGATTCAGTAGTTTTGGTTTTAAAACCTCTCTCTCGAGCAAGTCAAAACCATGAACATAAAATTGTATTTGCAAATACAACCCCATTAAATTCAATCACAACTACTGAACGAAATCACCTTTAAACAACAAATTAACTATCTAATAGCAATACCCAGCAGTAAATTCAACCCATATTCACATAATCACACCCTAAGAATTGGAGTTTTTGCTAGACATAGTAAAGAGATAGAAATCGATACAGAAAAGTATTTCCATCAAATGGGTACGATAGATTCTGTCTTTACACACGTCTAGGATGAAGAATCTTAAATACCCACTTCCAATTGCTTAGAAAATGGAAATCTTCAAATCTTCCAAGCTATAGAACAAAGTCTCCAAAACTCTGAGTTCTAAAGACTGAAAATAATGTTTGATTCTCATTGCATACAAAATCTCATTACTAAGCTAAGAATTGAAACAAGTATTTATAGTTGTCAAAAAGTGTACTGCGAAGGACCACTTTGTGCAGTTAGTCGAGATCGCCGATCTATTCGGTGATTCACCCTTTGGTCTGGTTCATCGCCTTTCTGCATTGGCCTTCAGTAAATTCAAGTTCAATAACGCTGGGCGATGGAGTACTACATCGCGGAATCATTCGGCGAATCACCGACTGCTTCTTTATCTCATCGACTCGATTTTTTCCTTCAAAGCTTGGCACACTGGAACATTAGGTGAGACCATAGCAATTTGATGACTCGCCTAATGGTTTAGGCGATCCTCAGACCGTCTTTTCTTCGTTCTTTTCAGCAGCCTTGTTCTAATCTGCCCAATAGTGTCCATGCTTAGTCTGTAACTCCAAATACCTGAAACTCAAGGATTTTCATTAGTTATTGAGACAAAATATACATTTAATCGGGCTTGGTACACCCACGAAGATCAGGTCTCCCCTGTCACATTTAAATTGACCAAGGGGCAACTTGAGAAGGACCAAGAGAGGGATCAGAACATGAAGAGGTGAATTTCCTAGCCAACCATGGTGGTGGTTATTGTTCAAACTACCCGAGGAAGGGTGGTAACCAAGGTTGGAACAGGGATGAAGGTTGGAAGGATCATGATAGAGAGATGACGGATCATAACCCCACTAGGAAAGAGAGAGACGGGGAGAAGGATAGATATGTTCCTCCGCATGAGTGCCAAAATCCAAAGGATTTCGAGAGTGGTCCATATGAGGATATGCTTTCTCGTATTCTCAACTACGTTGAGGGGTCGAACAAGATTTTAAAAGAGATGAACGGAGATGTGTCGACCCTTAGCCAGACGGTTACCTCCCATTCAGTCTTGATCAAATAGTGGGAGACCCAAATGGGTCATATCTCGTCTCATTTAAACCCGAGACAACAAGTGGGGTTGCCTAGTGATACTATGGCCAACCCCAAGAATGAAGTTTGAGTGAGGACTTACGTCGTGCCACGACATTAACTAAGGCGCTTCTTGGGAGGAAACCCAAGTTTTATTTGCTTTCTTGTTTTTTTTTAAATTTTAAAATAATGGTGTGTTGATTGTGCAAGTTAAAGTGTGGAATGTGTTTGAAAGGTGCAGATTGGCAAGCAAAAAGTCCAGTCGGTGACTCACCGAAGAGGTCGGCGAACCCGAGTTGGACCGCCATTTGACTCAAGAAATTCTAAGGTTGTAGTCTATAAAACTCGACGAGCCAAGGAGCAATTGGTCAATCACCGAATGGATCTGTGGTTTCAAAGCAAGGGGCTTTAACTCCCAATCTGTATTGTTTGAGCCGGAGGATGACCAGCCATTACAGTCCCAGAGAGCAGAGATCTGTTCTAGATCTTGTCTTGACTCAGCTAGAGTACCAACAGCCTCATCTCCGGCAAATACAATGCCAGTTTCGGCATCTCCTGGAGCTCCAGTGCCACCAGTGGTTCCTCCTCCCCAGCTACTTAACAGATTGAAAGTTGATAGGTTGCAGACGATCCTTGAGGAGAAGATACTATCCATGGAGGGCTTGGTGGACAGATACTCTACAGTTAGGGGAACCCTCCACTTCCACTTATTCGAGCGATTCACCATGCCCCGAGGCCCCTACATTCATGTGTAGGTCTGGGAGTTTTATACAGTATACAGAGAGTTGGTGCCAAAGGGGATAAAGAAGGCCATCGCTTTCAGACCAGTGAATTTAGTAATGGTTCGGGTGAAGGAAGTCGGGTGCAGTAGCGACCACATTAATATTGTACTTGGTAGAGCTCTAGGTGCAACACTGGCATATAAGGGCTTGTCTATTTCTCAGTCCTTGGATGACTTAAAGGGTTGGCTTGCACCAATAATTTTTTATACCACCCCGAGGTGGATCGAGGAAGGAGTCACCATTGAGAACAGAGACCTAAATATTGTTGCTCGTTTCTAGTTTGGCTTAATCAGCAGAACCATCATGTCATCCCTGAACGATTCCATCCTCCGCCACCCTAAGGCGGCCTGCCTTGTGATGATAATGTCCAGGAAGATCAGTGACATAGGGCTCATTATAGAGTAAGAAATGTCCATGACGGCCAAGTAGAGTCAGACCTCACTACCATTTCTGGTGTTGATTACAGAGTCATGTCAGCATGCTGGTATTCCTTATGATGAATCGAGAGACTTTAAGGTTACCCCTACATCCTCCACTAATATCCGGCATATAGAGGCCGAGTACACTCAGGAGGAGGCAACCAGGAGGAGAGCAGCTGTGGTTGACACATCCCCAGAGATTGACATAGAGACGATTCCTGCAAAGGCATCCTTGCCTACTCCAGCCTTCGGGCCTTCCGGTACATCTGGTTCCCTTTCTTCCTCCCAGGCTCCTAGCACTTCTAATGCAGCCCAACCCGCTAAGATTCCTCAGGCTATGATCCTGAAGATTCGGCACCTGGCCCATTCGGCTTTTGTGAGGGCTACCTGACTAGAGGTTGTAGTCCTATGGATGATTAAGAGTGCCTTCCCTGCTGCACGGACCCCCCTCCAGACTTCTGTTGATGATTTGACTGTGATAGTTGCGGCTTCTGAGAGTAGATAGGGGGAGTCTTCTGAGGTGACGACTTTGTAAGCCAAGGTTGCAGATCTTAGGAAGGACGTGGACTACTTGAAGTCCACAGATTTTGCTTCACTATTTGAAGCAACATATGATGTACATGCCCCCTCGACTTATGAGATTCCTCCGGCCACCACCGGAGAGGTACATTGGGATAACATGGCAGATGAAGACTCGGAGGCAGAAACCGATGAGGAGCAGATACATGTGCGAGATGCTAAGGTTTATGATGATCTGGCTGTCCTTGAAGATGCGATGTTCGAGACTGCGCGCCAGACTTCTTTTGGAGACACCACCATGGGTGGGTCCAGTGGAGTTTGTACTTCTGAAATGACTCCGGGCACTGACCCCCAAGATCAGAGTGTTGCACCGGGCATTGATGCCCTGACAGATGGAGCGACTGTGTAGATAGGATCTCTCTTTACCTCCCTCTCTCTTATTTTTATTGATTTTTTTGTTTTTATTGTATTTGAGTACAAATTGCTTTTGTTTTGTGGTGGGTGAGGTAGTTCCAAACCTACCTCTTGTTTTGATGATATTATCTGTATATATATTGTGTTTTGACACTGGTTTTGGGGATGATTGAGCTTGTGGGTCTTTGCTTTAATTGTAAATGGTTTTTGTCCCTTTTTGATAATTTTGTGCCACCTCTTGATTGTGTTTGAATGTGGCTATTCTTTTGCAAATTTTGAGTATCGTTCTTGATCAATACCGATGACCTAAATAATGCTCATACTCAAAAAAAAATTAATGTGTGACTACGATGCGGCCAAATGAAGTTGGATAGCCAATATGTGAACTTCTTGCATCTTTTTATGACTAGCCTATTATCAAATTGAGTCTCTTGTGATGAACATTGCACCCTTGCAAAACTGTGAAGTCTTGTTTGACTTTGATGTCAATGACTTGTGTGATGAGCTTACCGTGAAGTATATGTGATGACACCTAGAATTTGCCCTGTTGGTCCGGTTGACCAAGTGATGTGAGCTCTTGAAATAATCTTATCTAACAATTTTAAAGAGTGAAACAATTTGACTTTATACCTCTATTGTGGCCTACCTTGTGAGTGTGTGAAATTCGCTTGAACACCTTTTCTGCCTTAGAATTTCCTTGGATGAAACTTGATGAAATTGTGACCTTACTTTATCCCTTACCCATAAACCTCATGATTTGTGGTTTGTTTGAATAGCCAAGTTAGGCTAAAAAGCCTAAGTTGGGGATGTGGTTAAAAGAGAAGGTGAATCAAGAAGTGCAAAGCAGTCCCCTTTGACCCATGGTTTTGAGAAAGATGGAACCCCTCCAAAAAAAAAAGAGAAAAAGAAAAGAAAAAGAATGAAAAAGTTTGAAACAAAGTTGTGAAAGTGCAAAAGAAGCGGGGTGTCCGGTATTCCATGGAAAGTGAATAATGGGGTGACTTTTGAGCAAGAATGAGAATGATGAATAAAAGAAAATAAATTGTTGTTCATACCACATTTCATGAGGATAGCAGCCATTGAGCCTAAATGACCATACCTTTACACTCAGCCCCGTTACAGGCCTCGAAAATACCCTTTTGATCTTGAGTGAGCTGAAGAAAGTGTTGGTTGGAAAATAAGGGTAAACCTAGAGGTAAATTCATTCATGTATTCATCTTTGTAAGTGTGAGAGTTCTTTGTCATTCCGGTACTATAAAATGTTTAACCATTGTGTGTGAATATGGAATCATTCTTTGTGTGAGGGAATTTGAGTAGCTTTGTTGAGTTTGAACTTGCATTTAAAGCAAGTATTTTGAGCTTGAGAATCTGTGATAATGGTGAGTAACAACTTTAATCTTTCAGTGCAAAATTGATCCTTGCATGAGTAAGTTGAGTTTTTTTGTGTGCATTCGTGATTGAGTCTTGTGTACCACTATTTGAGAAATCCTTTTTGAACTGCTGAACTTGAGTTTTACTTGAGGATAATCAAAAGTTTAAGTTCGGGGTGTTGATGAGTCCACGATTTGGAATCATTTAGGGCTTTATTTGGATAGATTTAGTGTCCTCAAATACCTCTTTTGTGCCAATAATTGAGTAAAATCCTTGATTTCTAGGTATTTGGATTAAGGAACAAAGCATGGACACTAATTTGCAAAAAGGAAAAAAGCAAGATGAAAGAAGGAAGAAATGAAGGCATGGTGATCGCCAATTCCGTTTGGTGAGTCGCCGAATGGCCACCATCTCGCCTAAAGTTTCAGTGTGCCAAGCCCTGAAAGAGAAACTCAATTTGGCAAGAGAAAGGAGCAGTCAGAGTGTCGTCGAGTGGTTCTGCGATGTAGTGTTGGATCACCCAAAGTTATAGAACTTGAGGATACTGAATGCCGAAGCAAAAAGGCGATAGAACTGACCAAAGGGTGGATCGCTGAGTTGATAGGCGATCCCGACTTACTGCGCCGAATGGCCCTTCACAACATATTTTTGGCCACTTTAAATACATCTTCAACCATTAATCTTTAGAGCTTTTTTATCATAAGTTTAATCATATTTTTGGAATTAGTTTGAACTCATAGTTATTAGACAAGTTTTCCTTAGCTTTGAAGAATTGAATTTTTGCATTTTTGAGAAATTGGAGGTGGGTCTTTGAGATTTTTTAATTTGGACCTTTGTGAAAACGAAATTAAACTTACCTAGTTGATGGAAACACAATTTGGTAACCATTTTTATCTTTTTATGATGTCTAGATAAAACCCCAATTCTTGGGATCTGATTATGTTATTATGGGATGATTTAACTTATGTGTACTGCTAATTATTAGTTTAAATGATGTTTAAGAGTGATTTCAATCATTAATTGTTGTTAAAATTAAAGGATTGTAGTTGCAAATGCAGTTCTACCTTCGTTTATTTGACTTGCTCGAGAGAGAGGTTTCAAAACCAAGATTATTGATTGATAGTCCGTGGGTATTGGGTTGGCATGGGTTCAACTCGAGAGAGTGAATCCTAAACCCTTTTCCACACATTCAGCTCGAGAGAGAGTGAATAGACTAAGGCGTAGGCTGTTCTTATTTGCTTGCTTGTTGGTGTTCAAGAGAAACCGATTTGATTCGGGGTAAATTGTTGGAGAGAAAGTTTACCTCCTCTATAGTCTAGCCTATTCACTAATTTACAGTTATTTTCTAACAGTTTCAATTACCCATTTGTCTACATTAGCCTATAATCGAATCACATCCCAAGAACCCGTCTCATTATGGTTATTTCATAGTATTTGCTGCTGTTATAGTTAATAATTACAATCAAAACCCCCTGTTATTTGGCACTCGTGTCAACCCCCTTAATTTGAATTATGTTTTTATTCGTAAATTTATATTCCAATGATTGACTTGAACATATTTGTACTCTACTCTTGAATCTTAAACATGTACCACTCCCTGTGGGATTCGATCCCAACTCATTTCGTTGGGTTATTTTACTGACTAGCGATCGTTGACACTTAGAAATGGATGAAGTGTCCTTGAAACGTTAATCAATGGTATGTAATTAGAAGAGGTTAAGAGAAACACCTTAGAAAGAGGTCTTAGTACCTGCTTATGGAGAGTTCGCTAGTCATGAGATAAGCTTCTCCCGAGTGTTAGACTAAAACAGGAGTTCCAAAGGGTATGTGAGATACCTTTTTAGAGGTCCTTTTATTAATGGAGTGATGTTTGAAAAAGAAGGTTAATGATCCTATCGTGATAATAATGGGGTGATAATTACGTCTGAGGTTATAAATGAGGAGGAAGAAGAGGATGAGGTTTTTCTATGAGAAATAGATAAATGAGAGCCCTTAGTTGGTTCCAAATAGTAATGCCGACATATTCTAGTTGGTATGGCAGAGATGATAAAAGTAACCCCATTCCGTACCCAATCCAATCGTCATTAGAGGACGAATAATCCCAAGGGGGAGATACTGTAACACACAAAAATGATTTTTTGAGCTAAGACTCTAACCATGTTTCGTTGTGAGTAAGATTTTACCGAGGAATTAAAAAATTCTTAAGTATTAAGGTCAGGTCACTAGATATAGCACCTTCAGTTCCGAAATGAATTAAAGAAAATCAATTCAAGTAATTCCTTAGCTCTTTTAAGTTTTGGGTCAACTTCAAACCACAATAACTTTTAGCACACGAAGAATTAACAGACCCGTAAGATATCAAATGAATGGTCATGGAATCCTCTTTCCAACGCGGCCAAGTTTGCTAATTTTTGAGTTCGTATGAGGGAGATATGCCCATTTGAAGTTGGACTGTCCTATTAATGAAAGTTACCTAAAAATATGAAGGGTATTTGGGTCTTTTCCTTACCCAATCAGCTTAAAACCAATTTTAGTAATATTTTGGGGACAAATCTGATTAGGGTCAGTTTTCATAAATCTAAATATGCTTAGGGTTTTAGAAGAGCATTCATTCAAGTCATTCCTATGTTATTTTAGAGTTTTGGTTCAACTTTAAACGAGCATAACTTTTAGCACATGATGTGTTAAGAGACATATAAGCTATCAAGATCAAGTTCTTGGAATCCTCTTTCCAACGCCACCAAGTTTTCTAATTTTAGAACTCGTATGAGGGATATATGCCCGTTTGAAGTTGGGTTATCCAAATAAGGAAAGTTACCCAAAAATATGAATGGTATTTTGGTTTTTTCCTTACCCAATCGGATTTAAGCATTTTGAATAAGGTTCTAGGAGTCTAAACTAATTGGAATAATTTTTTGTCATTCATAAAAAACGTTTATTGTTTTTAGAGGAAGTCAAGAAGAGAAAAGACGAGAAAAAGTTTAAAGTTCCAAATGTTCGTTCAAAGAAATTCAAGATTTCGCCAAGAACCTAGTTCTTTGATGTATGTAAGCTTCCATAGTGTTGGTTCGTTCACCCACACGTCAATCATGAGTTACTTTAGCGAATTTATCCATAAATATTGCGCAATTTAACTTCTTGATCAGTGTTCTTGAAGATTCATTCTAAATCTTGTTTAGTTAAGATTTCGATAAGTTCTTGAGATGAAACTTAGGACTTAGAGAGTTTTTGTTGAGTAGATTTTTTGTGTACTTATGTTAGGTATTCGAATCTAAGTAAGTTACGAGGAAATCATTCGATTCTAGGCAAATTAGAGCCAAAAATCGAAGAAGAAAATTTCATTGGATTGTTCTAGGGGAAAGTAGGGGCGGCCTGCTAGCAGTGTGCAAGGAAGTGTTATCTGAAGTTGAGGGGCTCACGCGTTGCGCCAGCAGTGCGCCAGGGTCTCCTGCCCCCATCTTTTTCCATCGTTTAGCCCGTCTACATCCCTCTAAAGTATACCTTTACTTCCTATCGATTTTAACTACTCTAAACTATTTCTAGACATCTAGAAATCCTTCATATCATGAATCATAACCTTGAATTCATAATTAAAATTCAAGGTAGAGTTAACAATTAAGTTTTCAGAGTTCTTCCGAACATTTTGAGAAAGTTCCTTTGAGTCCTTTTGAGAAGTCTTCTACAATTTCTGATAACTTGTTTGAAGAATCGAGTAGGTGAGTAGGAGAATGAGGGGAATGCATTCATGAGTCTACATTATCATTGAGATCCAACATATCAAGAATCATAACTCTTGAATTCATAATTCAAATTCAAGAGAGTGTTAAGAATACAATTCAAGAAATTATTTCAGTTAAATCGTGAATCCTTTGAGATCACCTATTAATTTGAGCTAAGTTTTCAGGAAGTAAGTATGAGAACGAGAGGAGTCATATACATGGGTTCCATATTATTATATAGACCCTTGAGTAGAGTCGTTCAATCCCATAAATTCCACATGAACTCCATAAGTTGAGTATCTTTGAAAGGAGTAGTATCTTCAATTTCTAAGTCTTGAGTATTGAGTTCCTAACCCCTTTGAGGTTATATTCCTAGTCATGGGACTATTACGTGTTAACCATAATTATGCATGAAACCTATGAGTTGACCACTCTTGAAATGAGTAGTATCAAGAAGTCCTTGAGTGGTTCATGCCCATAATTTCACATGAACCCTCTGAATTAAGCATTCTCGAGATGAGTAGTATCATGGAGTTCTTGAATTTTGGAATTTTTGACTTCTGAGTATTTAGTTCTATGTGTGGTTATTAAAAACCTTGAATTCAATCGTTCACGCCTATAATTTGGCATGAACCCTATTTTGAGAAGTCTTTTACGATCTATTTAAACTTGTTTTAAGGCTTGAGAACTTGAGTTTGAGTTCATTTTTTTAAAATGAATGTACGGGAGCTAAGTATTCCCAAGAGTAAATGTTTTCACATTCAGAAGAGGAGGAAACTGAGATTTCCAAAAGAGTTTTGAGTAGTTTGAGTATCATATCTTTTAAGAGAAAGATTTTTGAGTAATAGTCTAAACAACAGAAAGAGTTGTGTTTTCAAACATATGAGCTAGATATATTTTGGGAGTAGTATTGAGCACCGATATGAGGGAGAGTTCTAACAACTCACAGCCCCCATAAACTATGTAGCCAACGTGGATAGAAAGGGTCATACTTTTTAGTTGATTCGTTAATGCTTTTAGCATAGACTAGTGGGTCCACTTAGTAGTATGTTCTATACCCCAGCAAAGTATAGGACAATTCTGGTAGCGTAGGCTCGACGATGTATCATCACATAACTCTTAATGATGGTTGTCGGTTAGAGAATCTCCCACATAGTTATATTGTATTTTTATATACAAATTGAGTTATTAATGTAATCTTCAATACATTGAGTTGCTCTTTATTGCTTTAAAAGCTTTCCATATATTTCATCTTTTACTGTTGATTTATCCTTGAGTATCCAGAGTTGAACTATGTTTCACAGTGTTGAATATCTTATTGTTGAGTTGAGCCCTATTTCTCTGAGTTTAGTTGAACTATGTTTCACTTCATTGAGTATCTTATTATTGAGTTGAGCCCTATTTTCTCTGAGTTAGGTTGAGTTGAGTGAGTTAAGAAGAGGTAAGTATGTTTCTTTTCCATGAGTTCTAGCTTTTGATTATTCTTTAGAATTCCCCTTACATACTCGTACATACCATGTACTGAGCCATTTTGCCTACATCATTTCATGATGCAGATACATGTATTTAGGATTATCAACAGGTGTTTCATTGGGGCATGTGATACTCCAGCCAGCTTTAGTGAGTCTTCTTATATTCCGGAGAACTTCACCTTTATCTTACAGTTACTAGTTTTGAGATGTTGTAGGTCTTGTCCCAATATCCTTCTGTAATAGTAGAGGCTTCATAGATAGATAGATTTGAGGAGTTTCTGCATTAACTTTTGTTTTGACTATTGTATAGACTTTTGAAAAGGTTGAGTATTTGAGTTTATTGAAATTAATTAAGTTTTAAGATTTTGTATGTCTAATTATTCTTCCGCTTGTAGCCAACACGGATGAGGGTTCGCTTGAGGACCAACAATGGTTCTTGAGTGCCGGCCACATCTAGGATGTAGGCTAGTGTCGTGACACCTCTGTTGGGCATCAATTTGTAGTGATTACGCGATAGTCATGCCTTTATACCCCTAGAAAGGTATATTAAGTCCTCTCGATCGGACGTATACATAAGACTCCACATTAGCTCACGAGGTTCATGTCGGTTAATAATAGCTCCCACAGTCATACTCTTTTTTCATTGACCATGTTGTCATCATATTGCCTTAGTATATAGTTTAGCACATTATCTTCTTTATTTGTACTTGGTCATTGTTTCCATTTTAGTTTTCATTCATACTCCAGTATAGCCTAGATCCTTGTTCAACTCTAATATATATATATATATTCAACTTAGTATATCTATATCTTGCATGCTCAGAACATTCAAAGTACTGATGCATACTTTTGCGCTACATTATTTTATTATGTAGGTTCAGATCATTCTTAGTTCAATTCTCTATCCGAGTTCAACAACTTCAATGGTGAGTCCTCATACTTCGAGGACAATAAACATGCTTTTCTTTTCTTACTTCATTTCATTTCTCTGTCTTGTCAGAGTTAACTATGTTATGTCCCATGAACTCAATTTAGTTAAAGGCTTTCAGACATAGTAGTAGATTCAATTCGAGTTTTTAAGTGTTGTTTCAATCATCACTAAACTCTTATTATATTTTATACATCCAAACTAGTTGGATTTCCCCATATCAAACATGCACTGTTTTTAGCTTCCGCATAGTATATGATTTACTTAGTTATATTTTAGTATGCTTGTTATATGCAGACTCAGGGTTACCTTGAGGTCACTCATGATCCTAGGTCCCGTGTTACATCTAGGGGGTAGGCTCGGGGCATGACAAACTTTGTCTCACAGTATCAGGTTGAAAAGTCGTAGGATGTGTGAAAGCTGCACTAAGTAGAGACTCTTTCATGAGTGTGAAACACGCCACACCTATGCAAGGGAGGCTAAAAGGTGTTCTAATAAAGCATCACTTCTTTTGCAATTATTATCATGCATGAGTGTTATTTAGATTCTCCGTTTTGATCAGTCATTATGTGTTTCAAATCATGTCTACTCGTAGAGGTAACACACATAATGCTAATACAGTTCCTCCAGCCCCAAACCATTAGGTTAGAAATGCAGAGTTTGCTCAATGAGATCCAACTTTAGTCTTAAAATGTAGCAAACCAGAACAATCAGTAGGCCCCAATTCGTGCAAACCCCAGGGGTGGATCAACTTCAGCCAGGGTTCGAGACTTCGTGCGAAAGAATCCACCAGAGTTTCTAGGGTCGATAGTTTGTGAGGACCTACATAACTTTATTGTTTAGGTCAGGAAAATTCTTGGATTAATGCAAGTGAATGGTACTTAGAGTGTTGAACTAGAATCCTATCAACTCAAGGATATGGCTCATATCTGGTTCATGTAGTGGAATGAAAACAGTGGTGAGAATGTATCTCCAATGACGTGGGACTATTTTACTAGAGCTTTTCTGGACAGGTCCTTCGTTGAGGAACGATTTGCCCGGGTATTCATTAACTTGAAGCAGGGTTCAATGTCAGTTCAAGAATACGGGTTGAAGTGCACCTAGTTATCCAGGCATGCTCCACATATCGTTGGTGATTCATGAGCAGAAATGAGAAAGTTCCTGTTTGGAGTATCCGATCTGGTAAAAACCAGGTGCAGGAATGCTATTTTCTTAGGAGATATAGATATCTCCAGAATAATAACTCATATTCAAAAGATGGAAGGAGAAAAGCTTAGGGAAATGGCTAAGGACAAAAAAAATCTTGAACACAAAATTATGAATACACTCAACAAAGGTAGGGTGGCATAAATCGCTCTGAATTCAGTAGAGGTCTATATCCCCAACACCTTCATCAGCTAACGCTCCATCACGTAGGTTTCAACAGGACCAGAAAGAAAGGGCGTCATGCTCTAAGTGTCAGGGTAATGCTTCAGGTAACCAGACTTTTCCAACTTGTCCAAAGTGTAGCAAGAACCATCTTGGTTAGAGTGTTGGTGGAAGAAAGAGGTGTTTTAGATGTGGTCAGTCTAGTCATAGATTGAATGATTGTATTTCCGCTAGGCTAGGAAAATGAGGTAATAGGGCTCAGTCTATAACTTCAGCAGTGCTAGCAGGTCGCCCCACTCAGCAGGGTGCCTCATCTGGTACAGGTGTTGGTCAACGCTAAAACAAATGTTAGATGTATACACATTGTTAGATACAGGGGATACACTTTATTTTGTAACTCTGTACTCTCTCAGAACCCTTCTCAGTGTTTGCTCCAGTTGGTGACCTAGTTATAGCTAGACGGGTATACAGAAATTGCCCTATCACAATATTCCAGAAAGTCACCTTAGAGGACCTTGTAGAGTTGGAAATGGTAGATTTTGATATCATTCTAGGCATGGATTGGCTACATTCCGGTTATTCCTCAGTCGATTGTAGAATTAGGATCATTCGGTTTCAGATTCCAAATGAGATAATCTTAGACTGGAAGCGTAGTAGCTCAGTGCTTGTAGGTAGATTTATCTCTTACCTTAAGTCTAGGAAGATCGTATCTAAAGGGTATATCTATCATCATGTTCAACTTAAGGATTCAAACTCCAAAACCTTAACTCTTGAGTCAGTCCCAGTTGTAAAAGAATTTCCAGTAGTGTTCCTAGAAGATCTTCTCGATGTTTCTCCCAAAAGAAAATTGACTTCGGAATAGATCTCCTTCTAGATACCCAGCCTATTTCGATTCCTCGTTATAGAATGGCTCTAGCTAAGCTAAAGGAATTGAAAGAACAGTTGAAATACATTCTATATAAGGGCTTTATCAGACCCAGCATCTCTCCATGGGGTGATCCAGTATTATTTCCTGAAGAAGAAATGTGGTTCTCTCAGAATGTGCAACGAGTACCGTCAGATAAACAAACTCACAATCAAAATTAAATATCCCATCCCAAGATTATTGATTTTTTCGACCAACTTCAGGGTGCTAGTTGGTTTTCTAAGATAGAACTCATATCCGTCTATCATTACCTCTGAGTCAAAGATAGTCACATGCCAAAGACAACCTTCAGGACTTGGTATGGCCACTATGAAACCATAGTTTTGTCTTTTGAAAAGACAAAAGCTCCTGCAAGTTTCATGGACCTATTGAATAGAGTGTTCAAACAATATTTAGACTTATTCATCATCTTTTTTATTAATCATATCCTCATTTATACATAGAGTGAGAAAGCGCATGCGACTCATATGGGAGTTGTTCTACAAACCCTTAAAGATCGCCAGTTATTTGCTAAGTTTAGCAAATGTGAATTTTGGTTATATTCTATCACTTTCCTTGGTCATGTGGTATCCAACAAAGGGATTCGAGTGGATTCTAAGAAAATCGAGGCAGTACAACACTTGCACTGACCCACCTCTCCAACTGATATCAAAAGTTTGTTGGGTTAAGTTGGTTACTACAAGAGGTTTCTGGAAAGATTTTCATCCATATTTTTCCCATTGACCAAGTTGAATCAGAAAAAGGTCAAGTTCAGTGGTTATATGAGTGTGAGAAAAGCTTCTTAGAATTGAAGAAAAGGGTTGACTATATCTGTTGTCTAGAAGCATAATCTATGACTTTAACTTGCTACATCAACACACAACCTAGACGATTATGTGGTTTAGTGAGATGCATCCTTGGTCGGCCTAGGTTGTGTGTTGATGTAGCAAGTTAAAGTCATAGATTATGCTTCTAGACAGATTAAGGTCCATGAGAAGAACTACCCAACTCATGACCTCGAGCTTGCAGCTGTAGTGTTTTCCCTAAAGATTTGGAGACACTACTAGTATGGTGTTCATGTTAATGTGTTCACAGATCATAAGCGCCTCTAGTATGTGTTCACCCAGAAAGAGTTGAATCTTTGTTAGAAGAGATGACTTGAATTCCTTAAAGACTATGACATGAATGTAGTCTATCATCAGGGTAAAGCCAATGTAGAAGCTAACACCCCTAGCAGACTATCCATGGGCAGTGTGGCACATCTTAAGAAAGAAAACAAAGAATTATCCAAAGATGTTTACCGGCTTGCTCGTTTAGGAGTTTGCCTTATAAACATGTCAGATGGTAGTGTGATAATTCAGAATGGGCCAGAATCTTCATTGGTAGCGGAGGTTAAGGTAAAACAAGATAATGATCCTATATTATTTCAGTTGAAATGTGTAGTTCATCAACAAAAAGTTGTGGTTTTATCCCAAGGGGGAAATAGTGTGCATCGCCAGGGTCACTTACGTGTTCCTAATGTGGGTGATTTGAGGGAAAAAATTCTTATAGAAGCCTATAATTCCAGGTATTCTATTCATCTGGGTTCAACTAAGATGTACTATGATCTAAGGGAAGCCTTCTGGTGGAACGACATGAAGAGAGACATCGTAGATTTTGTGGCTAAGTGTCCTAACTGTCACCAAGTTAAATTAGAATATCAGAAACCAGGATGTACGAATCAAGATATTAACATTCCTACATGGAAGAGGGAAGTGATAAATATTGACTTCATTACAACTTTACCTCTTACTCGCAAATAACATGACTCTATTTGGGTGATAGTGGGCAGAGTCAGTAAGTCAACTGACTTTTTAGTAGTCATAACTACAGATTCAGTAGAACTCTACATCAAACTCTACATTAATGAGATAGTCTAGGTTCATGGGGTTCCCTTGTCTATCATTTCAAACAGAGATCCTCAGTTTACCTCTCTTTCTGGAAGTCGTTTGAGAAAGGTCTTGGTACTCAGGTAAGTCTCAGTCTAATATTTCATCCACAAATGGATGGTGAGGCATAGAGTACCATTAAAACCTTAGAAGACATGTTAAAGCTTGCTTGATTGATTTTAAGGGTAATTGGGATGATCACCTACCTCTCATAGAAGTCTTTTATAATAAGATCTTCCATTCCAGTATTCATATGACCCCGGTTGAGGCACTATATAAGCGTAGATGTTGGCCTCTGATTGTTTAGTTTAAAGTTGGTGAAACAACCTTGATTGGGCAAGATTCGGTTCATGGGGCTATGAAGAAAGTTCAGGTTATCAGATATAGAATAAAGAGTGCTCATAGTCATCAGAAGTCCTATGAAAATCTGAGGAGAAGGGACATAGAGTTTGAGATCGATGATTGGGTTTTCCTGAAGTTGTCAGCTATGAAAAGGGTGATTAGATTTGGAAAGAAAGGGAAATTCCATGTATGTAGGTCCTTACAGAATCCTAAAAAGGATTGGTAATGTGTTTTATAGGTTAGAGTTGGCAGCAGAATTAGCAGTGGTTCATAAAGTCTTTCACATTTCCTTATTGAAAAAGTGTGTGGGTGATCCGACATCAATAGTACCCTTAAAGAGTGTGGCAGTGAAGGATAGCCTCACCTATGAGGAGGTTCTAGTTCAAATTATTGACCGTTATGTTCGTAGGTTGAGAAATAAATATGTCACTTCAGTAAAGGTTTTCAGGAGGAGTCAGTCTGTAGATAGAGCTAGTTGGGAAGCAGAAGCAGCCATGATGGCCAAGAATCCTCACATCTTTCCTTCCGATTCAATTTCATCTTAAGGTAACATTTACTCTTTTGTTTCTCAATTAACACTTGTGTAATTTAGTGTCACTATCTTTTCCCCTAGTTACCCTTGCTATTCAGCATATTTGCATGTTCACAGAACTCAGTCCAGTTAAGTATCAATTTCTAGTACTCAGTGGTAGGAATTGCAACTCCTTCCCTCAATACCCAACATGTTGAGTCTTCATTAGAGGACAAATATTCCCAAGGGGGAGATATTGTAAATCCATGTATTAGAAGAGATGGAAATTTGATGTTTTGAGAGAATCTATTTCCAGCACAAACGTAGCCACTGACGTCCGTGGCTGACCAATGGACCGTAGGTACGAGCTATGGGTGGCAACCCAGATTTTTCTCAAATATCAAGGTCCTAATAATTTTTTACTATTTACCAAGAAGGTCTGACATTAAATGTACAAGTCGTAGGAAGCTTTCGTAGGTAAGTCCCAAACTTAGAGTAAATTTGAGGAACAAATGTGGGACTCACGATGGCCATGTATGAACTGTAGCTCAACCCACAGACTGTAAGAACAATATTAGGAGAATTCTTTTAATAGAAATTACTTTAAAATCTTGACAAGAATATAGTTCAACTTGGTTTTACAAGGGCAACTAGATATAATATGTAAAGAAAAAGAGCAAAGTTCATAGAAAAAGTATCATATTTTAATCAAAGTAACTCCCCCAAACATTTGCGAAATTCTTCTTCATGGAGAAAGAAAAAATAAATTATTCACTAGTCTTAAAGAGAAGAGGCTTATATCTCGTTAAAATCCACAATATGTTGACATTAGTACCTGAAATATTTTAGGGATTATTTATGTATATCCTAGTCCCAGATAACTAGCAAAAGTAAATAAAATGAAATATTGGTCAAACCAATTAGGATGACTTACTATGATATTGGTTACTCCACACTACATGTTTATTACATTAACTTCAGGTAAATATCAGCTTCTAAGAAATTCCTACATAGGTCCAATTTACAATTTACCAAAAAAAATATATTAACGAACAACAGACTAAATTCAAAGAGTAGCATACATATAACTTTAATCACCTAAGCTAATTTTTTTTATGAAAAAAAGACTAGATTCAAAATGTAAGATAAAACTTCACAATGTAAGACTACCTAGTAAAAGTATCCCCAAAAGGGAATTGTTATTCTAAAAAGCAACACACATGACTATGATTTAAACACTAAAAGATACTGATTTAGAACAAAAAAAATTTCAGATTTCATAATGGTACTTCAGTTAAGTTAGTTAAAAAATTCTACAAAAGAAATTCTTAGACAAGTTAAACATTATATTTAGCAGAAACCATCAACCACCTAGATCAGTGTTCACTGTTACATTATTTTCACAATGAATATGTTGTACCATTAACCGTCATAATCTGTTTCAAGTGCAAAAAACTTGTTTATTACCCGAGATGCTGTTATACTTCCACGTTGCTTCTTCCACAACTCTGCCTAGTCTTCTAGCAATGTTATCAAAGATTTGTGCAGCAATTCAACAAAGTTGCTTCTTCGACTTTGAGCTTGCATATGGTTAAAACATACCATCACAGTGTTTGTCATCCAAGACACAAGTGTCGTCCTATTTGTCTTTGCTTACTTTTAACCTGCATTGACTTCAAGTGCACATTTGCTTACTGAATTAATTTAACTTAATAATAAATTGTGAAATTTATAAACTATGAATTGTTAGTGTCTTTTATAAGTGTATGAATGCTTGTTTTATGAATATGGTGAATAACTTTGTACTTATGATTTTTAGACAATCTAGACGTACATAATTCAAGTTAACATTGACATGAACAACTAGGGATAAGATTATAATAAAAAGCTAAGTCCATCATGGAAAGAGTATAACACCTTAACCAAAGTAACTATCCGAATCACTTGTAAAAGTTCAAATTTGTAGAAAAAGACAAAAATTATGTAAAATCTTTGTTGCACCTAGAGTTATTTAGTTTTTTGCAGGTTGCCTTAAGCAGTTTAATTTACAGAATAACCATGAAACTTTTTGCCTATAATAAACATACCCACTTGACTTGCTAACGTTGCGAAAAAATAGGTTATAAATATACCTGAACTTTTATTACATTGATAACCTTGTGAAACACTCTTTTACATAGATAACTTCTGTAACTTATTCTTTTCTTGAAAGTGAGAAGCTAAATGTGTAGAAAACACAAGTTATGTAAATCTTTGGAATTTAAAAAAAACCTGAAATACAATTGTCTATAATGTCTCTCAATAACAGAAGTATTAGGTTAAAATTTATAAAAAAATACATATATATAAATAACGAGCATAAAATAATTTTCTAAAATGCCAAATTCTTGAACTCAACATATGAGTTCCAAAAGTAAATCTAACACATTAATAAAGGGAATTGGGTAACTGAGCATTTGTTACATTAATGATGCAACTAATACAAAAAATATATAAAAAGTAAAATTACGTTTCTAAAATCAACATCAATCTACTCCTAAGTTCATGATCCCTACAAAATGTTACTCAATTTTTAGGTGCTTGAGGTTGTACTTTACCGAGGAAAAAATATAGATAGAAAAATACATCTATTCTTATCTTTATTTCTAATACATATTCGCACATACTAAGCACGGACACACCAGCACATATGGAAGGTGCATAACTATAGAAAGCAATGGAAACAAAACTTCATGAAATTATGAAAAGATCTTCTTAAACTCTTTTTGTCTTTTTAATACAGGGTTGATAATCTATACCTCAATGATAAACTATTTAACTGGGGCCCTGAAAAAGTTCTAAGCTAGATTGGTGCAGATAAATTTTGTAATAAAATTGAGAAGATGAAGGAATAGAGACTAACCTAGTGTATGTATCTGATGTCGTTTTTAGCAAGACTTCCAACAATAATCCCTCCTTGTTGTCTGACTATTTTAGGAAGAAATTAGTTCACATCAATAGAATAAAGGTCTTCAATAATATGGCAAGAAGACATGTTTCAAGCACTAAAACATACATTTTTTTGCAGCATAGCCTAATATGAAGCTAACAGGAAGCTATCGCCATTCAGTTAGTGCAAAAATTCTGAATATTCTTATAACCAAGATTGTCATATACGAACTATATACCAAAATGACAGAAAACTATGATTTAAGATTTTTCTAAAGATAAACAGAACAAAGTCTTTAAATTAATCCTAAAATCTCATCCACTTCAAGTAAACTTTACAAAACAATGGAATCGCTTCGAACAAACAAGTGTTCCTTGTGTACTTTGTACATCAATCTCGATTCAATCTTTTAGAGTAGACTATCACAGTAATGCGAATTTTAGTTATACTAAATGTGGTCCATTTGGTAAAATTTCCTTCATAAATTCAAAGAAACAAGTTTCACTTGGTTTGTCCCCAGAAAGAAGAGTGTTCAGCTCAATGATTAGTAAACTATGTAAATACATTTAAAAGACACTTTACATGACCTGCTAGGTAACATATTCACAAGATAATAGCATATGTATAAATTTACACACAAATCAATCACGTGGTGTCCTTTTTTTAAAAAAAAAAGCTTCCAATCCTCCCTATAGCCTTTCATGTATGTTTGCATTATTTTCAGACCTTTCTACGCCTGAAGTAAGCATGAACAGATGAGAAAGAATATTTTCTGAAATAAAAAAAAAGCTAGAATATTTTTTGTATTTGATTTTTGATAATTTCAACTCCCGGATAGTGTCTATTTACTATAAACATTAATTGTACCAAACATAAGGATCATATACACTGAAGCAGGTGATACTGAAAATCTACCAAAAAAAGACTTGGACTCTTCTGTAATTCTATACTCAAAAGTAAAACAACAGTTTTTTATGGAAAATAACCATATTTCCAGATATCTCAAAGTGATATCATTCTAAATATTTTGTCGCATTATGGTCATATGATTAATTATCATATAAAATCAAAATAAAAAGATATTCAATGACGATTGGAAGAAACCGAAACCAAAATATACATAGGAATCAAGACATACATAGGTCCACAAAGCACTGATTATAGCTTCAAAGTTTTAGTTAACTCTACTATTAGGTTAGAAATAATTTTAAATAAATATGAAACATTTTTAAACATAAATATAATTGACATTAAGCCTTCTTTCCTTTCCATGTAATTGGATCAAATTTTTGTATGTTAATTAGTATACACATACTAAAATCCTGCACAGAGTCAGCCTTGACAGGGGAACGAATCAAGATAAACAAAGTATTGTTCATATAATTTAGGCATTTTATGAAGGCACAGTCTCTTTTTATTCCCTACAATCTTGTTGAAGAAACAAGAAAGCCGTGGGTACTCAACATACACTATCAGTAACAAAGTATTTTCATAGAAATTAAACAGAGCAAGTTTGTCCTTCTCTAAACCTAAAAGATGAATTTTATATCATGGGAGTTAATATCTTATATGGTCACTCAACTATCTACTATTCTCTCAAAAAGTCATTCAATTTTATATTTTACCTCAAAAGTCACTCAACTATCCACTCTTATCTCAGAAAGTCAGTAAACTTTGAATTTTAACTAAAAAGTCACTCAACTATTAATTGTTCTCTCAGAAAGTTACTCAACCTATTTAATTGATATTTTAATTAAAATTTGCTAATATAATTCTTTTTATTTAAAATCCAATTTTGAGGAAAAAAATACCATTTAATGACCCAACCCGTTAAAAATATAATATTGACCCATTTTATTTTAGCCATTCTCCTACCTTATTCACTCTCTTTCAGACTTTTTCTCCTCTTCTCCTTTGCGTTTTTTCTCTTCTGGTTCTCCATTGCTGCCTCTTCTTCCTCTTTTAGCTAGGTTTTTATTAGGGCATCTGAATTTTGAAGTTCTATATTAGGAACGAAATTAAAAGAAATCATCTAATTTAAAAGAGTCAAATTAAAGGAATCTGATAATCATAATAAAATTTTGTGCTTTGCCCATATTCAACTCTTAACTTGTAATAATTTGCGTTTTGGTTAGGAGAATAATATTAACCAGAATCTCCATAGTCAACTCTTGTTTCCTCTCCACTGCACAGTTTTTTCTAGTTCCCTTTTTCTCTCTAATTTTTTACTTCCTCGTAATTGTTCTTATCATTTTCGTTTTTACTTGTTGCGATTCATTTTGCTTAGTGGTGTTCATTTTTATTGTGTAATAAAGATAGCTGTCATTTATTCAATGGTTGCAACAATTTCCATGAGAATATTTGTAAAGGAGGTGAGCGGCCATATTGATAGTGAACCTCTAAATCAACCCATATTACAACCAACAAGAAAATCTGACTTCTGACATATAAGCTCTATTTGTGCCAGTCCGAACCGATGCATTAGATTCCTATAATTTCCGACATTAGAAATTGAGATACCCTAATTAAAACTCAACTAAAAGAAAAAGAGGAAACAATGAAGAACCACCAAAAAAAGCAGAGGAGAAAGAGTCCGAGAAGAGAGTGGAATAAGGTAGGAGAATGGGGAAAATAAAATGGATCAATATTATATTTTTAATGGGTCGGGTAATTAAATGGTTTAAATGGTATTTTTTTATTTTTTAAGATTTTGGATTTTAAATAAAAAGAATTATATTAGAAAATTTTAGTTAAAATATCAATTAAATAGGTTGAGTGACTTTTTCAGAGAACAATTAATAGTTGAGTGACTTTTAAGGTAAAATATATAGTTGAGTGGCTTTTTGAGAGAATAGTAGATAGTTAAGTGACCATATAAGATATTAACTCCCATGATATAAGATTCATCTTCTAGGTTTATGGAAGGACAAACTTGCTTTGTTTAATTTCTAGGAAATTACTTGGCTACTGATAATGTATGTTGAGTACCCACGACTTTCTTGTTTCTGAGAAAGGAGTGGATAGTTGAGTGACTTTTGAGGTAAAATATAAAGTTCAGTGACTTTATGAGAGAATAGTAGATCGTTGAGTGACCATATAAGATATTAACTCTATATCATGGCTAATGAGCGGTGACAATGATTCAAACACACCAAATAAAAAGAATATATCTTTAAAGAATGATTTAGGAAAATTTCATCTTAAGTAGCTACTCCTTAAATTAGATTACAAGTAAAGAAGGTAGAAATAGCAACAAAAATCTCACTCGAAAAGCTCAAGCCCACTAAATTATGCAATTCACCGAAAATAGACTAAAAACCATAACACATAACAATGATCATTCCAAAATACCAAGCCCGTAAATAATGATCAATGAAGAGAGGAATTTACGTATAGACTTGAACCAAAATAAACATGTAAAAAGTGTAAAAAAAATTAATCGTACCTTGAGAAGAAACCCTAAAAAGAACAATTGATAGAGATAGAACAATTTATGAACATTTTTTTCATTCAACCGAAAACTCAATTTTTATGCCGTTGCTAATAAGCGATGTATAGGATGTTGGTAAACATAGATGAAACATGCCTTGGATCTGTGTGTGTTGATGGATAGCTAAAAAAAATTTGTAGGTGCAGCTAGGGGAAAATAAAAAGAGTAAAATAGTGTAGTACTTAATTTTTAATGATCAATTAACTACATCTTTTTTTTCCTTTTCTTCACAACATAAATTAACTTTTAGCGATTATTTTTATGTTTTTAATGACGAAATGTTATCCCCTTCTTAATTTTAATTTAAAAATGGGTTTTAATGACCGAATTTTTTTTTGGTTGCTATAAATACATTTCTAATGATCGGATTCATATCCTTTCATTAAGACGTGGTTGTTAAAAGTCATATTTCTTGTAGTGTTCCATTAGAATGTGTATAGATTACCGTCAGTTGAACAAGGTTACCATCAAAAATATGTATCCTCTCCCGAGAATTGATGATCTCTTCGACAAACTTCAGGGTGCTACTTGTTTTACAAAGATAGATCTCAGATCAGCCTAGCATCAGTTGAGGCTAAGGAAATGTGTGATATTCCAAAGATAGCTTTAATGACCAGTTATGGTCATTATGAGTTTCTGGTCATGTCGTTCGGTTTAACTAATGCTCCTGCAGCATTCATGGACCTTATAAATAGAGTATTCAAGCCTTATTTAGATATGTTTGTTATCATGTTCATTGATGACATACAAATCTATTTGAGGAATGAGGAAGATCATGCTAGCCATCTCAAAATAGTTCTCCAAACTATAAAAGATACAGAGTTGTATGCCAAGTTCTCTAAGTGTGAGTTCTTGCTTGAGTTTTTGGCATTCTTAGGCCACATTGTTTCCCGTGATGGAATTAAAGTTGACACACAAAAAATATAGACAGTGCAGAACTGGCATAGACCCACTTCTCCAACGGATATTAGGAGTTTCTTGGAGTTGGCTGGAAATTATAGAAGGCTCGTAGAGGGGTTCTCATCTATTTCTTCCCCTTTGACCAAGTTAACTAAGAAAACAGTTAAGTTTTAATGGTCTAAAGATTGTGAGAAAAGCTTACTGAATTAAAAAAAAAAGTTGACTACTGCCCCAAAATTGACCTTACCAGAAGGTATGCAAGGCTTTGTTGTATATTGTGATGCATCCAGAGTTGGTTTGGGTTGTGTGTTAATGCAAAATGGTAATGTTATAGCTTATGCCTCCAGCTAGTTGAAAGTTCATGAGAAAATTTACCCAACCCATGATCTAGAATTGGTTGTCGTAGTATTTGCTTTGAAAATATTGCACCACTATGTTTATGGTGTTCATGTAGATGTTTTCACTAATCACAAGAGTCTTCAGTATGTGTTTAGTCAGAAAGAGCTTAATTTCAGGCAGAGAAGGTGGTTAAAATTACTCAAGGATTATGATATGAACATCCTCTATCACCGAGGCAAGGCTAACGTTGTTGCTGATGCCATGAGGAGGTTGTCTATGGGTAGTACCACCTATTTTGAGGAAGATAAAAAAGAGTTAGCAAACGATGTGCATAGACTTGCACGATTAGGAGTTCGACTAATAGAGTAGGAATAGTGGTGATGAATGGGATTTAATCATCATTAGTGTTAGAAGTAAAAGAAAAGCAAGACCAAATTCTATTTTGCTTGAATTGAAGGCAAATGTTCATAAGCAAAAAGTGATTGCTTTTGAACAAGGGGGAGATGGTGTATTCAGATATCAAGGTAGATTGTGTGCACCAAAGGTGGATGAACTCCAAGAGAGTATCATGGAAGAAGGTCATAGCTCCAGATATTCTATTCATCCGGGTTCCACAAAGATTTATCGTGACTTGAGAGAAGTTTATTGGTGGAGTAGTATGGAGAAAGGCATTGTAGAGTTTGTTGCTAAGTGCCCAAATTGCACAGAAGTTAAAGTAGAGCTCCAAAGGCCCGGTGGTATGGCTCAGAATATAGAACTTCAGGAATGGAAGTGGGAGATGATCAATATGGATTTCATAACAGGTTTACCAAGGTCTCAAAGACAACATGATTCTATTTGGGTGATTATTGATAGAATGACAAAATCAACCCATTTTATTCTGGTAAAGACTACCCATACAACAGAGTACTATGCCAAGTTGTATCTTCAAGAGGTAGTTGGACTGCATGGGGTGCCAGTTTCGATTATTTCAGATAGAGGTGCGCAATTTACTGCACAGTATTAGAAGTCATTCCAGAAAGGCCTTAGTTTAAAGGTGAACTTAAACACTACTTTTCTTCCTCAGACAGATGGTCAAGCACAGCGCACTATTAAGACTTTAGAAGATATGTCAAGGGCCTGTGTGATTGATTTCAAGGGTAATTGGGCTGATCACCTACCCCTCATTGAGTTTGTTTACAACAACAGTCACCACTCTAGCATCCACATAGTTCCTTATGAAGCTCTTTATGGAAGACGATAGAGATCTCCTATTAGAAGGTTTGAAGTTGGTGAAGCTGGGTTGATAGGACCAAACTTAGTTTATCAAGTTATGGAGAAGGTGAAAGTTATTCAAGAGAGGCTGAAACCAACCCAGATTCGCCAGAAATCCTACACTGATGTTAGGCGAAGAGACCTAGTGTTTGAAGTAGATGATTGGGTATACTTCAAAGTTTCACCCATGAAGGATGTTATGAGATTTGGTAAGAAGGGGAAACTAAATTCTTGGTTTATTGTTTCTTATAGAATATCCAAGAGAATTGGAAATGTAGGTTATGAGTTAGAGCTACTAGAAGAGTTAGCAGCGGTCCATCTAGTGTTTCGTGTTTCCATAATAAGGAAGTGCATGGGAGATCCTTCACTTATCATACCTATTGCATATATAGGTATCATGGATATAATATCTTATGAGGAGATTCCTGTTAAGATTATTTTAGACCGCCAGGTTCACCAATTGAGAACCAAGGAAGTAGCATCAGTGAGTGTTCTTCCGAGAAATCAGTTTGTTCAGAAAGTTACTTGGGAAGCTGAGGAGGATATGAAGAAGAGATACCCACATCTCTTCGAATCCCGAGAAGTTCCAAATTAAGGTACTAATCCTTTTTCTTGGCTTTTATTTTAAGTTGGCATGATGTATTTACATTTTTGCTTGTTGGGTGTTTGAGTTGGATGTTAGATGTCATGTCCTTAGCCTGCTAAGAGTAATCTCATTCGAGGAAGAATGTGCCCTAAGTGGAGATATTGTAACATCCCGCAACTAGAAAGTACTAGAATTAAAAGGGAACCATTTTTGGAAATAATTAAATTTGGAAAGTTGGGCAAAGTTAAGTATGAGTTTTGGGTCAACTTCAAATGACCATAACTCCTAGTTCCGAATGAGTTAGGTGTTCTACATGATACCGTAGGAAATATCTTTCCAATGCCGCCAAGTTTGCCCTATTTTGAGTTCGTATGAGGGAGATATGTCCATTTGAAGTTGGGCTGTCTAGATAAGGAAAGTCTAAACCGGATTTTAGGACGGTATTATGGTCTTTTCACTACCCAATTATTTAATTTTATTTTTGGTAAATAAGTTGGGGTCTACCCTAATTGGATTCATTTTACGCTTTATAAAAATAAGTCAGGGTATTGAGAGAACAGAAAAGAAGAGGAGAAAAAGCAAGTAATCACCAAGTTCTTGAAATTTTTGTTCTGGATTTCGCCAAGGATTCAATCCCACGAGGTATGTGAGTTACCATCGCATTGGGTTTGTTCACGCATGCGCCAAACATGTTTATTTCAGAGTTTATTCGTCCTATAAGGGCTGAATGTTTGATATTCTTTATATATGTTCTTGAATTTGCTTATGTTCTTGAATTGGGTTGAGACTGAGGAGTTCTTGAGATTATTACGTCGATTTATGGATTTTTTTTAGTTACATTCTTGTGAACATAAACTGAGTATCTGAATCTAAAGATAATTTGAGAAAAAGGAATCGAATTTAGGCGAATTGGGGTTAGAAAACGAAGAAGGAACAAGTCAGGCAAATCTTGGTTCCAGGTCCGCGACGCGGATCTGTTCCTCTAGATTGGAAAAACTCTTCTCCAGTTGCGGAGCGGTCATAGACTCTTTTGCCTCAAAATTTATTTCACGACATTTAAATGCAACTCTGCGTCGCAGACTTGCTTCTAGACTGTGATTTCACGATCTTTTCTCATGTTTAACTATCTAAAAGCACTACTGAACATCACGAGATCTTTCCTATCACAAATCAGAATCCTTGAATCCATAACTCAATTCAAGTAAAGTGAAGAGTCAAGTCAAGAGAAGTTAAGAGCCAAGTCAAAAGAAGTTCATAGAGTTGTCCAAAAGTCTTTTACAAATGTTTTAATTTTGTTTTAAGACTTGAGTTTTGAGTTGAGTAAAGAGTAAAGTTTGAAGTTCATTTCTTTAATAGATTATATCGGGAATATGTAATATCAAAGAGTTTAAAATGTTTTCACATTTAAATAAGAAAAGAAACTGCGATTTCCAAAGAGCCTTTGAACTAGTTTTCAGTAAAGAATGAATACTTTCACAATTAAGCAAGAGAGGAAACTTTGATTTCCAAGATGAGCGTTTGAGCTAAGTTTTTAAGCAATTACCTGAAATCATAGAAAGAAGTTATGCTTTCTACATAAGAGCTGGTATTATATTTTGGGAGTAGTATTTAGCACCGATATGGGGGACAATTCAAACAACTCTCAGCCCGCATAAACCATGTAGCGACTTTGGGTAGAAAACTGTCATACTTTTAGATGATTCCTTAGTAATTTTTAGCATAGACTAGTCGATCAACTTAGTAGTCAGGTTCTATACCCTCGACAACGTATTGGATGCCCCTGGCATCATAAGGCAAAACGTTGTATCATCGCAATAGCTCTTACGTGATGGTTGTCGGTTAGATAAACTCCCACAGATATATTTGGTATTCTTATATACATAGAAGTATCTTGTATTTTTATATACATCTAGAGTTTTATTGTATCTTTGCATACACACAGAGTTACTATTGTATATTTAAAGACACAGAGTTGTTATCCATGTTTTAAAATTATTTCTTTATACTGCACTTATTTATACTGAATTATATTCAAATGAGTAAAGTTAAGTTGAGCCAGGTAAGTTTTTCAGTTCCTTTCAATCTTATGTCTTGTTTTAGAATTTCCCTCTCATGCTCCTACATTGAATGTACTGATGCCATTTCGCCTGCATCCTTTTATGATGCAGATACAGGTAACCAAGATCAACATCCACCGTATCGTTGATCCAGTTTACTACTCAGAGTCTTGTGGTGATCCTCCTTGCTTTCCGAAGGATCCCTTTTTATTGCTTTTAGTATTTTTGTTCATTAGGACGTCATGGGGATTGTCTCGACATCCATCTCAATTTTAGATGCTTCATAGATAAACAGTGAGTTAGTTCATTTGTCACTATGTTGTTATTGGCTTATGTTTTGAGACCTGTGTTGCCATTTTTGCTAGTTTAATGTACTTTTAAGTCATTCTAAGTTTATTTCATGAGTTCATTATTTAACACTACATCCTTCTATTTAAGTCTTCCGCTGAGTAAGTAAGTCAGGCCAAGGGTTCACTTGGGGCCATAAATGGTTCTCGAGTGCCAATCTCGCCAAGGGTGTAGGCTTGGGGTGTGACAAACTTGGTATTAGAGAACAAAGTTCAAGAGTCATAGGGAGTCTATGAAGCCATGTATGTAGAGTCCTAATTATCAGTGTGAAGCAGGCCACATCTATAATTAGGAGGCTGCGACACTTAGGAACTATCTCACTTCTTTCATACTCATTTTGTGAGTTAGAGTCATATATCTAAAAAGTTTCTTTCCAATTCATGCTTGCGCATGTCTTTCAAATCATGCCTCCGCGAAAAGTTGTCAGAGGTCGTCCGTCTAGAAAGAAAATTGAACAAAATGAACAAAGGGTACCCAATGCACCAGAAGTGCAACCCCAAGAAGAGGTCACCAATGTTGAGTTTCGTAAGGCCATCCAGATGTTGAGCCATGTTAAGACCAACCAAGCTGGGAACAAAGAGAGAATCGTCAGGAAGTGGCTGACACTTCGAGAATTTATGAGTTCTTAAGGATGAATCCTCCAAGCTTTACTAGTACAAGTGTTTCTAAGGACCCATAAAATATTGTTGAGGAGCTTCAGAAGGTTTTTGATATCATGCATGTCGCTGATATTGAAAGGGTGGAACTAGCTGCATACCAAATGAAGGGTATCGCTAGAATCTGGTTTGATCAATTGAAGAAGAACTGAGCTGAGGGAGCACCACCTGTGAGTTGGGATTATTTTGAGGAGGCCTTCTTAGGGCGTTTCTTTCCCCGAGAACTCAGAGAAGCAAAGGTACGAGAGTTCCTCACTCTTAAGAGGGATTCCTTGAGTGTTCATGAGTATAGTTTGAATTTCACGCAACTAACCCGGTATCCTCCGGAGATGGTTACTAACCTGACAAGTGTAATGAGTGTATTCGTTACTTGGTTGTCTTGCCTGTCAAACAAAGAAGGCAAGGTAGCTATGTTGATAGGGGATATGTACATAGAAATGCTAATGATCCATGTGCAACAAGTTGAGGAGGACTAGCTGCGGAATAGAGAAGAGTATAAGAATAAGATGGCTAAGACATTAGGGAAAGAGTACGGACAACAGAAGAGTAATTTCAACCGGTGTTTCTTCCAACAGAAATTAAAGGGACCTGCTCCATCCTCTACTATTGCACCTACACCAAAGAACAAAGGTGAGTTTAATAGTCAGAATTTCAGAGCTAAACCTGCCTATTCTCAAGGTAGTATGGCACAAGGGGATAGTAAGCCTGCTGCATGTTCTAAGTGTGGTAGGAACTACTCCGGGATGTGTCGTGATGGGTCCACTGCTTGTTTCAAGTGTGGCCAGAACGGTCATTTTATGAGAGACTGTCCAAAGTACAAGCAGGGTAATGGTAATGGGGGCAATAGAGCCTAGTCTTCTTTAGTTGCTCCAATAGACATAGCTGTATTTAGAGGGGCTACTTTAGGGGCAGGCGGAGGAGGAAACTATCTTTATGCTAACACTGGTCGCCAATAGCAAGATGATTCGCAAAATGTTGTCACTAGTAAGATCCAAGTCTTTAACTTTGATGTTTATGCTTTGCTAGATCCAGGAGCGAGTTTCTCCTTTGTAACTCCTTATGTTGCGATGAATTTTGATGTACTTCCTGAGCAACTTAGTGATCCCTTCAGTATTTCTACACTTGTTGGTGAGTCTATTCTAGCAGAGAGAGTATATAGTGATTGTACCATTTCGTCAATCACAAGAGCACCATCTCTGATTTAGTTGAGTTAAACATGGTAGGTTTTGATGTTATTCTTGGTATGGACTGTCTTCATGCATGTTATGTATTTTTTGATTGTAGAACTTGAGTTGTCAAGTTTTAGTTTCATAATGAGCCAATTACAAAGTGGATGAGTAGTTCAGCAATGCCTAAGTGTCGGTTTATTTCGTACCTTAAGGCAAGAAAGTTAGTTTCCAAGGGGTGTGTCTATTATTTAGTTTTACTTAATGACTCTAGTGTTGAAATACCACATATTCAGTCAGTTCCACTAGTAAAAGAGATTCCAGAAGTCTTTCCAGATGATCTTCTCGGAGTCCCTCCAGAGAGAAATAGATTTAGGTAAAGTTGTTCTTACTGATACTCGTCCTATATCTATTCCTCCATATAGAATGGCATCAGCAGAGTTGAAAGAGTTAAAGGAGTAGTTGAAAGATCTCCTACATAATGTTTTTATTCGACCAAGTGTCTCACCATGGGGCGCTCCATTCTTGTTTGTCAGGAAGAAGGATGATTCCCTTAGAATGTGTATAGATTACCGTCAGTTGAACAAGGTTACCATCAAGAATAAGTATCCTCTTCCAAGAATTGATGATTTCTTCGACCAACATCAGGGTGCTACTTGTTTTTCCAAGATAGATCTCAAATCAGGATACCATTAGTTGAGGGTAAGGAAAAGTGATATTCCAAAGACAGCTTTCAGGACCCGTTATGGTCATTATTAGTTTCTGTTCATGTCTTTCGGTTTAACTAATGTACTTGTAACGTTCATGGACATTATGAATATAGTATTCAAGCCTTATTTAGATATGTTTGTTATTGTGTTCATTGATGACATACTAATGTAATTAAGGATTGAGGAAGATCACGCTAGCCATCTTAGAATAGTTCTCCAAACTCTAAAGGATAGAGAGTTGTATGCCAAGTTCTCTAAGTGTGAGTTTTGTCTTGAGTCTGTGGCATTCTTTGGCCACATTGTTTCCGGTGATGGAATTAAAGTTGACCCTCAGAAAATAGAGGCAGTGTAGAATTGACGTAAACCCAGATCTCCAACTGATAAAAACAGTTTCTTGGGGTTGGTTGGATATTATAGAAGGTTCGTAGAGGGGTTCTCATCTATTTTGTCCCCTATGACTAAGTTAACCCAAAAAATAGTTAAGCTTCAATGTTCTAAAGCTTGTGAGAAAAGCTTTTAGTAATTAAAAAAAAGTTTACTACAGCCCCAGTATTGACCTTACCAGAAGGTTTGGATGGCTTTGTTCTATATTGTGATGCGTCCAAAGTTGGGTTGGATTATGTGTTAATGCAGAATGGTAAAGTTATAGCTTATGCCTCCAGATAGTTGAAAGTTCACGAGAATAATTACCCGTCCCATGATCTAGAGTAGGAAGTCGTAGTATTATCTTTGAAAATATGGCGCCACTATCTTTATGGTGTTCATCTAGATTGTGTATTAATGCAGAATGGTAAAGTTATAGCTTATGCCTCCAGATAGTTGAAAGTTCATGAGAATAATTACCCGTCCCATGATGTTGTCGTAGTTTGATTGTGTGTTAATGCAGAATGGTAAAGTTATAGCTTATGCCTCCAGATAGTTTAAAGTTCACGAGAATAATTACCCGTCCCATGATCTAGAGTAGGAACTCATAGTATTATCTTTGAAAATATGGCGCCACTATCTTTATGGTGTTCATGTAGATATATTCACTGATCACAAGAGTCTTCAGTATGTGTTTAATCAGAAAGAGCTCAATCTAAGGCAGAGAAGGTGGTTAGAATTACTCAAGGATTATGATATGAGTATCCTCTATCACCCGGGTAAGGTTAATGTTGCTGCTGATGCCTTGAACAGGGTTTCTATGGGTAGTACCGCCCATTTGAAGAAGATAAGAAAGAGTTGGCAGAAGTTGTTGATTGACTTGCACAATTAGGAGTTCGACTAATGGATTCCACTGAAGGAGGAGTACTGGTGATGAATGTGGATGAATAATCATTAGTGTCAAAAGTAAAAGAAAAGCAAGAGCAAGATCCTATTTTTCTTAAATTGAAGACAAATGTTCATAAGCAAAAAGTGATGGCTTTTGAACAAGGGGGAGATAGTGTATTGAGATATCAAGGTAGATTGTGTGGACCAAGGGTGGATCAACTCCAAGTGATGATCATGGAGGAAGATCATAGCTCCAGATATTGTATTCATCCAGGTTCCACAAAGATGCATCGTGACTTGACAGAAGTTTATTAGAGGAGTAGTATGAAGAAAGGCATTGCACAGTTTCTGTCTAAGTGCCCAAATTGCGAACAAGTTAAAGTAGTGCACCAAAGGCCCGGTGGTATGGCTCATAATATAGAACTTACAGAATGGAAGTGGGAGATGATCAATATGGATTTCATCATAGGTTTACCAAGGTCTCGTAGACACCAAATTCTATTTGGGTGATTATTGATAGAATGACAAAATCATCCCACTTCTTGCCGGTAAAGACTACCCATACAACATAAGACTATGCCGAGTTGAATCATCAAGATGTAGTTACACTTCATGGGCTGCCAATTTTGATTATTTCAGACAAAGGTGCGCAATTTACTACACAGTTATGGAAGTTATTCCAGAAAGGCTTGGGTTCAGAGGTGAACTTAAGCACTTCTTTTAATGCTCAAATAGATGGCCAAGCAGAGCACATTATTCATACTTTAGAAGATATCTTAAGGGCATGCGTGATTGATTTTAAGGGTAATTGGGATGATCCCCTACCTCTCATTGAATTTGCTTACAATAATAGTTACCACTCTAGCATCCAGATGGGTCCTTATGAAGCTCTTTATGGGAGGAAATGCATATCTCCTATTGGATGGTTTGAAGCTGCTGAAGCTGGGTTGATAGGACAAGACTTAGTTCATCAAGCTATGGACAAGGTGAAAGTTATTCAAGAGAGGTTGAAAATAGCCCAAAGTAGCCAGAAATTCTACACGGGTGTTAGGAGAAGAGACCTAGAGTTTGAAGTAGATGATTGGGTATACTTGAGATTTTAACCCATGAATGGTGTTATGAGATTTAGTAAGAAGGGAAAACTTAGTCCCCAGTATATTGGTCCTTAGAGAATATCTAAGAGGATTGGTAATGTAGCTTATGATTTAGAGATGCCGGAAGAGTTAGTTGCGGTCCATCCGATATTTCATGTTTCAATGTTGAAGAAGTGCATGGGAGATCATTCACTTATCATACCTACTGACGATATTGGTATCAAGGATAGCTTATCTTATGAGGAATTCCTGTTCAGATTATTTAGACCACCAGGTTCGCATGTTGAGAACCAAGGAAGTAGCATCAGTCAAAGTTATTTGGAGAAATCAATTTGTTGAGGCAGCTACTTGGGAAGCTGAGGAGGATATGAAGAAGAGATACCCACATCTCTTCGAATATGGAGAAGTTCCAAATTAAGGTACTAATCCTTTTTCTTGGCTTTTATTTTAAGTTGGCATGATGTATTTACATTTTTTCTTATTGGGTGTTTTAGCTAGATGTTAGATGTTACACCCTTAGCCTGCTAAGAGTAATATTATTCGAGGACGAATATTCCTTAGGGGAAGATATTGTAAGATTCCGCAACTAGAATGAACTAGAATTAAAAAACAAGCGTTTCTGGAAATAATTAAATTTGGAATGTTGGGGAAAGTTAAGTTAAGTAGCTCAAGATTAGTTAGGTGTGATTCAAGATACGTAGGAAATATCTTTGAATTATATTTCCAACACTACCAAGTTTGCGTGATTTCGAGTTCATATGAAGGAGATATGCCCATTTGTAGTTGGGTTGTCTAGATAGGGAAAGTCAAAACCGGATTTTAGAAGGTTATTATGGTCTTTTCACTACCTAATTGTTTAATTTTATTTTTGGTAATTAAGTTGGGGTCTATAGTGAATGTTTTCAGTTTATGCTATATAAAAATAAATTAGGGTTTTTAGAGAAGGGAAAAGAAGAGGAGAAAAGAGGAGAAGAAGCACTGAATCGCCAAGTTCTTGAAGTTTTAGTTGTGGATTTCGCCAAAGATTCAATCCTACGAGGTATGTGAGTTCACATAGCATTGGGTCTGTTCAACCATGTACCAAACATGTTATTTCAGCGTGAATTCGTCCTAAAAAGGTTGAAAGTTTGATGTTCTTGATATGTGTTCTTGAATTTGCTTTCGTTCTTGAATTGGGCTGAGATTGAGAACTTCTTGAGATTATTACGTCGATTTGTAGAGTTTTTTTGAGTTAGATTCTTGTTTACATATACGGGGTATCTGAATCTAAAGATATATTGAGAAAAAGGATTCAAATTTAGGCAAATTGGGGTTAGAAAAAGAAGAAGGAAGAAGTCGAGCAAATCTGGGTACGACACGGACCTGTTCCTCAAGATTGGAAACATCATCTTCGGTCACAGAGCAGTCACAGACTCTTCTACCTCAAAATTTATTTCGTGACAAAATATTTAAATACATTTCCACTTCGTAGACTTGCTTCCAGACAGTGATTTCTTTAATTGTTTTCTTATGTTTAACTATCTAAAAACACTCCTAAACTTGATTAGATCTTTCCTATTACAAATCACTGTCCTTGAATCCATAATTCAATTCAAGGAAATTTAAGAGTCAATTCAAGAGAAGTTAAGAGCCAAGTCAAGAGAAGTTCATTGAGTCGTCCAAAAGTCTTTTACAAATGTGTTAACTTTGTTTTAAAACTTGAGTTTTGAGTTGAGTAAAGAGTAAGAGGTTAATTTCTTCAAAAGAGTATATCAGGACTATGTATTCCAAAAGAGTATAAAATGTTTTCACATTTAAATAAGAAAGGAAACTACAAATTCCAAAGAGCCTTTGAGCTTGTTTTCAGTAAAGAGTAAATGCTTTCATAATTAAGCAAGAGAGGAAATTTTAATTTCCAAGAGTAGCCTTTGAGCTATGTTTTTTAGCAATTATCTTAAATCACAGAAATAAGTTATGTTTTTAAATATAAGAGCTAGTATTATATTTTGGGAGTAGTATTGTGCATCAATATGGATGAGAGTTCAGACAACTCCCGGCCCCCATAAACCATGTAGCCACCATGGGTAGAAAAGGGTCATACATTTTAGATGATTCCTTAGTGATATTTAGCATAGACTAGTGGATCCACTTAGTAGTCAAGTTCTATACCCTCGACAAGGAATAGGACGACCCTTGCAGCGTGAGGCAAAACGTTGTATCATTACAATATCTCTTATGTGATGGTTGTCGGTTAGAGAAACTCCCACAGAAGTATTTTGTATTCTTATATACATAAAAGTATCCTGTATTTTTGTATAAATCTAGAGTTTTAGTGTATATTTGCATACATACAATGTTACTATTGTATTTCTAAATACACAGAGTTGTTATCCATGTTTTAAAAGCTTTTATTTATACCTCACTTATTGGTATTGCTTTATATTGAAATGAGTAAAGTTAAGTTGAGTTGAATTGAGTTAGGTTTTTCTTTAGTTCCTTTGAAGCTTATATCTTGTTTTAGAATTCCTCTCGCATGCTCGTACATTCAATGTACTGATGCCATTTGGCCTACATCTTTTCATGAAGCAGATACAGGTAACCAGGATCAACATCTAACGCATCGTTGATCCAGTTGAGCAGTCAAAGCCTTGTGGTGATCCTCTTTTCTTTCTTGAAGATCCCCTTTTATTACTTTCAGTATTTTAGTTCATTAGGATGTTGTGGGTCTTATCCCAACATCCATCTCATTTTTAGAGGTTTCATACATAGATACAGTTAGTTCATTTTTCACTATTTTGTGATTGGCTTATGTTTTGAAACTTGTGTTGCCATCTTGGCTGGCCGAATTTTCTTTTAATCCATTCTATGTTAATTTCATGAGTTCATTATTTGAGACTATGTCCTTGTGTTTAAGTCTTCCACTAAGTATGTAAGCTAGGACAAGGGTTCCCTTAGGGCCAAAAATTGTTCTCAAGTGCCAGTCCCGCCCAAGGTGTAGGCTCGGGTCGTGACAATATGTTTTCTTCATCGTATGGTTCTGTTGGGTAAGACACATATAGGCACAATAAGAGGTCTTGTGTGGGTGGTGTAACACCCCAAAAACGTTTTAGCTACGACTCGTACCATACTTCATTTGTGTATAAGGTGATACTGAGTGGTTCTTAAGTTTTCCTTACATGTTAAGGTCAATTATTTAATGTGGGAATAGATTTGGAGATGAATTAAGGTAACAAGAATACCCTATCATAAAGTTAAGTTAAAAGCTTCCTTACCCATTTAGTTTTGATATAAGATTCTACTATGGTGAACTTCAAACAATCATATCTCTCACAACATGATGAACTAGGCGGCCTATGACCTATCAAATTAATGTTCTATGAGTCTTGTTTCGAACACCTCCAAGTTGGCCTCATTTAGAATTTAGAAATAAAACGTTATGACCATTTTACCAAAGACTACCACAAAAGAGTTTTCAAAGAGGATGAACTTTCTCTCTCACTTTCAAAGAAATATAGTTATATATGTCTTCTTTACCCAGAATATTAATGTTTAATAGACTATCCCAGATATCCCCATGCAGAACTAGCTCAAATTTAAGAGTATGAGGCAATCCATTTGAGAACTCAAACACCTTACATCTAACGGTCTGAAAGGAAGATGAGCCTAGATACAATTATTGAGCATTCTAGGTGCAAATTTCAGAGCATATGAGATGTCAAATTCCCCTGAATTGTAGATAAGAAGAGATATACTACTCATATAGGGAAGAGAACTTGTGTTCTTATTGAATGTTGCCCATTCGTCAGATAAAAGAAACATGATTAATATAATATAACGTGTGTTCCTATTGAATGTCTTCTATTCGACAAATAGAATAAAAATCATGAGTATATATATTATATACTCATGATCTTTCTTTTATTTGACGAATGGGCAACGCTCAATAAGAACACACATTCTTCACTATAATTAGTACTCTATCTTTTCTTAACTACATTTCTGGGGAAGTTTTGACATCTCATATGCTCTGGAATTTGCAGGTGGAATGCTCAATAATTGTATCAAGGTTCATCCTCTTTCAAGAGTACAACGTAAGGTGTATGAGTTCTCAGAGCTATTGCCTTATACTCTTAAATTTGAACTAGTTCTACATGGGGATATCTGGGATAGTCTATTCAATAATAATTGTTCAGGTAAAGAAGATATAGGACTATATTTCTTTGAATGTGAGAGAGAAAGGTCATCCTCTTTAAAAACCACATTGTGGTAGTCCCTAGTAAAGTAGTCATAATTTTTTGTTCTGAACTCTACATGAGGCAAACTTTGTGGCGTTGGAAACAAGAATCATAGAACTTTAATGTGATAGGTCATAGGTCACATAATTCATCATATTTTGAGAGATATGATTGTTTGAAGGTACCTAACTATAATCTTATATCAAAACACAATCGATAAGGAAACTTTTAACTCAAATTTTTGATAGGGGATTCTTGTGTCCTTAATTCATCTCCAACTCTATTCGCACATTAAATAATTGACCTTATTATGTAATCACGATTTAAGAATCCCCTAGTACGATCATATCCGCAAATGAAGAATGGTTCGTGTCTTATCATAAATTTTCGGGTGTTACAACATCCACACACCCGCTCTTCTTTTGCCTATGAGTGTCTTAATCAACAGAACTATATGATCCAAAAATAATATATACTGACCACTTTCAATTGCCAAGACAATCAATGAACACAAAACCATTTTGAATTGTAATGGAACTCAACTATTTGAAGTCGATTGAATCAAGACGTACATCAACCCAATTTATTTTGGGAAGCTCAAACATACAATTTTAACCGTTGAATTAATAATAAAGATAAAATTAATTAACAATGTGAAGGAAAACTAATTTCCCATGATTTGGTGTTACATTGTGATGAGCAAAACATAAAAGACATTGTACAAATAATTTAACTAGTATATAAATCAACAATGAAAATGCAAGAAGATAAAACTAGAAATCATTATGTCTATTTTCTTGAGATAATAACAAAATTTGAACAAAAATTACTCACTGTAACCCAACATATATGCCATAAATGTGGTTGCACTATCATACATAGCCAACAAACAATTAACAAACTAGATTGCATGTAGCTGCAGTAAAAGTTTCTGTTAAAGAGCTAATTAATAATTGCCATTTTAGAAAGTAGTTGTCGAGACAACAATATCCAACATTCCTACATTTTCTGCAGCTTTTATGTCTATCTCTATATCAATCACTTTGTTGTTGCTCCCTTCAACACATCCATCTATGTCTTGTTTGATGAGATAAAATAATCCCCACATGAAGTGCTTGTTTTTCTATTTTCCAAGAACATCCAGAAGGCTAAAGACATCTCTACAAGTATAAGAAAATAATATTGATATTATAGACGTACATTGAGAATCACTACACAAGGTTGTAGATGCAAGTATAAGCATCTTAATTTCATTTATAAGCGTCCTGATCACTATATCGGTGATCCACATGAACTCCACCAGAGCAACATACTTCTCAGACCTATATATAATAGGAAATGTAAAACAATTTCTAGTAAAAACATTCCTTGGGATGTGTGCACTTCTACTCTGCAGCACTAACGAAAAGGACGAAGTGTTGCAAAGTAGAAGTATGCCCTTGTGATGGAATGTTTTACTAGAAATTGATTTGCATTTCCCATTATATGTAGGTCTAAGAAATATAATGCTCTTGTGCAGTACATTCCTATCAAAGATTTGGTGATGAGAACGCTTATAAATGATTTTATGATGCTTATACTTGCATCTACAACCCTGTGCAGTGATTCTGAAAGTAAATCTATAATCTCTATATTATTTTCTTATACTTGTAAAGTTGTGTTTCACCTTGTGGATGTTCTTACAAAAGGGAACAACAAACACTTCCTGTGGGGATTTTTAACCTCATCAAACAAGACATAGAATCATACTTGGATGTGCTGAAGAGGGCAGAAACAAAATGCTTGATATGGATATAGACATGATAGCTAGAGAAAATGTAAGAAGGCTAGACATTGTTGTGTCGACAACTACTTTCTGAAATGACTTTGATTCATTAGCTCTTTAATAGAAACTTTTACTGCTGCTACCTGCAATCTTGTTTGTGAATTGTTTTTGGCTATGTATGATAGTGCAACTACATTCATGGCATATTTGTTTGGTTAAACTGAGTAATTTTTGTTCAAATTTTGTTATTATGTTAAGAAAATAGACATTATATTTAAAGTGGTTTTGTATTTATTGATTGTCTTGATAAGTGGAATTGTTCATTATATATGCTTTCTTCATCATATGGTACTTTTTGATTCAGACACTCATAGGCACAAGAAGAGGGGTTGTGTGGATGGTGTAACACCCCAAAAATTTCTAAGATAAGCCATGAACCGTTCTTCATTTGTGCATAATGTCGTATTGGCTGATTCTTAAATTTTCCTTACGTGGTAAGGTCAATTACTTAATGTGGGTATAGATTTGGAGAAGAATTAAGGGCACAAGAGTCCCCTAGCATAAAGTTTACTTGAATGCTTCCTTATCGATTGAGTTTTGATATAAGATTCTACTTAGGTCAACTTCAAAAAATCATATATCTCATAATATGATGAATTAGGCGGCCTACGACCTATCAAATTAAAGTTCTATGAGTCTTCTTTCCAAAGCTATCAACTTTGTCTCTGTCCCATTTAGAGTTCGAAAATAAAATGTTATGTTCATTTTACCATAGACTACCACAAAAGAGTTTTCAAAGAGGATGACCTTTCTCTCTCATTTTCAAAGAAATATAGTCCTATGCCTTCTTTACCCGGACAATCATTGTTGAATAAACTATCCCAAATATCCTCATGAAGAACTAGTTCAAATTTAAGAGTATGAGGCAATAGCTATAAGAACTCATACACCTTACATCTAACTCAGGAAAGAGGATAAACCTACATAGAATTATTGAGCATTCTAAGTGAAAATTACAGAGCATATGAGATGTCAAAACTTCCCTTGAAATTTATATAATAAGAGATAGACTACTAATTATAGGGAAGAGAACATATATTCCTATTGAATGGTGCCCATTGGTCAAATAAAAGAAAGATGTGGACTAGTTCTTTCCTTACTTGTGCCCCATTACTTGTGAATACACATCATTGGGAGCACATACAGGGACATTAACTCAGGATATACCTCAACAAGATCATTCAGTTCTTTCTTTATTAAAGAAAAGTAAATTAATTGATAGTTAACAAAATATTTATGGAACGAAAGTACCTTTATATTTACAAAGAATAAGAATTTACCATAACTTCACCAGCTTAATCATTTATTGGTTGATTTTTCTTTGTTGTAGGTGTTTTTTAACAAACTAGTCAACCTTACTTATGTTAGATGTTTGAATTATGTCACACAAATATCAGCAGAAATATTTGTTTCGATTTATTTAAGAACTAAGTAGGTCAAAAATGGTTTCTCAAATAAGCAATTTAGTTAATGGGGTGAGTAGATGGATACACTTGCATAGTTATACTTGCTTTGTTTGTCATAATCAAAAAGGGGTTTTAAATTGAACATGTTGCATATTTGGAAAATGAGTGTAAAACCTTATGGAAAAATAAATTAAGGTTTGACAGGACTTAATTTCCTACTATATAAAGGAATCAGATTGTTCTTTCTTTCATAATTTTAGTTGTATTAGTGTTAATATTGAGTTGTAATAATTTTATTTCTAATTACAAATATGTGATTAAAATCAACTATATATTTAAAACAACTACTTTAAACTAAGTTAAGAAAAAAAGTGTATCACACATTATCATAATTCGTAATCAACATTTGTTAAGAGGATGTCTTCCAAAACAATCAATTTATCGATAGCACCAAGTAAACCTTGTTTGGCTAAACGATTCTTTGGTTATTAAACACTAAGGCCAAGTCTAGTATTTCATATACTTGCATGTACAATTGACGCAAATAAATATTATTATTGGAGTTGTAAATAATACTTCATATATAAAAATAATCATAGGAATAACCAATACCATATCGTGTATCTTCAATAATACAAACAAGATACATTATGAGGCATCATGGACACATCTAAATCCTTAAGAGGCTTTTGCATCTAGGCCACATTGTTATGTCAAAAAAAATTTCACATTAGATTAGGATTCAAAAGTGTAGTATGCAGTGCCCAATTATTGTATGGAGTCTAATATTAATAAAAGTTAACATAATCAATGAATAAACACTAATATGAAATTCCTTAAATTTAAGATTAACAATATAAATTATTGGAATGGAAAAGAAAGCCTTTCATAAAGAGGTCGGGAGCTTCTAGATATTTTCACCCCTAATTTATCTTTTAAAAAACAAAAATACATCACAGAGGAAGAAAAAAATGAAGAAACGAAGGAGAAGGAGATTACAAAGGATGTCTTCCAAAACATTCAAGACTTGGTACCTCTGTCAAAACCATATTCGAATCCACTGCATCCACTAGAACATACCTCTACAAAATTTAAAAGAAGGTGAAATATTGATAGATTTTGAAGGAAAGAAGGATGTAAAGGGAGGTAGCTAATTAATTCTATGAGCGGAGAAAGAAGAGAAGAGATAACGGAGGCAGGTGTCAATCACCCATAACCAAAAGTAACGAAACACCACGGCAGTGTTAGCTTCTTGCGATGGAGGAGGAGACAAGGAATAGAGAAAGGCTGAGAAGAGAGTAAGAGGATAATAAAGAAACCCTACTTTGTAAGACTTTTATAAAACCCTAGCCGATTCTCTTAATTGACTGGGTCTGGAGATTTTTTGTTTTACTTTTAGTTTATTTCTTTTGGGCTTCTTGGTTCGATTTTGTACATACAGTTTTTAAACACGTGCGTTGCACGTGATTATCAATTCAAAAAAATTTAGCGAAGATTTGAATAATAAGCTTTGCACAAAATAATATTGCAGATTCTTTTGTGAATTTTCAAAGTGGATCATCATATATATCTCTTATTCACATGAACCTACGAAGATGATCAATGAAAATTTTTATTAGTTAAATGCAATAATCTATATATTTATTTCAATTTGACGAGGTTGAATCATGTATTTTATTGTCATCTAACTAGATGTGCTTTGCAAGTGTATTCCACTTAATCTGTTTAACTGTCATATGAACATGTGGATAACAACTACACTTTATTTTTTAGAACTATTTTTGCATATTAATTTTTATTTTATAAGTTATAATATAATATATGATGTTCTTCTTGTTGGCTCTTATATTTGACCTCTCGATGACAGTGTTCATAAATCAAAGATAATTATCTGACTGTGCATAGTTAACTGAGAAAGGTTTATTTTTTTTTATATCGAAAAAACTAAAAATTAAAATTAAAGAATATATTCTATATGTGAAATCATATATATAATCACAAGTTTATCTTACACCCAACAAAGATATAGCTTATACACATGTAAACATTTTTCAAGTTATTCAACCAAGCATGTTTTGCATTAACGAAAATATTTATCTCATAAAAATTATCTATCAAATAAATAATAAAATTAAACTAATACAAACATCAACTGACCTTATTAAAAGTCATATGAACTTTTTGTTGTTTAAAATACTGCAATTTTAAGAAATAGTAAATTAGTAAAACAATAGGGCAATGTTTGCATTGTATTAACTATTTTGAGGCAAACTTCTTAAGAATCTAAATTACACAAGTAGCATTGATAAATAATGTCATCTTTTGTCTTGAGCTTCAATAAAACAAATCGTGACAATTCTCTAACTCTTGAAAAGTTTAATAATTTTGGAAAAAGATATTCAGAAACATATATCTACACAAGAGAACTTGTTAACAAAAACAAATGAATTTAGACTACAATAAAAATTAAACTAATACAAACTTCAACTAGGTTATTACAAGTCATATAGAACTTTCTTTGTCAGAAATACTGAAATATTAAGAAATGGTAATTCGATAAAACAAAAGGGTAATGTTTATATAGTAATAACCATTTTGAAGCTAACATCCTAACAATCTAAATCCCATAAGTAGCATTGAAAAATAAAGTCATTCTTTTGTCTTGGGCTTCAAAAAAACAAATTGTGACAATTCTCTAACTCTTAAGAAGTTTAATAATTTTAGAAAAAGATTGTCACGCCCCGAGTCTACACCCTGGGCGGGATGATAAGTCCGAGATTTAGACTCATTTAGGGATTTATTTATATAGATTTAGTGTCCTCAAATGCTTATTTTATACCAATAACTGTTGTAAAACTCTTGATTTATAGGTATATGGATTGAAGAACAAAGAAAGGACACTAATTTGCAAAACGTAACAAAGCAAGCAGAAAGAATAAAGAAAAGCAAGCCTGGTGATCGCGAAGTCCACTTGGTGAGTCGTCGAATGTCTACTTGACCGCCTAAAGTTCCAGTGTGCCAAGCCCTGAAGGAAAGAACCAAGTTCACGAGATAAAGAAGTAGTCGTCAGATCGCCAAATGGTTTTGCAATGCGATGTTGGATCGCCTAAAGTTACAAACCTTGAGAATGCTGAATGCCAAGGCCGAAGGGTGATGGAAATGACCAAAGGACGGCTCATCGAGTGGTTCGGCGAGCCCGACTTTCTTCGGTGAGTGACTCTTTGCTGCACAATTTTGGCGACTATAAATACATTTAGGAACATTTAGTTTAGGATATAAGCTCATATATTTTTAGTCTATTATTGAGTTTTGGACTGGTGAGACTATTTTTTCTATATTTTCCCAAGTTTTAAAGAATTGATGTTTTTCACTTTTGATAAATCGGAATTTGGTCTTTGAGATTCTTCGAATTGGAGCATTGTAAGGACAAATCTACACTTACCTAGTTGATGGATAATCAATTTGGTAATTTGTTTTACCTTTTTATGATGTCTAGCTAAAACCCCAATTCTTGGGTGTGATTATGTGATTATGGGTTGATTTAGTTTATGGGTATTGCTAATTGTTAGTTTAAATGTTGTTTAGAAGTGACTTCAATCATTAATTTTGTTTAATTTAAGAATTGTAGTTGCAAATGTAGTTCTACCCCTTGTGCTTTTGGCTTGCTCGAGAGAGTGGTTTTAAAACTAAACTTATTGGTTGATGGTCTGTGGGTATTGGGGTGACCTGTGTTCAGCTCGAGAGAGTGAATCCTAAATCCAATCCCATACATTTAGCTCAAGAGAGTAAATTGACTAAGGTGTGGGTTGTTCTTATTTTTACATGTTTGTTGATGTTCGAGAGACATCAACTTGATTCGGGGTAAATTGTTCTAGAGAAAGTTTATCCCCTCTATAGCCTATCTTACTCACTAATATCTAGCTATTTTCTAATAGTTGTAATTACCCATTTGTCTATATTAGCCTAAAATTAAATCACATGCCAAGAACCTGTCTCATTTTTGATATTTCGTATTGTTTGCCACTGTTTGTAGTTGATAATTTCAAATCAAAACCCCCCATTTGACATTCGTGTCACCCCGTGATTTAAATAATGTCTTTAGTCAATAATTTTTATTCCTATGACTGATTTGATCATGTTCATACTTCCATATTGAATCTTAAACACGTACCGTTCCCTATGGGATTCGACCCCAACTCATTTAGTTGTGTTTTATACTGTTTAATGACCATTGACGCTTAGAATTGGATGAAGTGTCTTTGAAACGTTAATTAATTGAAATGGTGCCGCTGTCGAGGAGTGGTGTTGTTTGAGATTCTTTTGGTGAAGTTGAATTTGTTCTTTTTAGTCATAGTTGAATCTAATTACTCTATGTTTTAGTTTTTGTTTTGTTGTTTTAAAGCAGCAGAAATGAGTGTCAATGGAAGCAATGGTAGTCAAGTGGGCCACCAAGATGACATCGAAAACCTCAATGATGTCGATGAGTCGAATGTCAATGACCCAAATCTTATGGGTGGAGTGGTGCCATTCGCTTGCCTCCGACTGAAGGGAACGTTGTGTTCCACATTACAGGCACCATGTTGCAGCTCTTGCAATTGAAAGGGATGTTTGGTGGGTTGGCTTATGAGGATCGCCATGAGCATATAAGGAATTTTGTTGATGTTTGTGGGCCGTTCTATTTAAAGAACATATCCCAAGAGTCAGTCCGGTTGAGGTTGTTCCGATTTTCTCTAATGGGAGAACATGTAAGTGGTTGGCGGAGTTGCCAAGAGATTCTATCTCTTCGTGGGAAGAACTTGTCACCATATTTCAAGTGTGATTTTTCCCTCCTTCAAAGATGATGACACTTAGGGAGAACATCCAAAGCTTCATGCGTTTGAAGGGTGAGACAATCCATGAGACTTGGCTAAGATTTAAGAAGTTGATTCTACAATGTCCAAATCATGGTTTGCCCGAAAATGTTTTGTTACAATACTTTTACCGAACCCTTGATTCGTTGAACAAGGGAGTAGCTGACCAACTTTCTCCGAGAGGTTTGATGCAATAACCTTACATTATAGCAGCCAAGCTCTTGGACGGTATGACCAAAATTAACCGAGCATAGTACTCCCGTGAAGTTCAGGTCTCCCCTCTCACTTTTAAATTGACAAAGGAGTAGGTTTAGAATGATCAAGAGAGGGACCAAAACAAGGCAAAAATGATGACCCAACTTGACATTTTGCCAAAAAATGTCATGGGAGATGGTACTAGGACTATCAATGTTGTGGTTGTTGGGTGTGTAAACCTCGATGAGGCCAAGTTTGAAGCGTTGTACAACGAGAAAGTGAACTTCCTAGCAAACCAAGGAGGAGTTTATTGTGAAAACTACCCAAGGTAGGGTGGTAACCAAGGTTGGAACATGGATGAGGGCTGGAGAGATCGTGATAGAGAGTGGAGGGATAGTAACCCCACTTGGAAGGAAAGAGTTGGGGAAAAGGATAGGTATGTTCCTCCCTAAGAGCATTAAAAGCCCAAAGATTCTGAGGGTGGCTGGTCTTAGGATATGCTCTCTCGTATTCTCAATGGGGTTGAAGTGTCCGATAAATTTTTGAAGGGGGTGAAGGAAGTTCTATCGAGCCATAACAAGATGGTGACTTCTCATTTTGTCTCTATCAATCATTTGGAGACCCAAATAGGTCAAATTTCTTCTCATTTAAACCTGACACATTAACAGGGTTTGCCTAGTGATTCTATGGCAAACCCCAAGAATTAAGTTTGAGTAAGGACTTGCATCGTGAAACGACGTTAACTAAGGCGTTGTTTGGGAGGTAACCCAAGTTTTTATAGTTTTATTTTTGTTTTTCGAATAATCGTGTGTTGATTGTGCAGGTGAAAAAGTGGAATGTGTTTGAAATATTCAGTTTGGCGAGCCAAGACTCCAGTCGGTGACTTGTTAAAGAGGTCGGCGAGGTCAACTTGGATCGCCGTTGGACTCGAGAAAATATGAAGTTGGAGTTTGTAAAACTCGACTTCCCCGTGGACAAGTCGGTGAATTGCTGAACAGGTCACCGAGCTTGACTATGTCTAACGTTTAGACCCCTACATTAACTGGAGGTCTTGTAAAACTCAGCGAGGTAAGTACCCACTCGACGTGTCGCCGTGTGGTTTGGCGAGGAAAAATAATATCCCAAAAAGGGCGCGAATAAACAGTTTTAAACGGCCAAAGGTTTAATATTTCAAACTGTTTCATATTCCCTCATTTTTTAACTTCATACAATCACACCCGCACTCTATATTTCCCATATTTTTCATTTACCACTCTTTAGTCATTGATTCTGTGTTTGGAGTTGGATATATTGACGCCTAGCTTTACAGATTCATATATTCGACATTAAAGGTTGGTTTTTCGAAACCCAAACTCTAAATTAGCAGTTAAACTCAAATTCATTGTTATAAATTGTGTTGATGTGTGTTGAGCCTCTTTGAAATCGTTAATGTGTGCTTGTGTGCCTATTTTAGTTTTGATATTGTGCCTAAATTGCCTTAATTGTTAATTTCCCAAATTTCATGCTCTAAAGTTGATCATAATTTGTTGGGTTGTGCTATTTTGTTGTTGGGTCTATTCGGGTGAAGTCTGAGTAACCCAATTTGTGCTAAAGGACGTGCTTTGCCAAACGATGGAGCATTTGACGTCATTCTTAAGGGTTCAAATCATCAAATGACTAATTTTGGCCAAACTTGAGGAGGTTTGAATACCCCAGTGGCATTGGTCTAACGGGTCTAGGCTTAATTGAAAATGTGTGTTCTTTGATTTTGTTTTTCGGGGGCTGCGGGGTTGATTTTTGATGATGGAGTTGAAAATGGCACATTGGGCAGTTTGGCGAGCCAGGTCGAGCTCGCGGAACCACTCGGCAGTTCGCCAAAGTCCCCCCAGATCGCATTTAATTTCATGCTTCAAGTGATTGTGATTCGGTAATATTTGGCGAGAAGCCTGAGCTCGCCGAAAGTGTTCTTTTATCGCCTTTTCTGCGCCCCTAACCCTGAAATGCATAATAACTTTCGGTGGGCTTGTATATGCTCCCCGAATGAGGTGAGCGATTCACTGAAAGGCCCTTCCCATTTATAACATTCCATTTTTGTAGGAAATTTTGTGCCAATCCTTTCGGCGAGCCCGATCTTGCTCGCCAAAGTGATTCCGTGAATCACCGATCGGTTCAGCGATCTGTCAGCAACATGATTTCTGCATTTTTCTTAGATTGATTCTAACTCTTTTTGGTGTGTTGTGCAGATATGGCTAGAACCAACCTAGATATGCCTCCACGCAAAAGAGCACATGACATAGTGATTAATGAGGCTGCATCTAACCCTCCTAAAAAGGGAAAGGCGGCACCTCTTAAGGTAGGAAAGGAAAGGGCAAGGCACCCGAAGCTGAGAGACTGGAGCACGACTCTGGCAGTGATGGGGATTCAATCATAACAAAGAAGCGGCTCAACATGGGACTTATTATTGAGCAGGAGATGGCCATGAGGGCCAAGAAGCGCCAGACATCCGTTCCTTTCCCAATCCTGCTCATAGAGTTATGCTGGCGTGCGGGAGGTTCTTCTGATGAGAAGAGGGACATTGAGGTCAGCCCCACATACTCCAAAGACATTCGGCGCATAGAGGCTGAGTACACTCGGGAGGAGGCAAACATGAGGAGAGCAGCTCTGGTGGATGTATCCCCGAAGGTTGATGTTGATTCAATATCTACAGAGGGACATTTTCCTACTCCGACCTTCGGTCCTTCAGGTACACATGGTTCCACTTCCTCCCAGGTTCCTGGTGTTTCTGCTACTTCCCTGCCCACCAGGATCACTCTGGCCATAATATTGAAGATGGGGCACTTAGCTCATTCTGCTGATGTACGGGCTACCCGGTTGGAGGCGAAGGTACCCTGGATGATTGAGAGGGCCATCCTAGCTGCATTAATACACCTCCAGACTTGTATTGATGATGTCATGGAGAGAATCACGACTTGTGAGAGTCGACAGGGGGTTACTTCAGAGGTGACAACTTTGAAAGCCGAGGTTGTTGATTTTAGAAACGATGTGGACTACTTGAAGTCCACAGACTTCAGTTCACTTTTGGAGCTAGCTGATGATATGGATGCCCCGGCTACTTTTGAGATTCTTCCGGCCAACACCTGATACGTGCCGATGGATGATGTGGTAGCTGATGAGTCGGAGGCAGAGACAGACAAGGAGCAGATAGAGGTACAAGAGGAGACCATCTATGGAGACCTGCCAAACCTAGAGGATACGATTGTAAAGTTGGTAATTCAGATATCACTGACAGAGACGTCCATGGCAGGCTGTAGTGGAACCAATGCTGCTGAAGTGACAGCGGACACTAATTCCCTGATAAATGGAGCAACTGTGTATACAGGACCCTTCTTTACCTCCCTCTCTGTCATCTTTATTGACTTTCTAGTATTTTATTGCATTTGAGGACAACTGATTTTTTTTGTGGTGGGGTGAGGTATTTCCATACCTACCTCTTGTGATTATCATTTTGTATATATATTGGGTTTTTGTATTTAAATTGTGTTTTGATATTTTGTTGTGGATGTTTGTGCTTCTGGCCCTTTATTAAGAATGCAAATGGTTTTTAACCCTTCTGAAAAAATTTGGCCACCTCATATATGTGATTGTGGTTGTTCTTGTGCAAATTTAAATTTCAGTTATGATCAATATCGATGACTGGAATAGTGCGTTTAATCGAACATAAATAAATGTGCGGCTACTATGAGGGCAAATGAAATTGCATAGACAATATGTGGACTTTTTGCATCTCGTTGTGACTAGCCGGTCATCGAATGAAGTCTCTTGTAATGAACATTGAACATTAGCGAAAGGGTGGAGTCTTGTTTGATATTTGTGTCAATGCCTTGTATGATGAGCTTACCGTGAACCTTGTGTGATGACACCTAGAATTTGTCCCGTTGGTCCGATTAACTATGTGATGCAAGCTCTTGAAATGATCTTAGGCAACAATTTTGAAGAGTGAAACAATTTGACGATATACCTCTTTTGTGGCCAACCTTGTGAGATGTGTGAATCTTGTTTGAACACCTTTTGAACCTTATCCTTTTCTTGGAAGAAACTTTATGCAATTGTAACCTCTCCTTATCCATTCACCCATAATACTCATGAAGTGTGGTTTGTTTGAATATCCAACTAAGGCAGAAAGCCTAAGTTGGGGATGTGGTGAAAAGAGAAGATAAATCAAGAAGTTTGAAGAAGTCCCCCATGATCCATAGTTTCAAAAAAGACGGAACCCTCCATACAAAAAAAAAGAAAAGAGGAAAAGCAAAGAAGAATGAAAAAGTTGTGAAATAAAATTGTGAAAGTTGTAAAAGAAATGGGATATTCGATATTCCACGAGAAATGAATAATGGGGTGAATTTTGAGCATGAGTAAAAATGTTGAAGAAAGGGGAAGAAAGTGATGTTTTATGAGGATAAAAGCCACTGACCCTAAATGATCATACCTTTACACTCAACCCCGTTACAAGCCTTGAAAAGACCTTTTTGATCATGAGTGAGCTGAAAAGAATGTTGGTTGGAAACTAAGGGCAAACCTATGGGTGAAGTCATGCATATCTTCATTATTGTGATTGCAAGAGTTGTATGTGATTCCGGAACTATAAATTGTGAACAATTGTGTGTGAATATGGAATCATCTTTGTGTGAGGGAATTGGAGTACATTTGTTGAGCTTGAACTTATATTTGAAGCAAGTATCGTGAACTTGAGAATCTTTTATAATGGTGAGTCACAACTTGAACCTTTCAGTGAACAATTGATCCTTGCATGAGTAAGTTGAGTCTTGTTGTGTGCATTCATGTTTGAGTCTTTTGTAGAACTGTTTAAGACATCTTTTTTGAACTGCTGAACTTTAGTTTTACTAGAGTACAACCAAAATTTTAAGTTGGGGGTGTAGATGAGTCCGAGATTTGGACTCATTTAGGGCTTTATTTATATAGATTTAGTGTCCTCAAATGCTTCTTTTGTTCCAATAACTGATGTAAAACCCTTGATTTCCAGGTATATGGATTGAGGAACAGAGCAAGGACACTAATTTGCAAAACCAAACAAAGTAGGCTGAAAGAATGAAAAAAAGTAAGCCTGGTCATTGCCAAGTCCACTTGGCGAGTCGCCGAATGGCTACTTCACTACCTAAAGTTCTAGTGTGCCAAGCCCTGAAGGAAAGAACAAAGTTGGCTAGAGAAAGAAGCAGTCGGCGGATCGCCGAGTGTTTCCGCGATGTATTGTAGGATCACCCAAAGTTACAGACCTTAAGGATGTTTAATGCCAAGACAGAAGGGCGATGGAAAAGACCAAAGGGCGGCTCGCCGAGTGGTTTGGCGAGCCCGCCTTACTTCGCTGAGTGATTCATCGCAACACATTTCTTGCGACTATAAATACATTTTTGAATATTTAGTTTAGGTTCTAAGCTCATATATTTTTAGTCTGTTATTGAGTTTTGGACTGGTGAGATAGTTTTCTCTAGTTTTTCCTAAGTTTCTTGGAATTGAATTTTTTTACTTTTGAAAATCGGAAGTGGGTCTTTGAGATTCTTTGAATTGGAACATTGTAAGGATGAATCTACACTTACCCAGTTGATGGATAATTAATTTGGTAACTATTTTTACCTTTTATGATGTGATTATGGGTTGATTTAGTTTATGGGTATTGCTAATTGTTAGTTTAAATGTTGTTTAGAAGTGAGTTCAATCATTAATTGTGGTTTAATTTAAGAATGGTTGCTGCAAATGCAGTTCTACCCTTCGTGTTTTTGTCTTTCTCGAGAGAGAGGTTTCAAAACTAAACTTATTGATTGATGGTTTGTGGGTATTGGATTGACCTGGGTTCAGCTTGATAGAGTGAATCTTAAACCCAATGCCACACATTGAGCTCGAGATAGTGAATGGACTAAGGTATGGGTTGTTCTTATTTTACATGCTTCTTGATGTTCGAGAGAAATCAACTTGATTCGGGGTAAATTGTTCTAGATAAAGTTTATCCCCTCTATAGCCGATCTTACTCACTAATATCTAGCTATTTTCAAATAGTTGTAATCACCTATCTGTCTATATTACCCTATAATCAAATCACATTCGAAGAACCCGTCTTATTATTGTTAATTCGTATTGTTTTCTACTGTTTCAAGTTGATAATTTCAAATAAAAACCCACTATTTGACATTCGTGTCACCACCTGATTTGAAAAATGTCTTAAGTCGCTAATTGAATCGCGTACCGCTACCTGTGGGATTCGACCCCAACTCATTTAGTTGGGTTTTATACTGGTTAACGACCGATGACGTCTAGAATTTGATGGAGTGTCTTTGAAATGTTAATTAATGACGGGATTGGCACTAGAGAACCATTGATGGCCTCAAGCGAACCCCTTGCCTGGCTCAACTCTTAGCGGAAGACTCACTCATGATAAAAATATTTAAAGAAAGTAAATTGAATTACTCAATATATAGTGTAGAATGTATTAAAATAAACATTCACTAGCAAAAGGGCCAACTCAGGTCTCAAACATAAGCCAATAACAAGTTAATGACAAATGAAGTAACTTACTGTCTAGAAGCGTCTAATAACTGAGATGGATGTTGGAACAAGACCCACGACATCCTAATGAACTAAAATAATAAAGTAATGGAAAAGGGGATCCTCCGGAAGTAAGGAGGCTCACCAACAACTCTGAAGCTCAACTGGATCAACGATGCACTTGATGTTGATCTTAGTTACCTGAATCCGCATCATAAAAGATGCAGGCCAACTGGCATACCTACATTGAATGTACTAGCATGCAAGGGGAATACTAAAACAAGACATAAGCTTGAAAGGAACTGAAAGAACAAACCTGGTCTTAACTCAACTCAACTAAACTGAACTCATTTCAATATAAAGTAGTAATATAAATGCAGTATAGAGAAAAGCTTTTAAGACATGGATATAAACTCTGTGTATTTTAAAATAAAACGGTAACTCTGTACGTATGCAAAGATACAATATAAACATTGGATGTATATACAAATACAAGTAACTCTGTGTATATAATAATACAAAATACTTATGTCGTAGTTTGTCTTACCGACAACCATTACTTAAGAGTTATTGTGATGATACAACGTTTTGTCTCACGCTGCCAAGGCCGTCTAATACCTTGCCTAGGGTATAGAACCTGACTACTAAGTGGATCAAATAGTCTATGCTAAAAATCACTAAGGAATCAACTAAAAAGTATGACCCTTTTCTACCCATGATGGCTATATGGTTTATGGGGGACGGGAGTTGTCTGAACTCTGCCCCATATTGGTGATCAATACTACTCCCAAAATATAATACTAACTCTTATGTTTAAAAACATAACGTCTTTCTGTGGTTTGAGATAATTACTCAAAATATAGCTCAAAGGCTCTTCTTGGAAATCAAAGTTTCCTCTCTTGCTTTATTGTGAAAGCATATACTCTTTACTGAAAACTAGCCCAAATGCTCTTTTGGAAATCTCAGTTTTCTGTCTTATTTAAATGTGAAAACATTTTGTACAACAATTAGAAGAAGTAAAAAATACTAAAATAATAGAACTAAAAAAAGAGCTGGCAATATTAAAAGAAATGTATGAAATTAAACAAAAAGAAAAAGAACAAAAAACAAAATTAACAAATGAGATAATTAAATTTAAAGAAAAATTGCAACTAGAAGATGAATTAGAACAAAAAGAAGAAAATAATCAAGATAATCTACCCGAAATAAGAATTGATGAAATAAACGACGATAATCTAGAACAACATTTGGAAACAAGGGAAACATATACAGAACTTTTAGCAAACATAGATAATACAAAGGATTTAGAAATAAATACAGGAGACGTAGACATAGATGAAAAACCTAGCACATCAGGAGTAAATAATCCAAAAAATTTAAATCCAAAATATTATAATAAAAACTATGAACAATATGATAGAGAAAAAACTATATGGATAAAAGATTAAATAAAAAATGGACACCTAAACAAATAAATGAACGACATGATTTTTTAGATTTAGACTGTATAGCAGATATAAATAAAACAATCCAATTATGGATAGGATATATATCAAAACAATTAATAGATAACAAAATAGTAATAACAGAGACACCAGGATATATAGAAAGAACACTTATAAGAACAGTAAAATTATGGCTACAAAATTTATCAAATGAAAGTTTAAAAACTCTAAAAAGTAATAAAAAATCTAATGGTGAATTAGCTACTACAACTATGGAAATATTATATAAATACGAAGTAGCTATAAGAAATGAATTTAGTAGTATGACAATAGAGGTGGAAGAACAAAATAAAGAAAAAATTATAAATCGGAATCTAATGACAAAATTAGCAATATGTAATATGTATTACATAGATGAATATACATGTGCATTTAGAGAATGCTATTATAAAGGAACATATAGCACAGAAGAAAGTAAAGAAATCAGAAAATTATATTTTACAAAATTACCAGAACCTTTTAATTCAAAAATAATAAAAAGTTGGAATGAAACAGAATTAACAGATACCTTAGGATCTAGAATGAAATTCTTGCAATGATGGTTTATGGAACTATGTGAAAAACATAAAGAAGAAATAAAAATGGAAAAGATATTAGTAAAAACCTTGCGGCATGTTGCAAAAATAAAACAGCACCTCAATTAGGTTGTACGGATAGGTATTATAAAAATAGAAAGAAATATAATAAAAAATATAGATCAAAATATAAATATTAAAAACCAAGAAGAAGATACTATGTAAAAAACTACAAAACCAAAAGACCATATAGACCAAAAAGAAAACTAACGGAATGTACTTGTTATAATTGTGGAAAAATAGGACACATAGCTAGAGATTGTAAATTACCTAAAAATCCAAAGAAAAAACAAATATCAGAAATAATAATAAACGATGAAAAATATACGCCGATAGAATATATAGATTATGAATTATAAAGTAAAAATAGTATATATGAAATATCAGAAAATGAAAATGATATAGAAATAGAATCAGATAATGAATTATATAATATAACAAATGACTGAAACAGATATACAAGTAATAACTAAGGAAGAATACCAAAATGAAGAATCTTCAAAACAAAAAATAATATTCGATAATAATATATTTGAACAAATAAAAGGAAAAGAATTAGACCTCAGGGTAGCAAAAATATTCGAAATACTAACAATAAGAAACTGGTTTAAACGACAAAAAGAAGAATATTATGTAGTAAGTCAAAGAGAACATATCATAGATTGCAAATACACCAAAGGAAAGGCTAAAATACTAATAATAAACAAACGAATAATAAATAAAGAAATACAAGATATTAAGGCTAAAAATTCAGTTAAATATGTACATTTAGGAGGAACAGAATACTAATAAAAGCATGTTTTAGGGAAGGAATAGATTCACCCATAGAAATATACTTAGCGGATGATAGAATCATACAACCCATAGAAAAAAGCATAATAAGTGCAGTAAAAGGTAACCTCATATACCAAAAATTTAAATTTATCATAAGTGCTAATTATTCAGTAGCAATAAATGACAGAAATATAGACAAATCACTAGTATTATATTGGAGAATGTTAGGGATAAAACTAGCCCCAAGAAGTAAAATATTTACAGCTAGATGTAAAAACATATATGTTCTAACAACAAAACATAAAATAACAACAAAAAATAAAATAGATAAAATAAACATAGAAGATCCCATTGAAAGGATAGTTACAGTCATAGATAATAATGATTATAGTTATAATGAAATCGATATAGAAGAAAATTTAGAAATAGTAAAAGAAAGACTAAGTATATCAAAAAGAATAAACAATGAGATACCCCAAATATCATCAAAAATGAGTACCTCAAGAAGAATAGATAAAATCCCACAAAAATCAATGGAAGAAGAAATAAAACCACATCATTACTACATAACGGGAGTAATGGAACAACGAAAATATTTGATATTAATAAATACAGGACAAGAAGAAAACTACATTACAAGAGAATTAGTGACGGAAGATGAAATAATAACTACTGAACAATCATGCCCCGAACTACCAAAAGCATTAATATATACCGAAGAAACTACGGAAAAGGAAATAATCATTGGAGGAATACCATTAATAATAAAGTTTAAAATATATCAAGGAAATTAAAAGATCACTTTAGGAATAAAATGGCTAGAACAAGTAAAACCATTTAATCTAGAAGACAAACAGTTGACAATAAATTGTGAAAGTAAAAGAGTAATAATAAAAAGAAATTTAGTATGATAAAAATATGAAAATATATATGCTTGCAAAGATAATAATAGAAGGATATTACAACAGATATTATACACCAATGATAGACACATGACCAGAAGCTAATATATGTAAATACAATTGTTTACCAGAAGAAAAATGGGAAAAATTAAAAACACCAATAGTAGTAACCGGATTTAATAATGAAGGAAGCATGATCACATATAAGGCAAAAAATATAAAAATACAAATATGGGATAAGATATTAACTATAGAAGAAATATATAACTTTGAATTGACTACAAAAGATATGCTATTAGGAATGCCATTTTTAGAAAAATTATACCCACTTATAATAACAAAAACACATTGGCGGTTCACAACACCGTGTAAACAAAAATAGGAGAAAAAAAAGTAAATAACAAAAAATGAAAAACAACAGAATGGATAAAAGGAAGTGAAAAAATTACACAAAAATTAGAAAATATAAAAGAAGAAAACCCCAAAATAGAATTAATTATATTCTCTATAGATAAAGTAAAAATTATCCAAGATAAGTTAGAATTATTATATAGTTAAGATCCTTTACAAGGATGGGAAAAACATAAATCAAAAATAAAAATTGAGCTAATTGATAATAATGGTATAATAACCCAAAAATCATTGAAGTATAATTCTAATGATTTAATAGAATTTAAGATACATATAACTGAATTACTAGAAAAAAGGTACTTACAAGAAAGCAATAGCAAGCATACAAGCCCAACATTTATAGTAAATAAACATAGTGAACAAAAAAGAGGAAAGAGTAGAATGGTTATTGATTATAGAAATTTAAATGGAAAAACTAAAACATATAATTACCCAATACCAAATAAAATATTAAAAATAAGACAAATACAAGGATATAATTATTTTAGTAAATTTGACTGCAAATCAGGATTTTACCACTTAAAGTTAGAAGAAGAATCTAAAAAACTTATGCCATTTATAGTACCACAAGGATTTTATGAATGGAATGTATTACCATTTGGATATAAAAATGCACCAGGTAGATATCAACACTTTATGGATAACTATTTTAAACAACTAGAAAATTGTGTAGTATATATTGATGATATATTACTATATTCCAAAACACAAGATGAACATATAAAATTATTAGAAAAATTTATACATATTATAGAATATTCAGGCATAAGTTTAAGTAAAAAGAAAGCAGACATAATAAAAAGCAAATAGAATTCTTAGGAATACAAATAGATAACAATGGAATAAAAATGCAAACACACATAGTACAAAAAATAATTAACTCAAATTAACAACTAGATACAAAAAAGAAATTACAATCATTTCTAGGACTAATAAACCAAGTAATAGAATACATACCAAAATTAGCAGAGAATTTAAAACTATTACAACAAAAATTAAACAAAGATGTAGAATACCAGTTTGATAAAAAAGACCAAACACAAATACAAAAAATAAAACTATTATGTAAGAACCTACCTAAACTACATTTTCCTGACGAAAACAAAAAATTTACTTATATAGTAGAATCAGACGCCAGTGAAAAAAGTTATGGAGGAGTCTTAAAATATAGATATGATAAAGAAGAAATAGAACATCATTGTAGATATTATTCAGGAACCTTTACCAATACAGAAATAAGATGGGAAATAAATAGGAAAAAATTATATTCAGTGTATAAATGCTTACTATCATTTGAACCATACATTGCATATAACAAATTTATTATAAGGACAGATAACACACAAGTAAAATGGTGGCTAACAAGAAAGATACAAGATTCGGTAACTACAAAAGAAATAAGAAGATTGATATTAAATATATTAAATTTTACATTTACAATTGAAATAATAAAAATTGACAAGAATGTTTTTGCAGATTACTTATCAAGACAAAGCTACTCAAACTGACAAAGAAAATACAATGGAAGAGATACTCAAAGCCATTACTACACTTTGCATAAAAGTGGTTAGTATGGACAATGAGATACAAAAGTTAAAGACTAATGAAGATAACTTGAAGTCTAAAGCTAGTACAAGTCAGCAGCATGACTATAAAAATTCGGAGCTAAGTCGATCGGAAGACTCTAAAAATCCAAAGATAAAAGGTGACGTTGGGAAACACCTTAAAACCCATAATTTTTGTTTAAATACAGCTGCAGGTACAGGCAAACAAGTTAGCGATAAACAACATAAAAATATGAACTTAAACCAGCTATTCGAAAAACCATTTACCCAAAGGACACCTAGACATGTCCATAGAACCACAAACATCTACATATGCAGATAGTTTGCAAAACCAAAATGAGAAAAAGACATATATCTACATCACACGAACCTATATAGAAAATATACACAAAATCCAAACATTTTTAAATCTTAACCCCAGATCTACTACAACCCAAGAACCCAACCATGATTATTTAACCCAAAAATTACAAGGTTATAATAAACTGATTGCATAACTGAAAACTAATGCCAACTTAGTAAGGACATGTTACAACTATGGACTATTAAATACAGTATATACATATGACGGAGAAGAACTTAGTGGAATACCGGAACTACATAAAACATTTATAACGTATAAGAGAGTTACAAAGGGAAATTTATGCTATGTAAAATTTTATATGGAAACAACAGAGATATTATACGAGGAAATAAAACCTCCGATACAAGTGGTAAAGATAGGACTAATAAAAGATATGATAATACCGGAAGATATCGAATAGCAACCAGAGATACAGAGAAATGAGATACCCAGTTTTTATGTCAATAACAAAATAATTGGTATATCAACCATTATACAAGAACTATAAAATAATTATTTCAACGGAAACGCTAGATGGAGCTACTATGCAAGAGATCAGTTAATGATTTATTCCAATTCAAAGGAGATAAGGAAAGCAGATATGGATGAAGTCCAAAGATGGATTTTATCATTACTTAAGCCAGAAGAACGACCTACAACACGAGCACTAAAAATAGGATTTATTTCGGCAGAGTTATTAACCAGATATTGCAAGCTAATTGGTCACAAATACCCTGACCACATATGTTCGAAATGCGACGGAGAAGATAATATAATTCCAGACGTCCAGCTAGAATAAGAGATAGAGATGGAAGCCTAAAAGATAAGATAAGAAGATGATGAGAAGATAAAGATAAAGAAAAAGAAGACATATGGCAAAGTAAATAGTATTAGTATGTAAAAAGTTGTAAAGTAAAATGTAAAGAAATATAAAGTAGGTACACATTATCGTCTTTTATTATAATTATATTATAAATAAGAATGCATTATTAAGTAGTAGTAGACAGGTGTAAAATAGGACTAGTTAAAAGATGTAAAGTAGTCAAAAAGTAGATAAGTAGGTGTGTCATAAAGTAGACAAGTAGGTATGGTGTGCCAAAAAGTAGATATATTATAAAATTAGACACATTATTAAGTAGGAGAGTACGTGCATTGTGGTCCATAATTGTAAAATATCCTATATAAAGAAATGTATACATAACATAAAAGGCAGTCAATGCCTAATATATAAAGATCCCTTTCAAAAACTCTCTCAACTGAAAACTAATATTTTAAAAAGATAATGGAGCAACAATCTAAAATCAAACCAGATATTTCAGATAGCATGAATAAGCAAGAGGCAAAGGTATATTGTTCAAAAAATATGCGGAACTAATTTCATATATTCCTGAATGTCATATATATGATTGAATAAATTTATGTTAGTTATTATGTATTAGAATTATTTGAATCACGATTTCTAGTTTATTAGCACACTAGAAACAGGGAAAAAACTTCTACACTATGCAATCCTAATGTTGAAACCGGTAGGCGAGGAAAGCCGTTTAGGGGAGTAAACAAAGTTGAAGCGCTGATAAGAAGGAAGTATCCACTAAAGTACGATGCTAGTAGTGACAGGAGAACATGATAAACAGATAATCTAATTCATAATGATCTAATATGAATTTAATCAATTATGAATACGATGGGAAGGAATAATTGAAAATAAAAAACCTGCATGATAAAGAACATGACTACATACGTACATGATAAAAATTAAAACACTATGAAACTTTAATCTTATATATACTTAAAGGTATAGAAATAATTGAATTAAGAAAAAATAATATGGGAAAAAATATTTAATGATAACGAACCAGAAGATATATTAAACCAACAATGGTATGAAATAGAACTACATGATTTAGACCTCGAAAGAATAGAATGGTATGATTTAGAAATAAATTAAGATTAAAATGAACTACGAATATTTATGATATCGGACAGAATCTATGGAAGATATAAAACTATTAGAACAATTAATGGAGGAGAATTTATATATGTACCAAAGAACCCAATATATGTTATATCTAGAATATATCATAAATAATATTAAAGAGATATCAAGATTAAGACACTTAGTAAAAGAATATTATAATAAAATCTTTAAAATAAACAACTCACCTACCAAAAGTGGTACACCTACCAAAATAGTCATGAATTCCACACCTACCACACTACCAAAAATATCATGAATCCCACACCTACCAAAGAGATGAATTCCGCACCAAAAAATGGTGGGAATACATAGTCCCCATGTACTCTTTTGAAGAAATGAAATTCAATCGTTACTCTTCACTCAACTCAAAATTCAAGTCTTAAAACTAAGTTAAAACGTTTGTAAAAGAGCTTTGGAAAACTCTATGAACTTCTCTTGTCTTGACTCTTAAATTCTCTTGACATGACTCTTAACTTTCCTTGATTTAAATTATGTATTCAATGCCCATGATCTCATGTTATGGATGATTTCATGCTTTTTAGATGTACCATAGAGTGTAGAAATCAACTACAAATCATAGGTATGTTGCAAGGGAACTACTACGGAAACAAGTGAAAAAAAGTAGATGACCTGGTTTCCCTGACATTCTGAGTGGCGCGGGGAGCCAGACCAAAAACATCAGAACTAAAGTTGGGGCGCACTGGCTGGTGCGAGGTCCCAAGGCCCCAACTATAGAACATCTTATGTGGTGCTCTGAGTGGCGTGGCGCCTCAGCTCCCTCTCTGGGTGTTTGAAGATTTTTCTTGTTCATTTTTCAGCACTAAAACCACTAAAATCAACTGGGTCTTTCCCCAAACACATAGATTCAACTACATAACCAAAATATGGAAGAATCTACTCAAAACAACATCTAATTTCATGAATCTAACTTAAGAACTTCTCAAAACCTCAACAATCAAGATTCAAACGAAACTTTCAACAATATTGATTAAGAACTCATAAACTCTTCTTTCAAAAATATAATTACACTGAATCTAATCATGATTGGTGCGTGGTGAACTAACCCAACGCTATGTGATCTCACATACCTCGTAGGGATCAATCTCTTGGACAAATCCTAAAGAAAAACCTCAAGAATGATGAACTTTGGCTCTTTCTCCTATTTTCTCCTCTTGCGTTCCTTTTTTTAAAACCCTAGAGTGAAATCATTAAGTGCGTAAACTGACCACATTCAGTTTAGACCCCAATGTAATTACCAAAAACGAAATAATTTAATTGGGTAGTGAAAATACCACATCACCCTTCTAAAATCTGCTTTTGACCTTCCTTTTCTAGACAACCCAACTTCAAATTGGCATCTCCCTCATATGAACTCGAAATCGCACAAATTTGGCGGTAATGGAAATATAATTCAATGATATTTCCTACAATATGTTGTAGCACACCTAAATCATCTTGATCTAGGAGTTACGGTCGTTTGAAGTTGACCCAAAATTCATACTTAACTTAATTTTGTCAAATTTCCAGATTTTTCATTCTTTCCAAAAATGGCTCTTTCTAATTCTAGCTCCTTCTAGTTGCGGGGTGTTACAATATCTGCACCTTGGGAACATTCGTCCTCGAATGAGATCAAATTTAGCAGGGTAAGGGTCTAACATCTAACATTGAATCCAAACACCCACCAAGCAAAATGCAAATACAACATGGAAACTTATAAATAAATACCAAGAAAAGGATTATTACCCTAATTTGGAACTACTCCAGATTCGAAGAGATGTGGGTATATCTTCTTCATATCTTCCTCAGCTTCCCAAGTAGCTTCCTGAAAAACTGATTCCACCAATGCACTTTGATTGATGCTACCTCTTTTGTTCTCAACTTGTGAACTTGGTGATTTAGAATCTGAATAGGAATCTCCTCATATAATAAGCTATCCTTGATACCAATATCTTTATTTGGCATGATTAATGAAAGATCGCCCATACACTTTGTCAATGTGGAGATGTCGAACACCGGATGAACTACTGTTAACTTTTGTGGTAGCTCTAACTCATAAGCTACATTACCAAATCTCTTGGATATTCTGTAAGGACAAATATACCAGGGTCTAAGATTCACCTTCTTACCAAATCTCATAACACCCTTCATGGGTGAAACATTCAAGTATACCCAATCATCTACTTCAAACTCTAGGTCTCTTCTCCTAACATTAGTGTAGGATTTCTGGCGACTCTGGGCTATTTTCAATCTCTCTTGAATAACTTTCACCTTATCCATAGATTGATGAACTAAGTCTGGTCCTATCAACCCAGCTTCACCATCTTCAAACCATTTAATAGGAGATATGCATCTTCTCCCATAAAGAGCTTCATAAGGAGACATTTGGATGCTAGAGTGGTAGTTGTTGTTGTAAGTAAACTCAACGAGAGGTAGGTGATCATCCTAATTACCTTTAAAATCAATCACACATGCCCTCAACATATCTTCTAAGGTCTGAATAGCGAGCTCTGCTTGACCATCTGTCTAAGGATGGAAAGCAGTACTTAAGTTCACCGTTGAACCCAAGCCTTTCTGAAAAGATTTCCAAAACTTCGTAGTAATTTGTGCAGCTCTTTCTGAAATAATCAAAATTGGCACCGCATGAAGTCTAACTACCTCTTGAAGATACAACTTGGCATAGTCCTTTGCTGAATGGGTAGTCTTTACCAGCAAAACGTTGGCCAATTTTGTCATCCTATCAAGAATCACCCAAATAGAATCATGTTTTCTGCAAGATTGTGGTAAACCTATGATAAAATCCATATTGATAATCTCCCATTTCCATTCTGTAAGTTCTGTATTATGAGCCATACCACCGAGCCTTGGGTGCTCTACTTTAACTTGTTGACAAATCAGGCATTTAGCAACAAACTCAGCAATGCCCTTCTTCTTACTACTCCACCAATATACCTCTCTAATGTCATGAATCATCTTTGTGGAACCCGGATGAATAAAATATCTGGAGCTATGAGCTTTCTCCATGATCCTCTCTTGGAGTTCATCCACCCTTGGTACACACAACCTACCTTGATACCTCAATACGTTGTCTCCCCCTTGTTCAAAAGCCAATACTTTTTGCTTAGGAACATTTGCCTTCAATTCAAGAAAATAAGATCTTGGTCTTCCTTTTCTTTAACTTCTGACACTAATGATGATTCAGACCCATTTATCACCACTACTCCTCCTTCTGTGGAATTCAATAGTCGGACTCCTAATCTTGTAAGTTTATGCACATATTTTGATAACTCTTTCTTATCTTCCTCAAAATGGGTAGTACTACCCATAAACAACCTGCTCAAGGCATCAACAACAACTTTTGCCTTACCTCGGTGATATAGAATACTCATTTCATAATCCTTCAGTAATTCTCACCACCTCCTCTCTCTGAGATTGAGTTTATTCTCACTAATAACATACTGAAGACTCTTGTGATCGGTGAACACATCCATATGAACACCATAAAGATAGTGGCGTCATATTTTCAAAGCAAAAAGTACGGCAGCCAACTCTAGATCATGGTTGGGTAGTTCTTCTAGTGAACTTTCAATTGTGTGGAGGCATAAGCTATAACTTTACCATTCTGTATTAACACAAAACCCAAACCAACTTTGTACGTATCACAATATATAACAAAGCCTTGCGTACATTCTTGTAAGGTTAATACTGAGGCAGTAGTCAACCTCTTTTTCAATTCCTAAAAGCTTTTCTCACAAGCTTCAAACCATTGAAATTATATTCTTCTCTAAGTTAACTTGGTCAAAGGGGAAAAAATAGATGAGAAACCCTCAACAAACCTTCTATAATATCCAGCCAATCGCAAGACACTCCTAATATTAGTTGGAGATATTGGTCTAGGCCAATTTTTCACCGCATCTATCTTCTGAGTATCAAGTCTAATTCCACCACCGAAAAGGATGTGGCCTAAAAATGCCACAGACTGAAGTAAAAACTAGCACATAGAGAACTTGGCATACAATTCTCTATCCTTTGTAGTTTTGAGAACTATTTTGAGATGGTTTGCCTTATCTTCTTTATTCCTCGAATAGATTAGTATGTCATCAATGAATATGATAACAAACATATCTAAATAAGGCTTGAATACTCTATTCATAAGGTCCATGAACACTACATGCACATTAGTTAAATCGAACGGCATGACCAGAAACTCATAATGACCATAATGGGTCCTGAAAGCTTTCTTTGGAATATCACATTCCCGTACTCTTAACTGATAGTAGCCTGATCTGAGATCTATCGTAGAGAAACAAGTAGCACCCTGAAGTTGATCGAGATCATCAATTCTCAGAACAGGATACTTATTATTGATTGTAACCTTGTTCAATTGATGGTAATCTATACCCATTCTAAAGGAACCATCCTTCTTCCTCACAAATATTACTAGAGCGCCCAAAGGTGAGACACTTGGTCGAATAAAACCTTTCTCTAGGAGATCTTTCAACTGCTCTTTTAACTCTGCTGGTGCCATTCTATATGGTGGAATATATATAGGTCGAGTCTCAGGAAGAATATCTATACCTAAGTTTATTTCTCTTTCAGGAGGGACTCCGAGAAGATCGTTTGGAAAGACTTTTGGAAACTCATTTACTATTGGAGCTGACGAATATGAGGTATCTCAAAACTAGAGTCATTAACTCGGACTAAGTGATAGAAAAACCTCTTGGGAACTAACTATTTTACCGTAAGGTACAAAATAAAATGACCCTTAGGCACTGCTAAACTAATCTTCCACTATATAATTGGCTCATGAGGAAACTAGAACTTCACAACTCTAGTTCTACAATCAACTAACGCATAACATGCATGAAGTCAGTCTATACCAAGAATAACATCATAATCTACCATGTCTAACTCAACTAAATCATCGATGGTGCTCTTGTGATTGACGGAATGGTATAATCACGGTAGACTCTCTCTACAAGAATAGACTCACTAACATGTGTAGAAATAGTGAAGGGCTCACTATGTTTTGTAGGAAGAATATCAAAATTCATCAAAATATATGGAGTTACCAAGGATAAACTCACTTCTAGATCTAGAAAAGCATAAACATTGAAGTTAAAGAGTTGGATCATACCAGTGACAAAATTTGGAGATTCCTCTTGCTCTTGCCGACTAGCAATAGCATATATATGGTTTCCTCCTCTGACGGCCCCTGAAGTAGCTCCTCTAGATGCAGCTCTGTAAGACAGATCTATTGCCCTCATTACCATTTTCATGTATATTCATTGGACACTCTCTCATAAAATGACCGTTCTGGCCACACTTGAAGCAACCAGTGGAACCATCACGACACATCACTGAGTGGATCCTACCCCACTTAGCACATGCATGAGGATTATTACCCCCTTGTGCCATACTACCTTGAGATTAGGCAGGTTTAGTTGTGATATTCTGACTATTGTACTCACCTTTATTCTTTGGTGCAGGTGCACTAGCAGATGATGGAGCAGGTCCCTTTTGTTTTTATTGGAAAGAGGACCGATTTTAAATCATCTTTTGCTGCTCGGACTCATTCCCTGATGTATTAGCCCTCTCATTCTTAAACTCTTCTCTATCCCTTAGCTTGTCCTCCATAACTTGTTACACATGGATACTAAGCCTTGCTATGTTCATATCCTCTATCAGAAAAGCTGCCTTGTCTTCCTTGTTTGATAGGAGAGACAACCCAGCAACGAATAAAATCATCCAGCTCATCATGTCAGTAACCACCTCCGGAGCATACTAGAAAAGTTGGGTGAACTTCAAACTGTACTCATGAATGCTCAGAGAATCCTGCTTAAGAGTGAGGAGGTCTCGTACCTTTGCTTCTCTAAGTTCTTGAGGGAAGAAACGACCAAAGAGGGCCTCCTAAAAACAAGCCCAACTCACAGGTGGTGTACCCTTAGCTCAGTTCATCTTCCACCGATCAAACCAAATCCTAGTGACATCCTTTATTTGGTATGCAGCTAGTTCCACCCTCTCAGCGTCGGCAACATACAGAATTTCAAAAACTTATAAAGCTCTTCAACAATGTTTTATGGATCCTCTGTGACACTTGAACAAGTGAAGGTTGGAGGATTCATCCGTAAGAACTCACGGATCCTCGAAGTATCAACCATTTCCTGATGATTCCCTCTTTGTTGCCCATCTTGGTTTGTCACAACTTGGTTCAACATCCAGATAGCCTCACAGAACTCAGCATTGGTGACCTCTCCTTGGGGTTGCACTTGTGGTGCATTAGGTACCCCTTGTTCCTGTGGTTCGACTTTTCTTCTAGCCGGACGACCTTTGAAAGCTCTGTGTGGAGGCATGATCAACTGAAATACACGCGCAGGCATGAATTAGAAGAAACTTTTTAGAGATAAAACTCTAACGCATGAAATGTGCATGAAAGAAGTGAGAAAATTCCTAAGTGAGACTTTTAAAGGATTTTGAGAGGTAGTTGCTTGTCATCCCGACGGGCCCTCTTATTCCTTACTTTATGTTTTGTTCTATTCAAGAAATAAAGACATTGAGAATTGTTTTTATCCTTTAAATTATGTATTATAACTAGTGGCTTCTACACATGAGAACCCGATTTTGAAGGTGTTTTAATGAAATTGGGTATGTTTTCTGCTCTATTGATATTATTGTCTTATCTTCCCACGTTTCTTTCGTTTGTTGGGTTTGAGGCTGACTTGTCTTGGTGGGATTAGAAGAGTGTCATCAAGTCCATTTTAAGGTCACGACATATAGTCTTGATTGACAATGGCTTAACACACTCATTTATTGAATCATATATTGTGAAGATATTGAAGTTGCCAGTCCAATCAATGTTGTAACCTATGAGAGTAACGGTAGCAAATGGTGAATTGATAAGCTGCCAATAAAAATCTCATCATTTGGTTGAAAATGAAAGAGGAGTAGTTTAACTTCAAGTTAAGACTGATGAAAGTTGGAGGTTGTGATATAGTTTTGGCAAATGATTGGATTGTTACAAGGCCTCACAATTTAAGTTTCATTATTGATGAAAGAATGATCAGTTTGTATCCACTGTTGATACTGAAGCATTAAGAGGATGCTACAATGTGGAACATGTAAAGTGATGGACGAGTTTTCAATGGTCAAGGTAGAAGTAGCTATGGAGGGAAAGGAAAACATGCATCCAAGCACTACTAAGATACTAATGAAGAAAGAAATTGGTTTTTCGAGAGCCAAAAGTACTACCATCTAAAAGGAGCTTTGATAATGCTATCAACTTGATTGATGGCCTGCTAGATGTATTCATATGATCAAAAGAATGCTATTGAAGCTATCATTAGTGACATGCTTAGGGTAATCACTATAATCCCTAGTCAGTCTTCATTTTGCCTCCCTAACCTTGTTTGTTAAGAAGAAAGACTCATCCCGGAGGTTGTGTTTTGATTATAGAAGCCTATACAATTTAACTGTGAAAAATAAGTATCCAATTCCCATGATTGATGACATGCCAAATAAGTTTTTTAAGGCTAATATTTTCTCTAAAGTAGACTAGAGGGCTGGATACCATTAAATAACTACCTGACTTCACTAAGACTTTTGTCCTAGAGGTAGATGCTTGTAAAAGTGGGATTAGAGCTGTGTTGATGCACAACAGGAGACCTATAACATTCATGACTCAAGCATTGAGAAAGAAACACAAAGGAATATCAACTTATGAGATTAATTAATATCTCTTATCAAAGTTGTGGACAAGTGGAGGCACTCTCTCCATTCTCAACATTTCATAATTAATTTGTTTGAAGTTTTCACAGGATCAAAAGAACACTACTTCATCAAAGCATAATGGCTTGACCAAATTAATTGGGTTATGTTTTGAAATCTCTTACAAGAAAAGAGTAGAGAATTTAGTAGCAGATGCATTATCACTGATAAACAACATCCAAGATCCAACCATAGAAATCACCTTGCAACCGCGAGTATTAAGACACATAAAAAAGTGTTCCTATTGTCACATCTACGATTCAAAATTTTAAAATGTTTGACGTGTATTTAAGACAAACACAATGTTTTGACCAAAGTTATTTAGTTCTACCAAAATAGTATTTTGATGGCTAGCTCTACTGCTTCTTGTGTTACATCAAATTCAAAAAACACTTCAAAAGAGTTACTTATAATTTGGTGGCTTATGCTATATAAGTAATAGACATAACTTTCATATGCATAATGTTATAGTGATTGATTGAAATAAAGAGGTACAATTTACTAGCTTACTCTGCTTTAAAATCTAGACTACACTTTCCATTAGTGTATCTTTCTCTTCTATTAACCTCTTGACAAGTTACTTCTTTATTGAGTGGCACAATTCAGAGTCTCCAAGGACTACGGGCTCCACCATGCAAACACCTTCAACCACAGCCAACACGAGTGGATTTCCTTACGTGACTGTCACGCCCCAAATTTACACCCAGGGTGGGACTAGCACTCAAGAACCATTGATGACCCAAACCGAACCCTTGGCCTAGCTTACTACTCAGCGGAAGACTTACTCATGATAAAAAATCTTCAAAAAGTAAACTGAACTGCTCAATAGATAACTTAGTATGTATTAAATTATATTCCACTTAGCCAAAGGGGTAACTCAAGTCTCAACCATAACTGAAATGGAAGAACTCAAGAACTAACATTAACTAACTGTCTATGAAGCCTCTAAGAATTTAGATGGATGTCGGGACAAGACCCACGACATCCTAATGAATTAAAATGATAATGTAATGAAAAAAAGGGTCCTCCAGAAGCAAGGAGGCTCACCAACAACTCTGAAGCTCAACTAGAATCAACTATGCACTGGATGTTAATCCTAGTTACATGATTCTGCATCATAAAATGATGCGCGCAAAATGTCATCAGTACATTGAATGTACGAGCATGCGAGGGGAATACTAAACAAGACATAAGCTTTAAAAGAACTGAAAGAACAAACCTGGTCTCAACTCAATTGAACTGAACTGAACTCATTTCCATATAAAGTAGTATAAATAAGTGTAGTATAAAGAAAAGATTTAAAACATGAATAACAACTCTATGTATTTAGAAATACAATAGTAACTCAGTATGTATGCAAAGATACAATATAAACTCTGGATGTATATAAAAATACAAATAACTTTGTGTATATAATAATACAAAATACTTTTGTGGGAGTTTCTCTAACCAACAACCCTCACTTAAGAGCTATTGCGATGATACAACATTTTGCCTCACTAGTCTATGCTAAAACACACTAAAGAATCATCTAAAAAGCATGACCCTTTTCTATCCATGATGGCTACATGGTTTATAGGGGCTGTGCCTTTTCTGAAATCTTTCCCGTATCGGTGCTCTATACTACTCCCAAAATGTACTACTAGCTCTTATGTTTACAAACATAACTTCTTTATGTGGTTTGAGATAATTGTTCAAAACTTAGCTTAAAGGCTATCTTGGAAATCAAAGTTCCCTCACTTGCCTAATTGTGAAAGTATTTACTTTTTACTGAAAACTAGCTCAAAGGCTCCTTCGGAAATCTCAGTTTCCTTTCTTATTTAAGTGTGAAAACATTTTAAACTCTCCGGGAATACATAGGCCCCATATACTCTTTGAAGAAATGAACTTCAACCTTTACTCTTTACTCAACTCAAAACTCAAGTCTTAAAACAAAGTTAAAACATTTGTAAAAGACTCTTGGAAGACTCTATGAAGTTTTAATGACTTGACTCTTAACTTTCGTTGAATTTGAATTGATGGATTCAAGGATTGTGATTTGTGATAGGAAAGATCTCATGATGTTTAGGAGTGTTTTTTGATAGTTAAACATGAGAACCGATCAAGAAATCACTGTCACAAAAGCAATACGCAACGCGGAGATGCATTTAAATACTTGGTCGCAAAATAACTTTTTGAGGCAGAAAGGTCCGTGACCACTCTGCTACTCCGAGAAAGTTTCTATGAAAAGGTGGGGCAAGACCGTGACGCGGACTGGATGACAATTTTGCCTGACTTTTTCCTTCTTCGTTTTCTAACCCCAAATCGCCTAAATTCGGTTTCTTTTTCCCAAATTCCCTTTTGATTCAGATAACCAGTATATGTACACAAGAACCTAACTCAAAATAACTCTATAATCAATGGAATAACCTCAAGAACTCCTCAATTTCATCCCAAATCAAGAACGAAAGCAAATTCAAGAATACATATCAAGAACATCAAACTTTCAACCTTTTTAGTATGAATTCACGCTGAAATAAACATATTTGGAATGTCGGTGAACGAACCGAACGTTATGAGAGTGTCACATACCTCGTAGGATCAAATCGTTGACGAAATCCAAAATCAATTCCTTAAGAACTTGGCGATTCCTTGCTTCTCCTTCTCTTTTCTCCCCTTCTTTTCTCTTCTCTCAAAATCCTAACTTATTTTCAATAGCGTAAAGTGAATCCAATCAGTTGGGACCCCAACTTAATTACCAAAAATGGCTTTAATTAATTGGGTGGTGAAAAGACAATTATACCCACCTAAAATCTGATTTTGACTTTTCTTATCTAGACAACCCGACTTCTAATTGGCATATCTCTATCATACGAACTTGAAACTGAGCAAACTCGACAGAGTTGAAAGAGAATTCAATGATATTTCTTACGGTATCTTGAAGCACATCTAACTCATCCTGAGCTAGGACCTATGGTCGTTTGGAGCTGACCCAAAACTCATACTTAGCTTAAACTCGTCAAACTTTCAAAATTTGATTATTTCCAAAATAGGGTCTTTTTAATTCTAACTCTTTCTAGTAGCGGTGTGTTACAATATCTCCCCCTTTAGAAAACTTCCTCGAATGAGATTTCTCTTAGTAGGCTTAAAGAGTAACATATAACACCTAACTCAAACACTTAACAAGTAAAATGCAATTACACCATGCCAACTTAAAATAAAAGCCAAGAAAATGATTAGTACCTTAATTTTGAACTTCTTCGGATTCGAAGAGATTTGTGTATCTCTTCTTCATATCCTCCTCAGATTCCCAATTAGCTTCGTCAACAAACTGATTTCTCCATAGAACTTTGACTGATGCTACCTCTTTTTTTCTCAACTTGCCAACTTGGCGATCTAGAATCTACATAGGAATCTCCTCATATGATAAACTATCCTTAATACCAATATCTTCAGTAGGTATGATAAGTGAAGGATCTCCCATGCACTTCTTCAATATGGAAATATGAAATACGGGATGGACCATTGCTAACTCTTGTGGTAGGTCTAATTCATAAGCTACATTACAAATCCTCTTGGATATTCTGTAAGGACCAATATAGGGACTAAGTTTCCCCTTCTTATCGAATCTCATAACACTCTTTATGGGTGAAACTTTCAAGTATACCCAATAATCTACTACAAACTCTAACTCCCTTCCCCTAACATCAATGTAGTATTTCTGACGACCCCTCACTGTTTTCAACCTCTCCTGACTAACATTCACTTTCTCCATAGCTTGATGACCTAAATCTGGTCTTGTCAACCCAGCCTCACCAACTTCAAACCATCTAGTAGGAGATCTGAATATTCTCCCATAAAGAGCTTCATAAGGAGCCATCTGGATGTTAGAGTGATAACTATTGTTGTAAGCAAACTCTATGAGAGGTAAGTGATTATCCCAATTACCCTTGAAATCAATCACACAGGCTCTCAACATATCTTCTAAAGTTTTTATAGTGCGCTCTGCTTGACATTCTGTCTGAGGATGTAAAGTAGTACTTAAGTTCACCTCTAAACCTAAACCTTTCTAAAAATATATCAAGAACTATGCAGTAAATTGTGCATCTCTATCTGATATAATTGAAACTAGGACTCCATGAAGTCTTACTACCTCTTAAATGTATAACTTAGCATAATCCTCTTCTGAATGGGTAGTCTTTATCGGCAAAAAGTGGGCTAATTTTTTCATTCGATCAACAATCACCAAAATAGAATCATGATGTGTGCGAGACCTTGGTAAACCTATGATGAAATCCATATTGATCATCTCCCAATACAATTTTGGAAGTTCTATATTCTAAGGCATACCACCGGGCCTTTGGTGCTCTATTTTAACTCGTTGGAAATTCAGGCATTTAGCAACGAACTCAGCAATACCTTTCTTCAAACTATTCCACAAATAAACTTCTCTCAAGTAATGATACATCTTTGTGGAATCCAGATGGATGTAATATCTGGAGCTTTGAGCTTCCTCCATGATCCTCTCTTGGAGTTCATCCACCCTTGGTACACAAAATCTACCTTCTTATCTCTATACACCATCTCCCTCTTGATCAAAAGCCATCACTTTTTGCTTATGAACATTTTCCTTCAATTCAAGAAAAATAAGATATTGTTCTTCCTTTTCTTTTACTTCTGACACTAATGATGATTCAGCCCATTCATCACCACTATTCCTACTTCTGTGGAATCTATTAGTCGAACTCCTAATCTTGCAAGTCTATGTACATCGTGTGCTAACTCTTTCTTATTTTCCTCAAAATGGGCGGTAATACACATAGACAACCTGCTCAAGGCATCAACAACAACATTAGCCTTACGTGGGTGATAGAGAATACTCATGTCATAATCCTTGACTAACTCTAACCACCTCATATGTCTGAGATTAAGCTCTTTCTGACTAAACACATACTGAAGGCTCTTGTGATCGGTGAATAAAACCACATGAACACCATAAAGATAGCGACGTCATATTTTCAAAGCAAATACTATTGCAGTGAACTCTAGATCATGGGTTGGGTAAATCTTTTTGTGAACTTCAACTTTGTGGAGGCATAAGTTATAATTTTACCATTCTACATCAACACACAACCCAAACAAACTCTGGACGCATCACAATATACAACCAAACCTTGTGTACCTTCTGGAAAGGTCAATACTGAGCAGTAGTCAACCTCTTTTTCATATCCTGAAAGCTTTTCTCACAATCTTCAGTCCATTGAAACTAAACTGTCTTCTTAGTCAACTTGGTCAAAGGGGATGAAATAGATGAGAACCGATCTACGAACCTTCTATAATATCTCGCAAACCCCAAGAAACTCCTAATATCATTGGAGGTGTGGGTCTAGGCCAATATGCACTACCCCTATCTTCTAGGTATCAACTGTAATTCCACAATCGGAAATAATGTGGCCTAAGAATGCCACAGACTCAAGCCAAAACTCATACCTAGAGAACTTGGCATACAACTCTCTATCCTTTAGAGTTTGGAGAACTATTGTTAGATGGCCAGCATGATCTTCCTCATTTCTTGAATAGAATAGAATGTCTTCAATGAACACGATAACAAACATATCTAAATAAGGCTTGAATACTCTATTCATAAGGTCTATGAATGTTGCAGGTGCATTAGTTAAATCGAACGACATGACCAGAAATTCATAATGACCATAACAGGTCCTGAAAGTTATCGTTGGAATATAACATTCCCTTATCCTTAAATGATGGTCGCTTGATCTGAGATCTATCCTGGAAAAACAAGTAGCACCTTGAAGTTGATCGAAAATATCAGCAATTATTGGAAGAGGATACTTATTCTTGATAATAACCTTCTTCAATTGACGGTATTCTATGCACATTCTAAAAGAACCATCTTTCTTTCTCACAGATAAGACCGGAGTACCCCAACGTGAGACACTTGGTCGAATAAAACCTTTCTCTAGAAGATCTTTCAACTCCTCTTTCAACTCTGATGGTGACATACTATATGGTGGAATAGATATAAGACGAGTATCGGGAAGAATTTCTATACCGAAGTCTATTTCCCTCTTATGAGGGACTCCAGGAAGATCATCTGCAAAAACTTATGGAAATTCTTTTACTACTAGAAATGACTGAATAGGATGTATCTCAACACTAGAGTCATTAACTCTCACTAAGTGATAGACACACCCCTCGGAAACGAACTTTCTCACCTTTAGGTACGAAATAAAATGACCCTTAGGCACTGTTGAACTACTCTTCCACTCTATAATTGGATCATTAGGAAACTTGAACTTAACAACTCGAGTTCTAAAATCAACTAAGGCATCATTGACCCAAATCTTATGGGTGGAGTTGGTGCCACTCGCTTTCCTACAACTGAAGGGAACACTGTGTTCCACATTACAAGCACCATGTTGCAGCTGTTGCAATTGAAAGGGTTGTTTGGTGGGTTGGCTCATGAGGATCCACATGAGCATATAAAGAACTTTGTCGGTTTTTGCAGACCATTCTCCTTTAAGAAAATATCTCAAGAGTCGGTCCGGTTGAGGTTGTTCCCATTTTCTCTAATGGTAGAAGCATGTAAATGGTTGGCGGAGTTGCCAAGAGATTCTATAACTTTGTGGGATGAGCTTGTCACCGCATTCCAAGTGTGATTTTCCCTTCTTCAAAGATCATGACCCTTCGGAATAACATCCAAAGCTTCAAGCGTTGGGAGGGTGAGCCAATCCATGAGACTTGGCTAAGATTTAAGAAGTTGGTGCTGCAATGGCCAACTCATGGAATGTCCGACAATGTTTAGCTGCAATATTTTTACTAAAGCCTTTGTTCGGTGAACAAGGGAGTGGCAGATCAACTTTCTCTGGGAGGTTTAATGCAACAATCTCACATTATAGCAACCCAACATTTGGATGGTATGACCAAGATTATATAGACATGGTACACCCATAAAGATCAGGTCTCTCCTCTCACTTTTAAATTGATGAAGGAGCAGCTTGAAAAAGATCAAGAGAGGGACCAAAATATGGCAAAGATGATGACCCAGCTGGACATTTTGGCCAAGAACGTCATGGGTGCTGGTACTAGGAGTGTCAATGTTGTAGGTGTTGGGCATGTAAACCCCGAAGAGGACAAGTTTGAAGCGATGTACAATGAGGAATATAGATGAGGGCTGGAGAGACCGTGATAAAGAGTGGCGTGATCGGAATGCCACTTGGAAGGAAAGTGATGGGGAGAAGGATAGGTAAGTTCCTCCCTACGAGCATCAAAATCCCAAATATTCTGAGGGTGGCTGGACTAAGTATATGCTCTCTCGTATTCTCAACGAGGTTGAACGGTCTAATAAGGGTTTAAAGGAAATGAAGGAAGACGTATCATCCCTCAACCAGACGATTACCTCTCACTTTGTATCTATCAAGCAGTTGGAGATCCAAATGCGTCAGATTTCCTCGCATCTTAACCCCGACAACATGGGGTATTGCCTAGAGATACTATGACAAACCCCAAGAATAATGTTTGAGTTGGTACTTGCATTGTGCCACAAACTTAACTAAGGCGCTGCTTCGGAGGCAACCCAAGTTTTTATTGTTTTTTGGTTTGATTTTGAAGAACGTGTGTTGATTGTGCAGGTGCAAAAGTGGAATGTGTTTGAACTATGCAGGGTAGCGATCAAAAAATTCCAGTCGGCAACTTGCCGAAGAGGTCGGCGTGCCCGACTTGGACTGCCATTGGACTCACAAAAATCTCAGAAGAGAGTCTGTAAAAGTTAGCGATCCCGACTTTGTCCGCCGTTTGGGCCCCCTAGTTAACTGGAGGTCCTGTAAAACTCGGCTAGATAAGTAACCACTTGGCGTGTCGCCGAGTGGTTCTGTGAGGTCGACTAATATCGCCGAAAGAGCGCGAACTGGATGGTTTTTAAAATGCTAAAGGTTTAAAATTTCAAACTCTTTCACATTCCCTCACATTTAACTTCATACAATCAAACCCACACTCTATATTTCCCATATTCTTGCATTTTACCACTTTTTGGTTGTTGATTATGTGTTCGGAGTTGGAATTCTTTGCCGCCTAGCTTTACAAATCTTATTTCAACATAAAAGGTTGGTTTTCCAAACCACAAACTCATAAATAGCAGTTGAACTCATTTGCAATTGTTTAATTCTTGTAGATGTGTTCTGGACCTCTTTGAAATCATGTTTGATGTGCTAATTTACCGATTTTAATTTAGATATCGTGCCTTGATTTCCTAAACTATTGATTTCCCGAATTTCATGATTTAATAGTGATCGTAATTTTGTGGGTCATGCTAAATCGTTGTTGAGTCTAGTTGGGTTAAATCTGAGTAGCCCTGATTATGCTAAATGACGTGCTTTGCCTAAAAATGGAGCGTTTGACGTCATTCTTAATAGCAAAAGTCATCAAGTGGCCAATTTTGACCAAACTAGAGGAATTATGAGTACCCCGGTGGCATGGGTCTAATGGGTCTGAGCTTAATTGAGTGGGTGTGTTGTTTAATTTTGTCTTCGGGGACTGTGGGTTTGATTTTAGAAGTCGTGGTTGAAAATGGCACGTTGGGCAGTTTGGCGAGATGGATCGTCTCGCTGAACCTCTCGGCGGTTCACCAAAGTCCCCCGGATATCCTTTAAACTCATGCTTTGATTGAGTTAGGGTCTATAACTTTCGACGAGAAGCCTGAGATCACCGAGTTTACTCGGTGACTCGCTGAAAGTCTCCATTGATCACCCTTTCTGTGCTCCAACCCCTAAAACATATTGTACCTTTCAGCGGGCTAGTCTGTGTTCATCGAATGATTTTGGCGATTTGCTGAAAGACCCTTCTCATCGCAGACATGCCATTTTTCTGGGAAATTTTTTAGCCAGTCCTTTCAGCGTGCCCGATCTGGCTCGCCTAGGTGACTCGGTGAGTCACCGATCGGTTCGGTGAGTCTTTCTGTAGCTTATTTTCTACATTTTTCTTAAATTGCTTCTAACTATTTCTGATATGCTTTGAAGATATGGCTAGACCAAAGGTAGAAGGGCCGAGACATGCCGCCCCAAAAGAGGGTAAAAGGTATCACAATTAGTGAGGATGCATCTGTATCTAAGGCAAACGGTACAAAACATCCCACCACAGGTGGGGAATGCAAAGGCAAAGGAAAAACACCAGCTCTTGAGTCACCAGTCTATGAATAGACTAAAGCCTGAATGATTAAACATAATCATTGAGGAGAAGAGGTTGCCATAGATGGCATGATAGACCGTTACCTATAGATTTGAAGCACCTTGAAAGCTCGTAAGTTCATGATATTTACCAAACCCTATGTCCCTTACATTCCTAATTGGGTCTAGGAATTCTACACAACCTACGGAGCTATAGCGCCATAAGAAAAGAGGAAGGCTGCAACCTTTAAATCGGTCGACTATGTGGTTGTCAGGGGAAGAAGGTGAAATATGACAGTGGTTCCATAAATGCTGTGATAGAATTCACCGCCAACATTGCTGATGACTATTAACAAATGATCAAGAGAAGTCATTGGAGACTATGAAAAAGTGGTTGGCTCCTCTGTTATCTGATGGTACTCCTAGGTGGATTGAAGCAGGAACTCCAACTGAGAAGAAGAACCTCAATGTAGCAGCATGTTACTGATTTGGCTTCATCAACATCACCATTATGCCATCACAGAATGAGTCTATCATCCTCCACACAAAGGCGGCTTGTTTTGGATCAATCATTCCAGGGAAGCACATAAATTTAGGCAAGATCATTGCACAAGAGATGACCATGAGGGCAAAGCAGCGCCAAACCTCCATCCCTTTTCCACTGTTAATCACCAAATTATGCAGACAAGACTGAGTGCCCCGTGACGAGAAGAAGGATGTGGAAGTTATTCCCACCTCCTATACCAACATCCGGCGGATTGAAGCTGAGTATTTGAAGGATGAGGTTGAGAGGAAGAAAAAAGCCCTGATGGACTCTTCCCCAGTTGTTGATATTGAGACACTACCCACAGAGGTAGTATTGCCTACTCTGGTCCGTGGTCCTCTAGGTATATCTAGTGTTGTCCCTTCTGTGTTTGCGAGTTCCTCTATAGCTCCCCTGCCTCCTAGTACTGCCGCTAGTGCCACTACATCATGACCTCCACTCACTCAGGTTACGATACTACGAATGGGGCATATAGCCCATTCTGCTGATAGACGTTCCTCTAGGCTTGAGGCTACAGTTCGAGGGATGATCGAGCGGGCCCTTACTATTGTTGTGACACCGCTTAGTGTGTCTATTGATTCCTTAGCGACAAGGATAGTGGTGTATGAGCGAGGACAATGGGCCACTGATGAGGTGACAGCCCTAAAGGCCGTAATTGTTGAGTTGAGGAAGTCCAAAGATATGTCCATAAATTTTGGGACTATAGAGATCCCTGACATGCCAGCTGATGATGATGTGCCTCCGACTACCACCAGAGATGAGATACGAGCTGAGAAGGTTACTGTTGCTGAGATCGAGGATAAGATTGATGAGGAGCAGCTCGATGTCCACGAGGACACTAACTTTGAGGGCCATATAGAGGTTGAGAAGGCCATGGTACAGTCTGCCATGAAGATTTCATTAGCAGATACAACCATGGTTGGGTCTAGTGGAGCTAGTGCTGATGTTGTATCGGGCACTGATGCCTAGGATCAGAGTGTTGTACCGGGCATTGATCCCCGACAGATGGAGCGACTGTTTAGACATGACACTTCTTTTCCTCTCGTTGTGTCATTTTTATTGACTTTTTACTATTTTCTTGCATTTGAGGACAACTGCCTTTTTATTTGTGGTGGTGTGAGGTATTTCCATACCTACCTCTTGTTACTATATTTCGTATATACTATTGGGTTTTTGTACTTTGAATTGCATGTTGATATTGTTTTGTGGATGTTTCAGCTTGTGGCTCCTTATGATGAATATAAATGGTTTTTGACCCTTCTAAAAAATTTGTTTTTGTCACTTGTGTTGTGTGAATGTGGTTGTTCTTGAACAAATTTGAGTATCAGTTATGATCAATACCGATGAATTGAATAGTGCCCTTAATCGAACAAAATAGAATGCACGACTATGATGAGGCCAAATGAAGTTACAGAGACAATATGTGGCCTTTTTTGCATCTCGTGTGACTAGCTGATTATCGAATGAGTCTCTTGTGATGAGCATTGCACACTAGAAAAAGTGTGGAGTAATGTTTGATATTGGTGCCAATACCTTGTGTGATGAGCTTACCGTGAACCTTGTGTGATGAAAACAAGAATTTGCCCCGTTGGTCCAGTTGACTACGTGATGCAAGCTCTTCAAATGATCTGAGGCAACAATTTTGAAGAGTGAATCAATTTAACAATATACCTCTTTTGTGGCAAATCTTGTGAGATGTGTGAACTTTGCTTGTACCCCTTTGAGCCTTATCCTTTTTTTGGAAGAAACTTGATGAAATTGTAACCCCTCTTTATCCATTCACTCATAATCCTCATGAAGTGTTGTTTTTTTGAATAGCCAACTTATGCCAAAAGCCTAAGTTGGGGGTGTGGTGAAAAGAGGAGGAAAATCAAGAAGTGTGAAAAAGTCCCCCTTAATCCATGGTTTGGAAAAAGATAGAACCCCTACATACAAAGAAAAAGAGAGAAAGAAAAGAAGAACGAAAAAGAAAAAGAATGAAAAAGTTGTGAAATAAATTTGTGAAAGTTGCAAAAGAAATGGGGTGTCTGGTATTCCATTGGAAGTGAATAATGGGGTGAATTTTGAGCATGAGTGAAAATGCTAAAGAAAAGGAAGGAAAATGTTGTTCATACCACATTTCATGAGGATAGCTCCCACTGAGCCTAACTATACCTTTACACTCAGCCCCTTACAAACCTTGGAAAGACCGTTTTGATCTTGAGTAAGCTGAAACGAATGTTGATTGGAAAATTAGGGCAAACCTATGGGTGACGTCATGCATGCGTCCATTTTTGTGAGTGTGATAGTTGTATATATGGTTCTGGAGCTATAAATTGTTGAAGAATTGTGTGCGAATATGGAATCATCTTTGTTGTGACGGCATTTAAGTACCTTTGTTGAGCTTGAACTTGCATTTGTAGCAAGTATTGTAAATTTGAGAATTTTCTATAATGGTGAGTCACAACTTGAACCTTTCAGTGCACAATTGATTCTTGCATGAGTAAGTTGAGTCTTGTTGTGTGCATTCATGATTGAGTCTTTTGTAGCACTATTTGAGACATGCTTTTTGAACTGCTGAACTTGAGTTTTTACTTGAGGACAAGCAAAAGTTTAAGTTGGGGGTGTTGATGAGTAAGAGATTTGGACTCATTTAGGGCTTTTATATATATATATATTTAGTATCCTCAAATGCTTAATTTCTGCCAATAACTGATGTAAAACCCTTGATTTTCATGTATATGGATTGTGGAACGAAGCAAGGACACTAACAAGCAAAAATGAACAAAACAGGTTGAAAGGATGAATAAAGGGAGCCTGGTGATCGACAAGGTCACTAGGCGAATTTCCGAATGGCTATACGACCACCTAAAGTTCAAGTGTGCCAAGCCCTGAAGAAATGAACCAAGTTGGCGATTGAAAGGAACAGTCAGCGGATCGCCGAGTGCTTCCGCGAAGCCATGATAGATCGCCAAAAGTTATAGACCTGGAGGATTCTGAGTACCAAGGAAAACTTGCGATGGTATTGACCATAGGGCGGCTCGCCGAGTAGTTCGGTGAGCCCAAATTACTTCATCGCGTGACTCTTTGCAGCACATTTTTGGCCACTATAAATACATTTTTGAACATTTAGTTTAGTATCAATTACTCTTTAGAATAATCTTTTATTAAGTTTTAAGCATCTGGAGACATTTTTCTAGTTTTTCTTTAGCTTTGAAGAATTGATGTTTTTCACTTTTGAGAAATTGGAAGTGGGTCTTTGAGATTCTTCAAATTGGAGCATTGTAAGGACGAATCTACTCTTACCCAGTCAATGGATAATCAATTTGGTGATGGTTTTTACCTTTTTATGATGTCTAGCTAAAACCCCAATTCCTGTGGTGTGATTATGGGATGATTTAATTTATGGGTTTTGCTAATTGTTAGTTTAAATGCTATTTAGAAGTGAGTTTAATCATTAATTATGGTTTAATTTAAGAATTCTAGTCGCAAATGAAGTTCTATGTTCGTGTTCTTGGCTTGCTCGAGAGAGAGGTTTTATAACTAAAATTATTGATTGATGGTTTGTGGGTATTGGGTTGACCTATGTTCAGTTTGAGAGAGTGAAATCTAAATCCAATCCCACACATTCAGCTTGAGAGAGTGAATGGACTAAGGCGTGGGCTGTTCTTACATTGCATGCTTGTTGATGTTCCAGAGAAATCACTTGATTCGGGTTACATTGTTCGATAGAAAGTTTACCTCCACTATATCCTAGCTTACTCAGTAATATCTAACTATTTACTAATAGTTGCAATTACCCATTTTTCTATATTAGCCTATAATCGATTACATCCCAAGAACCGGTGTGCTTATTGTTAATTTTTATTGTTTTTGACTATTTGTAGTTGATAATTAAAACCAAAACCCGTCATTTGACTTTCGTGTCACCCCTTTATTTGAATATTGTCTTTATTCAAAAATATTTATTTCGATGACTGATTTGACCATGCTTGTACTTCCCAGTCGAATCTGAAACACGTACCGCTCCTTATAGGATTCGACCCCAACTTATTTAGTTGGGTTAAATAGTGATTAACGATCGTTGACGCTTACAATTGGATAAAGTGTCTTTGATAACATTATTCAATCAGAGTCTTCTTTCCAACACCACCAAGTTTGCCTTATATAGAGTTCGGAAATAAATTGTTATGACCATTTTACCAAAGACTACCACAAAAGAGTTTCCAACGAGGACGACCTTTCTCTCTCACTTTGAAAGAAATATAGTTCTATATCTTCTATACACGAACAATTACTGTTGAATAGACTATCCCAGATATCCCCATGCAGAACTAGTTAAAATTTTAGAGTATGAGCCAATAGATTTGAGAACTCAAACACCTTACGTCTAACTCTTTGGAAGGAGGATGATCTTGGATACAATTATTGCGCATTCCAGGTGCGAATTCTAGTGCACATTATATGTCAAAAATTCCCCTGAATTGTAGATATGAGGATATATACTACTTATATTGGGAAAAGAACGTGTGTTCCTATTGAATGTTGCCCATTCGTCAGATAAGAGAAAAATCATTAATATATATAACGTGAGTTCCTATTGAATGTTTTCTATTCGACAAATAAAAGATAAATCATCAATATATGTATTATATACTGATGATCTTTCTTTTATTTGATGAATGGGCAACATTTAATAAGAATACACGTTCTCTTCACTACAATTGCTAGTCTATCTCTTCTTAACTGCATTTCTGGGTAAGTTTTGACATCTCATATTCACTTGAATTTGCACGTGGAATGCTTAATTATTTTATCAAGGCTCATCCTCTTTCCAAAGTAAGACGTAAGGTGCATGAGTTCTCAGAGCTATTGCCTCATACTCATAAAGTTGAACTAGTTCTGCATGGGGATATCTCAGATAGTCTATTCCACAATAATTGTCCGGGTACAGAAGATATCACAGTATATTTCTTTGAAAGTCAGAGAGAAAGGTCATCCTCTTTGAAAACTCTATTGTGGTAGTCTTTATTATAGCCGTCATAAGTTTTTGTTCCGAACTCTAAATGAGGCAAATTTTGTGGCGTTGCAAAGAAGACTCATAGAACTTTAATGTGATAAGTCATAGGTCAACTAATTCATCATATTGTGAGAGATGATTATTTGAAGTTAACCTATGTATAATCTTATATCAAACCTCAATCGGTAAGGAAGCTTTTAACTAAAATTTATGCTAGGGGATTCTTGTGACCTTAATTCAACTCAAACTCTATTCGCACATTAAATAATTGACCTTAGCACATAATCATGCTTTCATAATTGCCTGATTCAATTCTATACGGAAATGAAGAATGGTTCGGGTCTTGTCATAAATATTCGCAGTGTTACACCATCCACACGCCCCGTCATCTTGTGCCTATGAGTGTCTTAAACAAAAGAACTATATGATCTAGAAATAATATGTAATGACCACTTTCAATTATCAAGACAATCAACGAATACCAATCCATTTTGAATTATGATGGAACTCAACAATCTAAAGTCAGTTGAATTAAGATGTACGTCAACCCAATTTATTATGGGAAGCTAAAACATACAAGTATAATAGTTGAATTAATAATAAAGATAAAGTCGAATAACAATGTAAAAGAAAAACAATTTCCCAAGATTTGGTGTTAGATTGTGATGAGAAAAACTTAAAAGACATGGTACAAATAACTCAACTAGTATATTAATAAACAATGTAAATACAAGAAGATAAAACTAGAAAACATTATGTCTATTTTCTTGAGATAATAACAAAATTTGAACAAAAATTCTGCAGTGTAACCAAACAAATATGCCATGAATGTGGTTGCACTATCATACATATCCAACAAACAATTCACAAACTAGATTGCAGTTAGCAACAGTAAAAGTTTATGTTAAAGAGGTAATTAATCAAAGCCCCTTTAGGAAGTAGTTGTCGAGACAACAATATCTAGCCTTCCTACATTTTCTCCAGCTTTCATGTGTATCTCTATATCAATAACTTTGTTATTGCTCCCTTCATCACATCCATCTATGTGTTGTTTCATAAGGTAAAATAATCCCCATATGAAGTGCTTGTTGTTCTATTTTGCAAGAACATCCAAAAGGCTAAAGACAACTCTACAAGTATAAGAAAATAATATCGATATTACAGACGTACTTTGAGAATCACTACACAGGGTTGCAGATGCAAGTATAAGCATCTTAACATCATTTATAAGAGTTCTGATAACAAAATCTGTGATACGCATGGACTCCACTAGAGCAGTATATTTCTCAGACCAACATATAATAAGAAATGTAAAACAATTTCTACTAAAACATTCTTTCGAAAGGGTGCCCTTCTACTTTGCAACACTAATTAAAAGGACTAAGTGTGGAAAAGTATAATTGTACCCTTATCATGGAATGTTTTACCAATTAATTGATTTGCATTTCCCATTATAGGTAGGTCTGAGAAATATACTACTTCTGTGGAGTTCATGCACATCAAAGATTTGGTGATGAGAACGCTTATAAATGATGTTATGATGCTTTTACTTGAATCGACAACCTTGTGCAATGATTCTCAAAGTAAATCTATAATCTCTATATTATTATCTTATACTTGTACATTTGTGTTTCACCTTGTGGATGTTCTTACACAAGGGAACAACAAGCACTTCCTGTAGGGATTATATACCTCATAAGAAAAGACACAGAATCATTATTGAATGTGCTGAAAGGGGCAGAAAAAAAGTGACTGATATGGATATTGGCATGATAGTTAGATACAATGTAGGAAGGCTAGACATTGTTGTCTTGACAACTACTTTCTAAAATGACTTTGAGTAATTAGCTCTTTAATAGAAACTTTTACTGCTGCTACTTGCAATAGTGTTTGTGAATTGTTTTTTGGCTATGTATCATAGTGCAACTACATTCATCGCATATTTGTTTTGTTAAACTAAATAATTTTTGTTCAAATTTTGTTATTATCTCAAGAAAATAGACATTATATTAAAAATATTTTGTGTTTATTAATTTTCTTGATAAGTGAATGTGTTTTTTATATATGCTTTCGTCATCATATGGTACTTTTGATTAAGACACTCATAGGCATAAGTAGAGGAGTTATGTGAATGGTGTAACACCCCTAAAATTTCTAAGATAAAACCTGAACCATTTTTCATTTGTATATGAGGTCGTATTGGGTGATTACTAAATTTTCCTTAGGTGTTAAGGTCAATTATTTAATGTGGGAATAGATTTCGAGATGAATTAATGTCACAAGAATCCCCAAGCACAAAGTTGAATTGAATGCTTCCTTATCGATTGAGTTTTGATATAATATTCTACGTAGGTCAACTTTAAACAATCATATATCTTAGAATATGATGAATTAGGTGGCCCATGACTTATAAAATTAATATTCTATGAGACATATTTCCAACGCCATCAACTTTGACTCATTTAGAGTTCGGAAATAAAAAGTTATGATCATTTTAACATAGACTGCCACAAAAGAGTTTTCAAAGAGGATGACCATTTTTTCTCATTTTCAAAGAAATATAGTCCTGTGTCTTCTTTACCCATAAAATCATTCTTGAATAAACTATCCCAGATATTCCTATGAAGAACTAGTTCAAATTTAAGAGTATGATAAGCCTAGATAGAATTATTAAGCATTCTAAGTGCAAATTCCAGATCACATGAGATGTCATAACTTCCCCTGAAATGTAGATAATAAGAGATAGACTACTAATTATATGGAAGAGAACGTGTGTTCAAATTGAATGTTGACCATTGGTCTAATAAAAGAATATGTGGACTAGTTCTTACCTAAAACTTACCAGTTCTAGAGCTTATAGACATTAGTTTTTGTTTAACATCATTTGGGATGGTTAGCTCCCCATTGATTAATGTAGCAGCCATGGGTCTGATAGAGTAAGCCTTAGAATAGGTGATAACTCAGCTACTTTGATCTTTTATGCTTCGTTCCCTCTTTGTACGATTTTGTGGTTTATAGTTAATATTTTGGTGTTTTCTTGGTGACATGGGATTGGATTTGGTCTGGGCTTGGAGTATTTTATTGATTATCTTAGTATGGATGTCTTTCCATGGTGGGCCTATGATGATGATTTAGCATTGTATTCTTCAGCAAACTTATGTTAGCAGATGTGAGGTCTCATCATACTACCTTATTATTGATTGCAAATTCGAGGTCTAGTCATTTTATCTACAAACAACACATGATACACAGAATTGATACATATTGGTTAGATCCTATTGGTTCTTTTGGAGGCCTATTCACAATTCGAGGTCTAGGGTATGCTCCCTCTATTTCTATATTCAGATTGTTTTTTTCCTAATACCTATAGCTATTGTATGTACGTATCAGGATTTTGGGGAACCATTTGTTTTTCGAACTTGCACATGACTGTACCTTCATTTTTACTCTGCACTCATGTGTATTTCCATAAATATTTCCTCTTTGACCTCTGCGGTGTTTAATTTTTGTCCTTTTATATTTCCTTTACTTTTCTTGTTCAGTCGGCGTATGATGCTTATTGAGTACCTGTTGTTTCGGTACTGATGCTACACTCTACATCTATTTAGTGATGTAGGTACGAGCACCAACTATCAATGTTGGGTTGGAGCTAGAAATCATATTATTCAGAGGTGAGGGATGAGCACATAGTGTTCTGAATCATACTTGTATCAACCTTTAATAGTTGACTAGTCTTTTGTATGTTGAGATAAGTAACTTTATTTGTGGTCACTTTTGGGACATGTATTCTTTTGTAGTAGCTCTGTACCCGTGACGTCCAAGTTGTGGGAGGGGGGATCTTTTGGATTTATATATATATATATATATATATATCTTGCTTTCGCTTATTCCTCTACTTATTTATGTTAAATTACTTATTTCTACCTCGTTTCTACCCTTACACCCATTACTTAACATTCTGGGTTACGGGTTGGCGGTAACTATGGCGTAACTACTGGTAAGTTATAGTAGGTTCTATCATGACCTGAGAAATCGGGTTATAACAATGTTTGCATCTAATCTAGCTTAAAGACTTTCCTATATATTGTAACACCTTGCTATTTGAAAGAGTTAGAAAGAACTAGAATTTGTAAGAAACCTTTTTTTTAAATAATCAAATTTGGAAAGTTTGATAAAATTTAACTAATGATGAGTTTTGGGTCAACTTCAAATGACCATAACTCCTATCTTAGGAAGACTAAAGTGTTCTATCAGATACCGTAGGAAATATCGTTGAATTATCTTTTGAATGCCACTAAATTTGCTCTATTTCGATTTCATATGAGGGAGATATGGCCATTGAAAGTTGGGTTGTCTAATAAGGAAAGTCAAAACCGGATTTGTGAAGGGTATTATGGTCTTTTCACAACACAATTAATTAAATTCATTTTTGGTAATTAATTTGGGGTCTAAACTGATAGTATTCAGTTTACGCTTTATAAAATTAAGTTAGGATTTTGAGAGAAGAGGAGAAAGGAGGAGAATAAGCAAGGATTCATCACGTTCTTGAAGTTAAGCTCGTCGATTTCACAAATGGTTCATTCCTATGAAATATGAGAGATCACATAGCGTTGTGTCATCCACACGCCAATCATGAATCAATTCTACGAATATGTGTTCTTGAAAGTATAGAAATTGCAATATTGATAGATTTTGTGAAGTTTCTATTGGGTTCTTCATCTTTGAAGTTGTTGAGAAATTATTGAGTTAAATTCATGAAAGTTGATGTAGGTTTTAGTATATATTTGCATATATTGGTTATACAAACGAAATCTAAGTGTTTGTGGGAAAGAACCAATTGAATCTAGAGGGATTAGAGTTGAACAACGAGCAACAAAAATTGGGGATTTTCTGAGCAGGGGTCAGGGGTGCCGCGCCAGCCAGAGCACCCCACTTTGGTTTCTGAATTTTGGCCTTTGGGGCACCGCACCAGCCAGTGCTCCCCAACCCAGTGTCTGAAGTTTTCCCTCTAGCACCCCGCGCCACTCAGAGCGCCAGGGATGCTAAGTCTTATACCCTTTCCCATTTCTTTCCGTTCGAGTTCCCTTGAAACGTACCTATGTTTTATAGTTTATTTCTACACTCTATGTATGTCTAAACAACATGAAATCATCCATAACATGAGATCATGAGCCTTGAATCCACAATTAAATTCAAGGAAAGTTAAGGGTGAAGTCAAAAGAATTTCATAGAGTCTTCCAAAATCTTTCACAAACGTTTTAACTTTGTTTTAAGACATGAGTTTTGAGTTGAGTAAAGAGTAAAGATTCACGTTCATTTCTTCAAAAGAGTATATCGGGACTATGTATTCCCAAAGAGTAAATGTTTTCACATTTAAACAAGATAGGAAACACCGATTTCCAAGAGAGACTTTAAGCTAGTTTTTGACTAATTACCTCAAATTAGAGAAAGAGTTTTATTTTAAAACATATTAGGAGAGAATACTTTTGGAGAAGGATTGAGCACATATATGGGAATGAGTTCATAATAACTCAAGTCTCCATAAACCATGTAGTCATAGTGAATAGAAAAGGGTCATACTTTTTAGATGATTCCTTAATGCTTTTTAGCTAGACTAGTGGATCCACTTAGTTAAAGCGTTCTATATCCCGACAAGTTATAGGACAGTTCTGGCAGCGTGGGCGAGACGATGTATGATCACATAGCTCATAGTGATGGTTATCGGCCAGAAAAACTCCCACAAAATTATATTACTTTATGACATATTTATATTGAGTTGTCCTTACCGTTTTAAATGCTTTATATAAATTGCACCTTTACTTTTGTTTTATTCTGGAATCGAATTGAGTATCCATGAGTTGAGTAAAGTCGAGGTAAGTGTTCTCTTCAGATTCATTTCAAGCTTATGTGGTTTTTAGTTTTCCCGTCGCATGCTCATAAATTCACTATAGATACAGGTAACTAGGATTAGCATCCTGCGTCTCGTTGATCCAGTTGAGCACTCAGAGTTAGTGGGTGAGCCTAATTGCTTTTCAGAGGAACCCTTTTACATTATTTTCAAGTTTTTCATTTGTTAGGAAGATCGGGGGTCTTGTCCCGACATCCCTCATTGTTTTGAGACGCTTCATAGACACATTGTTATAGTCCTCTAGTATTTCCATTTCAGTTGTTTATGTTAAGACTTGGTTTGCCACTCTAGCTATGTTGAATGCTTATTTCTAAAACATTCTAAGTTATTTTGAGACAGTTGATTTCAATACATTTTATTTGTTTATTAATGTGTAAAGTCTTCCACTTAGAGTTTAGCTAGGCCGAGAAGCGAACAATGGTTCTCAAGTGACAGTCCCACCCAGGGTGTAGGCTTGGGGCATGACAAACTTGGTATCAGAGCCTAGAGTTCATGAGTCCTAGGGAGTCTATGAAGTCGTATATGTAGTGCCTTGTTATCGGTGTGAAGCACACCACATCTATAATCAGGAGGCTGCAACATTTAGGAACTATCTCACTTCTTTCACATTTATTTCGTGTGATAGAGTTAATCCGTACAAAGTTTCCTTCTAACTCTATCTTGTGCGTGTCTTTCAAATCATGCCTCCACGATGAGTTGTTAGAGGTCCTCCTGCTAGGAACATGGGGTACCTACTGCACCAGAAGTGCAACCCCAAGGAGAAGTCACCAATGCTGAGTTAAGGGAAGCGATCAGAATGTTAAGTCAAGTCGTGACCAACCAAGCTGGGCAGAGGGAGAATCAACAAGAAGGGAATGATACTTCGAGGATCTGTTAGTTCTTGAGGATGAATACTCCAAGCTTCAATGGTTCAAGACCTACTGAGGATCTAGAAAATTTTGTTGAGGAACTACATAAGTTGTTTGAGGATTTGCACGTTGTCGATGCTGAGCGAGTGGAACTAGCTGCATATCAACTGAACAGTATTGCTAGGACTTGGTTTGACCAGTGGAAGAAGAGTAGGGTTGAGGATGTACCGGTTTTGAGTTGGGCTGTGTTCAAGAGTACTTTCTTAGGGTGTTTCTTTCCCTGTGAACTGAGAGAAGCTAAGGTATGGGAATTCCTCACCCTTAAGCAAGAACCTTTGATTGTTCATGAGATACAGGAAGAGACAAGGAACATAGAAAGTCTGAGAAGAGAGTAAGAGGATAAGAAAGAAACCCTACATGGTAAGTCTTTTATAAAGCCCTAACCAATTCTCTTAATGGACTAGGCCTGGAGATATTTGTTTTACTTTTAGTTTATTTCAGTTGGGCTTCCTGGTCCATTTTGTACATACATTGTTTTAATACAGGGGCTTTAAGCTCTATAAAGTTTTATTTAAAAAATATAAAATTTAAATTAAATTTTATAACAAATATAGAAATTTTCAATAAGAGTAGTGTCATATTAAACAAACGGTTCAATATATAATGCAGATACACCTTATAGAACTATAATGTCTCATTATAATTTCACTAATTAAGTGAATTTGATTTTTCTATAACATATATAGAAAACAAATGTAGGAACTCATGTAAAACCTCACAACTCTATTCTTAGAATCTGCGTCATTCTTCGTAAGTATATGAGTTTGAAATAGATGATGTCCTACTTTCTCATGTGTTTTAAGGTCTTTTATCAAGTGTATCAAGGGTAACACATGTTATTTAGAATCATAAGGGACCATCAGTACATATAAGGATTTCTATCTACTAAGTTTGAACATCAGTACATCTAAGGATCAACTTCAAATGACCATAACTCTTAGAATATGAATATTTAGGCAAGCTATAACCTATTAAATTAAAGGGATATTAGTCTACTTTCCAACGCTATCAAGTTTGCATCAATCCAAGTTGAGTAAAAAGTAATGACTGATTTACGAGAGACACTTTAACTTGGCAGAAGCTCTATGATGGGCTCGTGACAGGGAGTAAATATGTAACTCATTGTCTGATGAAATAATAAAAACCCTCTCATTCACTCCTAAATTCTTACTCTCAAGAATTTCAAGAAATACAAAGGCTAGGGTTTATCTATAAAGATTTTTCTTCAAGATCCGTCACTAAGGTATGTAAGCCTTCAATAATAGTATTCCTTTCACTCTCATGCCTATATTATTTTGATTATATAAGGAATTTTGTTTAAAATCTAGGGTTTTACCCAATATTCTTAAAGATATGATTCTTATGCAAAAAGTAGAGTTTTTATCAAAGATTTCTCAAGCATATTAATGAACTAGTTTTGGGAACGTGCTTGCACGTTTATCCCAAAGACTTAATCGTCTAAGATATCATATATGATAAAATTGTCAAAAATATATGATAGGAATATTTTTGTGCTATGAACTAAAAATCAAAATGTCACTCCCCGAGGCTACCCCCTTGATGTAACACCGGACCTAGGATCACGAGTGACCCCAAGCTAACCCTATGTCTGGAATATCATAAGCATGCTAAAAGAGAACTAAATAAACATGAACTATGTGGAAGCTAAGACAGTGGCTATCTGAAATGGTGAATAACCCAACTAATCGGAATATATAAAACATATTAGGAGTTTAACAATAAATGAAAGATAAACTCAAAAGCTCAAGCTCATTCTACTACTATTTCTGAAAAACCTCTAACTGAGTTGAGTTGTTGGGACATGCTCCCCAGCTAAGTCTAACAAAACTGAAAACTGAAAGTAAAGACTAAAATAACAGCATGTCTATTGTCCTCAAAATATGAGGACTCACCACTGAAGCTGCTGAGTGCAGACCGAGAATTGATCTAAGCGCGATCTGGATGCTGAGTACCTGAACGTACATCATGAAATGATGTAGCGCAGAGTATGCGTTAGTATGTACTGAACATGCAGGATAAATATACTAAGAAGAACAAACATATGTAAAAGCTGAACAAAACATAACTGAGCAATGACATACTTAGTAAGAATATAAGTACTGACACATAACTGAAAAGCGAAACTAAATGCAATGACCAAGTGCTAATCATGAACATTACATGCTGAACTAAATACTAAAGTATATACTGAAAACCTGGTCAATTCACTAAGAGTCTAATGTATACGCCCCATCGAGAGGACCCAACATTCATTGCTAGAGGTATAAGGGCACGACTGGCGTGATCACTAAATCTAATGCCCAACAGAGGGGACTGATACTACTATGGGGACACCTAGGTTTGGGAATATCAGGGTACATTGAACTCTAGTCCAACTTGGTGTTAAGTCTACTCCCAACTAAATATATATATGACTAAAATGTGGCTAAAATACCGAATAGCTCAAATACTTACATGCAATTTAAGAATGCAACATTTATGTACTGATAATGTGATATTCGAAAAATGAAGCATGATTATTTGTTTAACTGACCTAGAAAGTGCAATTCATGAACTATGAGAATCTACACAACTAGGGTTCTGAGTTTCATACAAGGAAATAAACGAACTTTCCAAGAAACATGCTATTTCGATTTAGGCTACTACAATATCTAAAATATAGTAAATATACAAGGTTTTAGAAAACCTATGTCCAAACAAGATATGGAGAATCAAGGAACTGAATGAATTCTATGGACCTAGTGGATGAAAGGAACCCACTAGTGAAATCCCAAATACATGGTGACGAAATCTACAGAGAAATCCTTCGATTTTGAGGGCTGAATTTGAATAAAACCCTTTACTTGTTCTTGAGAGAGGTGTCGACTTTCCTCTACTTTTTGCTCTAATTTCGATGAAGTTTGGAGAATAGAGGTTTTAGTTAGGTTCTGACTAGATTATTAGGCTTAAACTTAGCAAAACGACGTAGTTTTGGTTTTAAACGGCGTTGTTTAAATGTCCAAAGCATAGGGGAAAGACAAAAACTACCTTGACTTAACAACGGACGAGGCCATCGATAGCCCCTGGCAGTGCATCTTTTGGCGTTTGAAGCTAGGAATATGGGTCACGATCCACGGACCCTGGACCCTGGACCACGGACCGTGGTCCCACCTATGGTCTGTAGGTCCTTCCGTGGGTCATGATTTTTCCTGGGGTTCTAGGTGGCCAACAATGGACCATACTATGGGCCGTAGTTTTGCCTCTGTCGGTGGCACATGCAAGTTCTTAAAATTTTAATGGCACTTTCTTGAATCTGGAGTGTTACATTATCTCCCCTTGGGAACATTCGTCCTCGAATGAGGTCTAAATTAGCTGAGAATAGAGGGAAGGAGCTGTAATCCCTACCACTAAGTACTAGAAACTGATATCTAATTGAACTGAGTTCCAAGAACATGCAAATTTTCTTTAATGCAAGAACAACTAAAGAAACAAGAGACTAAGTATGACGACCCAGGGGTACCCCCCCGATGTAACAAAATGCACAAGATCCCCGAGTGATCTCATACAAGACAACTTAGCATATCATAACATAAAGTAATACAAAATGGTGCGGAAACTTAAAATATTACAACACAATCAAACTCTTTCATAAATTGAGCGAAAGTCTGAAATCGTTGTCTCAAACCGTCGTACATAAGAGATAAAACATCTTCGAACGCAGCCCATACATTAGTCCAAGGTATAAAATGAAAGAACATAGTAGAAAGCGATGATCACAACCCCGAACAAAATGATGACTCACAAAATCTTCATTTCCTTGATGAAATAATGATAGCCATGACTGTGAGTATCTATGTCACCGGACCCTAAATTTGATAAAAATATAGGCAAGAGTGTGCGTTAGTACAATTAAGTACTAAATATGATATCTAGCATAAACAACATAAACATCATGGTTAGTCAACATAAACCATAAGCATAATCCATACACATAAATCAATATCATAATAAGAAATGAATAATTCTCAAGCAACATTACTCATCCTTAGTCAAGACTTGTGTCATCACCTCTTAGTCAACTTACCTCATGGAAGGTACCTCAAGCAACAATCCAAACTATTCATTCTTCATAAGATAATTCACATAGTTTATGCTTAGTTTTAAAGACATGGGAATTCACCTCATTGTCTAACTTACAAAGGCTAATGGGTATTGAACTATTGCCTTACTTACCTTTAGATTGTGGCTACTCGCCTCCACAACCTCATCATATAACACGGGTACTCGCTTCCACATCATTTCATAAGGAGCATCCTCCATGTCCATTCATCATATTTGAAACATAGGAAATCACCTCTTGTTCAATTCCAAAGAGTATGGGAAATCACATCATATCCTTCACATATGGAGGTCAAGGGTAGTCGCCTCTAGCCTCATCATTACATAGTATTTTAATTTAGATTCATTTTAGGTGAGCAATCCTTTCAACCTAGAATCACTACTGTGAGAAAGCCTTTCACATTCATACATTCATAATTAAGCGATCCGTGTGGGAAATATCCCTTCCTCAACAATTCACATCATAAACTTTACTCTCAAAGCCCTAGATCTCATGATCATCATCTAAGTTTCATTCTAAAGAAATTATAATCATAATTCATCAATCCTATAAGGACAAGCCTAAACCCATAAAATTTCCCTTCATGGCTCCAACCAAATTATATCAATTCTTGGGTTTAATCCTTGAATAGTCATGAATACATGTTATTTCACTATAATAACATGTAATTCTACTAATTCAACCATAAACAATTATAATCCACTCAATTGGATCCATAATCAACATAACCCACAACATTGGAAGAAACCCTAACTAAATTGGGGAAATTCTTCATCAAATTGGAGAATTCTAGGGGACTCCATGGGAGGAAGGATCCCATAGATGAAAAGATATCATACCTAGTCACAACGCACAAAAAGCTTGGAGACTCGAGACTTGAACTTGACCTATCTCCAACTTTCTTCGTTCTTCTTCCAACTTCAAAAGAGAGAAATTTTGAGAGGAGTTTTGGGTTTTGTTTTGGGATGTGAGAGAATGACTTAATTGGGTGATTTTGGGGGTTAACAATACTTATATAGGTAGTCTAGGTTTAGTCAAAACTACACCACTTAATTCTAATTAAATTTGGAAAAGACCCATAAGTTCTCAACTTAACCCTCTCCACAGGCTGACCCATGAGATCACGCCGATGGATCGTGGATGGACCTACGGTCCTTCTTAGTGAACCGTGGGTTGGTGGTCTGGGACTTGGTTTCTTGACTCTGACCTACGGACCGCTAGCCATGAGCCGTGGACCCATCCATAGGGCGTGGGTCGTAGTCATGGTTCACTGCCTTAGGCAGTCCCTAAGGTGTCCATTAGCGGGCCTCACCCACAAGGCATGGACCAAACCAGGGACTGTGATTGGCCCTCGTGGTTGACACCTGGGAGTTCCCAAATCTGTTAAGCTTCCCTCTTTAGGCTATGGGGTGATACAATATCTCCCCCTCAGGAACATTCATCCTCGAATGAGATTCTAAGCACGTTTCTAAAGAAAAAGACTCAAGAGTAGTAGCCTATCATGCATGCAACTGTACTAAATGGACACCACTAAGGACGAAACATCATCTCCAAGCCAAACGTACTGAATGCACAATAAGGAAGTAGGAACTACATCTAACAACCCAGTATGCATGAAATTTCTGATTTCTTATTTCAAGGAGGAACTTACCATCTCAAACTTAGAAGCATGCTCAACACAATCTCATGGAGCTTAAATGCAATCTATACCCAAAGCACATAGTGAAGGAGGAAATCTCCACTCCAAGTCAAGGCCTGTTGAACAACTCATCTCATAAGGTATGTAGGAAACTCATACTTAATGCACAACAACATGAGGAAAACAATTCACATAGGTTATTTCTTTCACAAACTAAGCAATTCATGAACATGCATAATCATAAAGAAATCATGGGAGCACATGAATAACATATGACTTCTAAAAATAAAGAACACCAAGAGGAAATTCATTACATCAAGCTAGAATAGAAGGAAAAGATGAGGTTATCGGGACTTCATATCAGCCTCGGCCTCCTAGGTAGCACTCTCAACTAAGTGGTTTCTCCATAAAACACAGAGGCTACTTCCTTGTTTTTGAATCTCTTAACTTGCCGGTCTAGAATCTCAATTGGAACTTCTTCATAAGAAATACATTCATCAACTCCCAAACCTTCAAGGTAAATTATGAATGTTGGGTCTCCAACACACTTGTTATGCATGGAGACACGGAAAACGGGATGCACGGTTACCAAATCATTTGGAAAATCCAACTCATATGGCACCTTACCAACACGTCTTGATATTTTATACGGGCCCACGTATCGGGGACTAAGCTTCCCATTCTTTCCAAATCTCATCACACCCTTCATGGGTGAGATTTTCAAATAGACCCAATCACAAACCTCAAAAACTAAGTCTCTTCTTCTAACATCGCCATAGGACTTTTGTCGGCTTTGGGTTGTTCTCAACCTCTCTAATGGGCCGGACTTGCTCCATAGACTCATGAAATAATTCGGGTCCAAACAAAGCAACTTCACCCACTTCAAACCACCCTATAGGAGATCTACACCTCCTACCATAAAGAGGTTCAAAAAGGGCAATACCAATACTAGAACGGTTGCTATTATTATAAGCGAACTCTATCAAAGACAAGTGATCATCCCAACATCCCTTGAAATCGATGATACATGCTCTCAACATATCCTCTAAAGTTTGTATCGTTCGTTCTGCTTACCCATCGGTTTGTGGGTGAAAAGTTGTGCTAATCTTGACCTTGGTGCCAATTCTCTTTTGGAATGACTTCCAAAACTGAGAAGTAAACTTAGTATCTCTATTGGAGATAATGGACAAGGGCACACCATGTAATTTTACCATTTGTCACATACAACTTGGCATAATCTTCCACCAAATAAGAAACCATGATGGGAAGGAAATGTGCCGATTTTGTCATCCGATCTACAACCAAACAAATAGAGTCATGTTGGCACCGTGTCGAGACAAACAAACTATAAAATCCATATTTACTTCTTCCCACTTCCAATTAGGAATGCAAATATTTTGAGCTAAACCTCCCGATTTCTAATGCTCAACCTTTACTTTTTGACAATTTGGACATTTGGCCACAAATACCGCAGTATCGTTCTTCATCTGATTCCCCTAATAGACTTCCCGTAAATTACTGTACATCTTGGTGCCTCCGGGGTGAATCGAATACCGTGACCTATGGGCTTCTGCCAAAATTTGTTCCATTAACTCATCAACATTCGGAACACATAATCGACCTTGGTATCTAAGTACCCATGTCCCCCTTAAGAAAAAGCCTCAACGGACTTCTTGAGTACCGCTCCTTTTAATTCTACCAAAGTCGGATATAGACATTGCTTATCTTTCATATCATTTACAAAAGATTATTCGAAACCATTATGAACCATGACACCACCCTTGTCGGAATCTACCAATTGAACACCTAATAGGGCCAATCTATTCACATCTCGTGCCAACTCTTTTCTATCATCATCAACATGTGCAATACTACCCACAGACAAGCAACTAAGAGCATCCGCTACTACATTCGCCTTTCCGGGGTGATAAAGAAGAGGCATATCATAGTCCTTCAATAATTCCAACCACCTTCTTTCGCAAAAGTTTAGATATTTTTGGGTAAGAACATATTGTAAACTCTTGTGGTTGATGAAAACATCAACGTGAACCCCACACAAATAATGCCTCCAAATCTTAAAGGCAAATACCACATCCGCTAATTCAACGTCGTGAGTAGGATAATTCGTCTCATTGGCTATAAATTGCCTTGAGGCATAGGCAATCACCTTACTATTTTGCATAAGAACACATCCTAACCCAATTCTAGAGACATCACAATATACCACAAAACCATCCGTACCTTCTGGTAAAGTCAACATCGAAATGGAATTAAATCAATCTTTCAACTCTTAAAAAAATTTCTCACAAGAATCCGACAATATAAACTTAGCCTTCTTTTGAATCAAGGTCATCAAGGGAAAAGTAATGGAGGAAAATCCCTCAAAAAACCTTCTATAATAACCGGCCAAACCCAAGAAGCTTCTAATATATGTCGGTGATAGAGGTCTAGGCAAACTCTTGACCGCATCCAACTTAATCGGATCCATCTCAATACCCTTGCTTGAAACAATATGGCGTATGAAAGCCAGAGACCTCAACCAAAATTCACATTTACTAAACTTTGAAAAAAGTTGTTGGTCCTTGAGGATTTGTAATACGATCCTCAATTGATTAATATGATCATTCTCACTTCTTGAATAGATCAAAATATCATCGATAAACACAATGACAAACATGTCAAGATAATGTCGGAACACTCTATTCATCAAGTCCATAAGCGCCGTCGGAGCATTAGTCAAACAAAAGGATATCACTAGAAACTCATAGTGACCATATCGGGTTCTAAAATTTACTTTTAGAATATCTTCTTCTTTTACCCTCAATTGGTGATAACCCGACCATATAAACTTAGCCTTCTTTTGAATCAAGGCCGTCAAAGAAAAAGTAATGGAGGAAAATCCCTCAACAAACCTTCTATAGCAACCGGCCAAACCCAAGAAGGTTCTAATATCTGTCGGTGATAGAGGTCTAGGCTAATTCTTGACCGCATCCAACTTAATCAGATCCATCTCAATACCGTTGCTTGAAATAATATGGCGTATGAAAGACACATACCTCAACCAAAATTCACATTTACTAAACTTTCAAAAAAGTTGTTGGTCCTTGAGGATTTGTAATACGATCCTCCATTGATTAATATCCTCATTCTCACTTCTTGAATAGATCAAAATATTATCGATAAACACAATCACGAACATGTCAAGATAATGTGGGAACACTCTATTCATCAAGTCCATAAACGTCGTCAGAGTGTTAGTCAAACCAAAGGACATCGCTAGAAACTCATAGTGACCATATCGGGTTCTAAAATTTATTTTCAGAATATCTTCTTCTTTCACCCTTAATTGGTGATAACCCTACCGGAGGTCAATCTTAGAGAAATAACTTGCCCCTTGAAGTTGGTCAAATAAATCATCTATCCTTGGAAGAAGATACTTATTCTTTATGGTTACCTTGTTCAATTGTCGATAATCAATACACATACGAAGGGACCCATATTTCTTTTTAACAAACAATATCGGAGCACCCCAATGAGAGATACTCGGTCGGATGAAACCTTTATCCAATAGATCCTTCAATTATTCATTCAACTACTTAAGTTCAACCAGAGCCATTCTGTATGGAGGAAAAGAAATAGGATGTGTCTCTTGGAGAAGATCGATACTGAAGTCTATTTCCCTTTCGAGAGGAATATCGGGTAAATCATCGGGAAATACTTTCGGAAACTCATTAACAATGGGGACCGACTCAAGACTAGGCTCTTCATAATCCACATCCCTCACCCTCAGTATGTGGTAAATAAAAACCTTGGAAATCATTTTCCTAGCTTTAAGGTAAGAAACAAATTAACCTTTGGCATATAATTTCCCCTCTTCCACTCTAGGATAGGTTTATTCGGAAATTGAAAATTGACTACTAGAGTCCTACAGTCAATAAAGGCATAACATGAATGCAACCAATCCATCCCAAGTATGAAATAAAGGTCTAACATATCGAGCTCAATCAAATCAACAATAGTAACTCTATGGGATAAGGAAATGGGACATCTTCTATAGACCCTTTTAGCCACCACAAAATCACCAATAGCGGTAGAGACATAAAAAAAAGCTCTAATAACACATCGGGGAGCACATCAAACCTCATAGCTATATAAGGAGTCACAAAGGACAAATTAGCTCCTGGATCAAGCAAAGCATTCACATCTAATTGAAAAACTGTTAACATACCAGTCACCACATACGGGGAGTTCTCTCGATCACCTCTAGTTTGGAGAGCAAAGAAACGGTTTGCCTTAGGAGCACTTGTACCCGAACCACTTGGACCAGACGTAGGGTAGGGTTGAGCCCTATGATGAGTATCTCCCTCATTCTTAGAGGCCTAAAGACAATTCCTCATCTTGTGGTCCATCTTTCCACACCCAAAGTAAACATTGGATCCCGCTAGACACTTACCCTGATGATTTCTTCCACATTTGGCATAAGTAGGCATGGAGGACTTACCACCATCTCCTTGAGGCTTAGGGTTGGAAACCCTTTCATTGTTAGGCCTTGTAGGAGCATTTGAATAGCCTTGCTGATGTTTGCATAATAAAGACACAACTTCCGATGTAAGTGTCTATGATCGTATAATTGTTTAGTAACCCAACCAAGGGTTGGGATCGTTCCCAAGAGAGAAAAATAAAATTTAGTTCTACCTAGTCGTAGTTAAAGACATTAACGATTAAAAACATTGTAAATTAAAGGGGGACACAAGAGTGTCAATTAACAATAGGGGGATTTTGTCACTAGTAAGTAAAAACAACAAAATAAAAAAGGGTTTCTTAGTAATGAGAGAGAATCCTTGGGATGTGACGGCAATGAGGGTTAAGCTAGATTATGGGGTAGATGCTTTCGATAGAAGATTCATAGAATAATGGTGACTAGGCTAAACTTTAAGGGGGATAAGCTCTCTCTCGAGCAACTTACATCGTTTCAAATGCGATCCTATCGGTCACCCATTTGCCACATGAAGACCAGCCTACGCCTTAACCCACTCACTATCTCGAGCTAAGTGTGTGGACATGGGACTAGGGTTCACTCTCTCGAGCTGAATCTCATGTCGACCCACTCACACTAGCCATCAATCTAGTGGTCTTAGTTTTACGACCTCTTTCTCGAGCAAGCCGAAAACACATAAATAAACTTGTATTTGCAACTACAAATTCATTAAATTCATCCACAACCACTGAACGAAATAACATTTAAACTACGAATAGACCATCAGCAATCAAGACCCAACAATCATCTTAACTCATATTCACTAAATCACACCCCAAGAATTAGGGTTTTAGCCACACATGTATAAGAGATATAAATTTATACCAAATTGCACTTTCATTCAACTAGGTATAAAGATTTAAGTCTTGATATAAGCCAAAATTGAGGAATCTAAGAGACCCAACTCCAAATCTTAAAGATGAACACCTTCGGAACTTCAAGTCTTCAAAACCCCCTCAAACTTAGAGCAAAAATATCAAAAAGTACTATTCTATATGAAAATTATAATAATTGTTCGATACTTAAAACTACAACTCTAACTAGTATTTATAGTTTTCACAAATTTGTGCGGCAGCGGATCATTCGGTGTGTTAGTCAAAATTGCCGATCAACTCGGTGATTCGCCTTTTGGTGTAGTTCATCGTCGTCTTGCACCATCATTGAGCATCGTCGTGCTCTGGGTAATTGGGCGAGATGGTACTGCTTCGCGAAACTTCTCAGCGATGCGCCGACTGCTCCCTTTTTCTACCGTCTTGATCCTTTCCTTCAGGGCTCAGCACACTGGAACAAAAGGCGAAGTAACACCCTTCGACGACTCGCCAAGTGGACTCGGTGATCCTCAGGCCTTCATTTCTTTATTCTTTTCAACCATTTCATTCTTTTTTGCGATGTAGTGTCCATTCTTTCCTTCAAACTTTAAATACCTGAAACTTAAGGGTTTTCATCATATATTGAGATAAATTAAGCGTTTGAAGACACAATTTCTATTAAAATATAGCCCTAAATGAGTCCAATTCGTGAACTCATCAACACCCCCAACTTAAACTTTTTCTTGTCCTCAAGCAAACTCATGTTCAACCATTCAAAAAGGGTGTCTCGAACAGTGCTATACAAGACTCAATTTACTCATGCAAAGATCAAGTGTGCTTCAAATGCAAGTTCAAGATCAACAAAATCCTTCGAATGCCCTCACACAAATGATGATTCCATTTTCACACACAAATATATAATCAATTTAAAGTTCAGGAATCAAATACAACGCTCACACTCAGAAAGAGGAACACAAGGCATACATTCACCCATATGTTTGCCCGTATTTTCCAATCAACATTTGTTTTGACTTCCTCAAGATCACAAAGGTCTTAAAAAGGCTTGTAATGGGGCTGAGTGCAAAGGTATGGTAATTTAGGCTCAATGACTTTCGTCCTCATGAAATGTGGTGCTCATAACACTTCCTTTCCTTTTCCTTCATCACTTTCTTTAGTGCTCATAAGTCATCCTATTATTTACTTTCAATGGATTATTTGGAAACCCAATCTCTTTTGTACTTTATTTCACAACTTTCTTTTTCATTCTTTTTCTTTTTCTCTCTCTTGTCTCATTTTTTTATGGAGGGATTCCATTATTCTCAACACCATGGGTTAAATGAGACTTTCCTTGCACTTCTTGACTTTCGCTTCTTCTTTTTCACCACACCCTTTGGCCTAAGTTGGCTATTCAATTAATCACAATTCAAGAGGATTATAGGTAATGGATTAAGAATGGTCTAGTTTTCATCAAGTTTCTTCCAAACAACGGCAAGGCTCAAAGGGTGTTCAAGAGAGAATCACACGCTCACAAGGTGGGTAACAAAAGAGGTCTATGCCAAATTGGTTCACACTCTTCGAAGTTGCCTAAGATCATACCAAGAGAAAGTCTTACTTAATCAATCGGACCAACAGGGTAAATTCTAGGTGCTCTCATGCATGGTTCCAGGTAAGCTTATCACACAAGGCATCAACACTTAAGTAAAACAAGACTCCACACTTTCACTAGTGTGCAACGGTCATCACAACAGAATCGATTTGATAAATGGCTAATCAGAATGAGATGCAATGAGTTCATATATTGTCTATGAAACTTCATTTGGCCTCATCGTAGCCGCGCATTCATGTTCGTTTGTTTGTAAGCACTATTCAAGACATCGGTATTGATCAGAACCGAGACTTAAATTTTTCAAAAGAACAGCCACATTCAACACACGAGAGGTGGCAAAAATTTTTGGACGAGTCAAAATCATTTTTGCAATTTAAAATAAAACGAGCCACAAGATCTAACATCCACAGAAACGGATGAAACATAATTTTGTAAAGCAGAACAACCAAGATACATACACAAAACATGAACAAATGTAACAAACAAAAGGTGTGGGCCTCACCCCATCACAAATAAAAACATTTGTCTTCAAATGCAAATAACAAAATATCCAGACTTTAGAATAAAGAAATATAGAGCGGGAGGTAGAGAAAAATCCTGTCCACATAGTCGCTCCATCCTTCTGGGTATCAGTGCTCGATGTGACGCTTGGAATTTGATAATGGCCCCCAGAGCTTCTTCAGAAGATTCAACGGCAACTGACTTACTAAGATTATCCAAGTCATGAGCCGCCAAAAAAGAGTGGATAGCTGTGAATAATCCAAGTCTCCATGATGGAATAGTGGGGTGTTGGGGATTTGTTCTCTTGCTGGCATTAGTCCTCTTGCCCTTATTATCCACTTTGGTAGGATTTGTTGCCTTTATATTTTTCCTGAAATTTTTTCGCTCTTGTTTGTCAGGGTGGCATATCTCTTCCAGCTACATTCGTTCTAGCCATTTCTGCAAAGCTTCGAGAAAAAGTTAGAAAGTATTCAGACAAAACCAAGGCAGTTTAATTGCTAAATCACTTCGCTGAACCAGTTGGCGAAGCGCGCAACTAGTTCTGTGGTTTGCCGAGTGCAGTGCATAGAGAATACAAGTGTCAAAGGTGCAGAAAAAGGGTGAACCAGAAGTCTTTCGGCGAGTCACCAAATGCTTTTTGTGATCAAAGGCTTCTCGCTGAAAGTTATATAATTAAACATTCATATTTGGCATTAAATTAAAGGCGAGATGGAGGTTAAAGGCAAACCGCCGAGTGATTCGGCGAACTCGAACCAGCTCGCCAAATGACCCAATGTGCCTGCATTAGACCCAACTTCTCGAATTCAACCCTTTAACCCCCGAAAACAAAATTAAGGTGTGCACAACTCAAAATAGGCTTAGACCCAGTGCCAATAATGCAGAACCCATGATTTTTATCCAATTTAAAGTGCAACCTTCAGGAAATAACTATTTGACTTAGTACGGGTAAACATTTGCGAACCTAACAGGCAAACAAATATTCTAATCTTACTGGAGAGGCCAAACACATATGATCAAAGTACCACCAATTCATTTAAGTAGAACTTTCGAGGAAAGGAAGGCGGAGTTTGAAGTACCAACCTTTTATGCCGATCAAATGGATATTGAGATGCTAGGAAGCCATGTAATCCAACTCGTAGCACAGTTTGACACTAAAATACTCTAGAGATGCAAAATATAGGAACTAGAGTGCTGGTTTGAGTTTGGTTAGATAAAAAGGGATGGAAAGTGATTGAAGTTGAAAATTTTAAACCTTTGGCTTGCAAAAAATTTCCAATTTTAGCCGACTCGGTGAAATTAGTCAAGCTTGCCTATTCACTAGCGGAACACCGACTGTTTAATTTCTTCGTCGAAATTTACAGGACCTCTGGTTTACGGGGGGTCCAAATGGTGATTTCCATCCTGATCACTGACATGGTCTGCGATTCGCCAATAATTTCCAAAGCTCACCGAGTTTTACAGACTCCAATGCAAGATGGTCTTGAGTCTAACGGCGGTTTACTTTGGAGTCGCCAAACCGTTCGGTGATTCGCTAATTGGATTTATTGCTTTCCATCCTTCACTTTTTCGAACACTTCTTATACTTTAACCTATACAAACAACACACCATTATTTTATGAAGAAATATATGATAAGTAAGAACAATTAAAGTGGTTTTGGGTTGCCTTCCAAACAACGCGTTCAGGCGTCTTCCAAATACACCACTTCAAACAAAGAAATTTCTTGACAATCCCCAAAATATAATTTCAGCCACTGACTGTTCATTATTTTTTCCTTCAAACACTTAAATGCGGCCATACAAGCATCATCAAAATAGAACTTCACTTCCTTCTCTAGGAGTTTGCATAGAGGGTGTGCATTCATTGAGAAGTCTTTAATGAACCTTCGGTAGAAAACCGCATGTCCCAAGAAGATGCGAATACTCTTTATTGAAATTGGCGAGGGAAGTTTCTCAATTACCTCAATTTTTGCCTTATCAACTTCTAGCCCTTGTTGCGACACTTTGTATCCTAGAACAATACCTTCCTTCACCATGGAATGACATTTCTCCCAATTTAGGACCAGGTTCGTTTCCACGCATCTTTGAAGCACCTGCCCTATGTGCGTTAAGCACTCTTCAAACGGATCCCCTACGACTGAAAATTCATCCATAAATACTTCCATAGAATCTTCGACCATATCTACAAAGATAGACAACATGCAACGTTGAAATGAGGCTGGGGTGTTACATGGTCCGAATGAGATTCTTTTGAATGCAAATGTTCCATAAAGGCAAGTTAAAGTGGTTTTTTTCTTGGTCTTCCGGTGCAATAAAGATTTGATTGTAACCGGAGTATCCATTTAAAATACAATACCACCATCTTTCTGATAATCGGTCAAGCATCTGGTCCAATAAAGGCATTGGAAAATGGTCTCTCTCGGTCCATGAGTTAAGCTTTTGATACTCCATGCATACTCTTCATCCAGTCATTAGTGTTGTTGGCACAAGTTCTCCTGTTGCATTTGGGATTACGGTTATACCTCCATTTTTCGTTACACATTGCACCAGACTTACCAACTTACTATCTGCAATAGGGTAGATCACTCCCGCATCTAGCCATTTGATGATCTCCTTTTTCACCACCTCTTGCATTGGAGGGTTCAATCTCTGTTGATGCTCCACACTAGGCTTACGTTCACTGAAGAGCCGAATCTTGTGAGTATAGATGCCAGGAACAATTCCTACTATATCGGTTATTGTCTATACAATCGCTTTTATATTTTTCCGCAGTACTTCAATGAGCAATTGCATCTGCCTTTCAAGCAAATCGTCTGCAATAATCATTGGTAAAGTATTATTGGCTCCTAAGAAAGCATATTTGAGATGAGAGGGTAGGGCTTTTAACTCCAGAATCAGTGGTTCTTCTGTTGATGCCTTTGCAAGAGGACTTTCTCTTTTTTTCAGGTCGATATCCAGCTTGATTGGATTCCTTGAGTATACTCCTAACCCTGATAAGGCAACTACAATTTCCTCATAGCCTTGAACTTCGGATTCATCATAATTAGCAAGTACAGATTCAAGGGGTTCATTCTTGTGCATTAAATGGCTCATACTTGCCACTGCCTCATCTATAACATACTCAGTAGACACCACATGGATATTACTTGGTTGCTTCATGGATTTACAGGTATTGAAAGTCACCTTATTATCGTTCATACGGAACTTAAATTTCCCACTTTCGACATCCACCAGTGCTCTCTCGGTGGCTACGAATGGCCTTCCAAAAATAATAGGGAATTCAGCATCGATCTCACAATATAGAATCACAAAATCAGCTGAAAAGATGAACCGATCTCATTTTACCAATATGTCATATAGTATCCACACTGGGTGCCTGATTGATCAATCAGCCATAAAGAGTCTCATTTTGGTTGCCTTTGGTTCACCCAAACCATGTTGCTTGTATATTGCGTAAGGCATCAAGTTAATGCTTGCTCCTAAATAGCACAGAGCTTTAGTGAATTGGAGCAGGCCAATTGTGCACGGAATTGTGAATGCCCCTGGTTCATCTCTCTTAGGGATTGACTCATTTGTCATAATTGCACTGCAACTATGGGGCACCTCAATTTGTTTCATAGTCCAAGCTCCCTTTCCTTGTAACCAACTCTTTCATGAATATGGCGTATCCCAAAATTTGCAAAAATGCTTCCACCAAAGGAAGGTCAATTGATAAATTCTTCAATACTGACAATTTTTTTTAACTTCTCATCTTCATTCTTCTTTTTCAAACGTCGAGGAAATGGTGGAGGTATTTTGAGTAAAGGGTGCGTGACTTTTGGAACTTGAACATGTTGCTCTGCATCCTGTTATGGTTCTTTGGAATCGTTTTGTGGAATAGGCAATTCTTGTTCAACTATACCTTGGCTCTCTTACTACATTTGAGGTCCTTATCCTCCATCACATTCCCTTTTGCCCTCATGGTTGACACGTGGGAGTTCTAAAATTTGTTAATCTTTCCATTTTAGGCTACGGGGTGTTACACTAAGACTGATTTTACAAAAGAGTAAACCGAAGGACAAGATATAAACTATTACCTCAAGCTATAATGGCATCAAAAGGAAAGAGGTGTGGAAACTTAGCCTTCATGGCTGCTTCTGCTTCCTAAGTAGCTCTCTCTACAGACTGACTCCTCCACAAAATATTCACTGAAGCGACTTCTTTATTTCTCAACCTATGAACCTGACAGACAAGAATCTCCACTGGCACCTCTTCATAAGTGAGACTTCAGAGCCACACTCTCTACTGGTACTATTAATGCCGGATCTCCCATACACTTCTTCAACAAGAAAATGTGAAATACTGGGTGAACCGCTGCTAGTTTTGCTGGAAACTCTAACTCATAAGCCACATTATCAACCCTTTTCAGGATTTTGCAAGGACCTACATATCTAGGACTGAGCTTCCCTTTCTTGCCAAACCACATCACCCCTTTCGTGGGTGACACCATCAGGAAAACCCAATCATCAATTTCAACCTCTAAGGTTGTCATCCCCCGAGGCTACCCCCTAGACGTAAACATGGGAACTAGGATCATGAGTGACCCAAAGCTAACCTTGAGCGGGAATATCATAAGCATATATAAAGGAAATATTGTGCGGAAGCATAAGACATGAGATAAACTGAAAAGATGTGGAATACCCAACCTAAGTTTGAATATGAAGAAATATGAGTGCAATAACAATGAAAAGATCGAATTCAAATCTAAAGTTGAATCTAGTACTATGTCTGAAAGAAGACTCTAACTGACTAGAGATGCTCGTACATGCCCCCAGCTAACTCTCTAGAAAAACTTAAACTAAAATGAAAGACTGAAATATAAAGATCATATATATCATCCTCGAAGAATGAGGACTCACCAGTGATATTGTTGAACTGGAGATCGAGAACTAATCTATGTGTGATCTGAATGTTGAGGACCTGAACCTACCTCACGAGAAGATGTAGCACAGAGTATGCGTCAGTAGTTGAAAGGCACTAAGCATGCAAGATAGGACAAAGCGGAACAACATATACATAGGTAAAATAAAGCTTACTGAGAAATGATAAAATCTGAACATGACGAACATACTGAAATATTACTATATATGAACTAAACTGAATGCAATGACCAATTATATAACATGTTGAAACTAAATACTGAAATATAACTAGGAACCTAGTCAATGCACTAGAATCTGACGTGGGAGCTATTAATGACCGACATAAAACCACATGAGCTAAATGTGGAGTTCAATGTATATGCCTCATTGAGAGGACCCAATATACCTTGCCAAAGGTATAAAAGCATGACTAGCATGATCACTGAATATAATGCCCACATAGGGGACTTACAAACCTACTGGGGCACATAGTTCTGGGACTATATGGGTGGCTGACCCTAGTTCAAATCTATATTAAATCTACTCCAAACTATAATGTATACAATAGAATATAACTGAATATAAACTGGATAGCTCAACTTTCTATTATGCTAACTAAATGCAACATTAAGTACTGATAATGAAACATTTGTTAAATGGTGCATGTATTTCTATATAAACTGACCTAGCAAGTGTAATTCATGAACTAAACGAATTTACACAACTAGGGTTCTGAATTTTATGCAAGAATTAACCAACATAGTTACGAAAATGTAATATTCAGATTTAGATTAATCTAACAGCTAAATCGTAGCAATAACCTTAAATAATAGAAACCCTAAGTCTAAACTTAATGAAGTGAATCAAGAATCTAACCGAATTCTAGGGACCTAGTTGGTGGAAGGAACCCACTGGTAAAATCCCATATACCTGGTAACGAATTCCACAAAGAAATCATTCGATTTTAGGACTGAACTAAAAAAATATGCAGCGTTCTTGGAGAGGGGTTGGTTGACTCTTTCTTCTCTCTGCATTTTAAGTTTTCTAATTTTTTGGTGAATGAATCACTTAGGGTATAATATAATTAAGTTACTAGGCTTAAACTGACAAAAACTACGTAGTTTTGTGGTTAAACGACGTAGTTTAGGGGTCTAATGCATAGGGAAACGACCAAATGACCCCTAACTTAAAAGTTGTCGGGACCAGTCGATGGACTTGGTCCACGGATTGTGGTCCGACCTACGGTCTGTCCTGGTCAGCCGTGGTTCAGCTTTAGAGGATGGGTTCTGCCGAATCCAAACCACAGACCTAGTCCAATGATCGTGGTCCCACTTGTGGTCTCTAGGTCCTGACGTATTTCTGGACTTAGCTAATTTTTCTAAGGTTCTGGGAGTTTTAACCACAGACCTGGTTCACAGATCGTGGTCCCACCTACGGTCTATCCTGGTCACCCGTTGTTCAGCTTCAGAGGATGGGTTCTGGGGAATCTGAATCACGTACCGTGGTCCCACCTACGGTCCATAGGTAGCCTCCGTCGGTGTCACTTGTACTTTTGGAAAGTTGCATTTTTATCCTTTTAGAATATGTGGTGTTACATTATCTTCCCCTTGGGAACATTTGTTCTGGAATGAAGACTAAACTAGCTGAAAATGGAGGAAAAGAGTTGCAATCCTTACCACTAGGTATTAGAAACCCAAATCTGACTAAACTAAGTCCCAAAAACATGCAAATACACTGAAAATGCAAGAGTAACTGAAGGAACAAAACTACTAAAACTGAATTTACGCCTGAGTAACTGAAGGACTGGGAGGAACTATTACCTCAAGATGGAATGGAATCGGAAGGAAAGAGATGATGATACTTTGCCTTCATGGCTGCTACTGCTTCCCAAGGATCTCCCTCAATGGACTGACTCCTCAACAAAACCTTAACTGAAGCGACTTCTTTGTTTCTCAACCTTGAAACCTCTCGATCAAGAATCTCAACTGGCATCTCTTCATAAGTGAGACGATCCTTCACAGACACACTCTCTAATGGTACTATGGCTGTTGGATCACCCACACACTTCTTCAACAAGCAAATGTGAAAGACTGGATGGACTACTGCTAGTTATGCAGGCAACTCTAACTCATAAGCCACTTTACTAACCCTTTTCAAGATCTTGTGAGGAACCCTACATAGCTGGGACTGAGCTTCCCTTTCTGGAAAAATCTTATCGCCCCTTCATAGGTGACACATTCAAGAAAACCCAATCATCAATGTCAAACTCTAAGTCCCTTCTCCTTACCTCTACATAGGACTTCTAGCGACTCTGGGCTGTCTTAAGTCTATCTTTGATAAGCTGAACTTTTTCCAAGGCATCATTAATCGAATCTGACCCCATAAAGGCTGCTTCACCTACTTCAAACCTACCTATTTGAGATCTGCAGCTACACCCATATAATGCCTAATAAAGGCCATTTGAATGCTGGAATGGTAGTTATTATTGTAGATGAACTCTATAAGAGGTAGGTCACCATCCCAACTACCCTTGAAGTCGATCACACAAGCTCTCCACATGTCCTCTAAGGTCTGAATGGTACGCTATACCTAACAATCCATCTGCGAATGAATTGTTTTACTAAGATTAACCTGGGTACCAAGACCTTTTTAAAATGACTTCTAGAAATGAGAGGTAAACTGAGTACCTCTATCTGAGAGGATAGACAAAGGAACCCCATGCAACTGGAATATCTCATTAATTTAATGCTTAGCGTAGTCTTACACCGAATATGTAGTCTTAAAAGCCATCTGTGGTGCTCACATCATCTCTCACAATAGTCATAGCCTCCGTTGTGGGCATAGAACTCGAGCCTGTTGCGGAGCCAGAAGCAAACCCTGCAACAGAGGCGGACTCAGAACCGGAAGTAGAGCCAGTCGGTGATCTGATTAGTTTATCCTCCTCATCAGACTTGGAGGCAGTTACTACTTCGGGAACCACCTGGTTGGATTGATTCCGGGTAGTTCGGGGTGCTGTGGGGGATGTCCTCCCAATAGGGGCGACATATGCAGGGTCCGTCTCCACATCAATATCTTCATTAATTAGTATGCGGGTTAGTATCACTGATTTGGTCCTGCCCTTTGGTTCGATGGCCAAATCTTTCTTTGGAGCCATGGTACCTGTTAAGGGTGAATTAGTACCAAAATAGGTTAAAAACAAACTCGACAAAATTTTAGAGCAAAGAACGAATCAAACGAAAAACAAAAAAAAAAATTAGATAGTGGCTTCAGTGTCCACCTACGGTCGGTACATAAGGTCCGTAGGTTTACCTACGGTCCGTGCATCCCCTTTGTAGGTCATAAGTCCCAAAAAGTTGGGCTTTGATAAGAACCACGAATGTGCTGAACGGTACGTAGATTGACATACAGACCATAATCCACATCCGTGGTTCCACATTTGGTAGAATTTCTATGTGCCACAGACCACAGATCTGATCTACGGTCCATAGACGGGGTCTCGTGGATCAAGTATGTGCTAGGTATCCGACATACCTTATGTGTAAACCAATTATCAACAGTTTAATTCATTCATCCTAAGTCTAATCATACATTTCAACACAATTTATAATCGTTTGTCATCCCCAGGGCTCCAATTACTCATTTTCAACATGTATTGCATACAAAACTAGGAACCCTAGGTCGAAGATTTCATTTAGACCAAATTTTCACCGAGTTATTTAATTACTAAGATTACACAATCACTACCTATCATCTCGTGGGTTTTTCTAACATATAATTTATGAGGAACACATACAATACCAAACCCAAGGTCAAGATCCACTTCTTGACTTTCAATAACAACAATGAACCAAAATTCAAAGTGAAGGGGAAGTCGATTACCTTACAAGAAAAGGAAGTGCGTGATGGTGTGATAACTTTAGACTTCCATAAACTTCTTACTAGCCTTTTCGCCAACTCAAACACCGAAACCTCTGGAAAATAAAAAATGACGAAATTTGGGAGAGAGGAAAGGGAATCGGGAATATGGGGAAATGGAAAGGGCTGTGATATATGGGATATGGTAGTAATATTGAGGGTTTTTAGGATATGAGGGGTTTAAAAATGGATGGGGAGAATTTTGGTAATGGGGGGATGTTTTAACAATGAGGAGTTTTATTAATAGGGGTTTGGGATGGGTTAGGCAGAAACTAGGGTTTGGACCCACGAGACCCCGTTTGCAGTCCGTGGGTCGACCTACGAACCGTAGATGGGGTCCGTAGGTCACTTTCTCACTTAGAAAAATTAGGGACCCTAACTAGGGTCTACGAATACCATTCACAGTCCGTAGTTTAACCTACAGACCATCGATGGCCTCGGTAGACCTCTGCAGCAAACATTTTCTGCTGATTTTGATTTGCGTTGCTGCACATGTAGCAACCATTACGCCTTTCTTTTTACATTTTCATGAAACTTTTTAGACACGGACCCGATGCTATATCTAGCCATAACTAATATAAAAATAAATCACCTACCTAACGTAATACAGAAAAGCAAATAAACAAAAGAAACTACAAAACCGAAAAGAAAAATCTATAGTTGGATAGATTGTACATCTTGGGTTGCCTCCCAAGAAGCGCTTGATTTAACGTCGCGCCACGACACAGACCTCTTGATTACTCAGACTTCATCAAGAGAGTAGGCCTCAACAACTTCTTGCACACTTTCCGCGTTCCCCAGATAGACCTTGATCCTTTACCCATTTACTTTGAACCTTGAACCTTGTTCCCTCACCGTTCTCAAGCTCAACCACTCCATGTGGGAGCACTTGCGTGACTAAGAATGGCCCGGTCCACATGGACTTGAGCTTGCCTAGAAACAAGTGAAACCTAAAGTTGAGTAGAAGCACAGGATCACCCACAACAAATTCTCGCTTTTCAATCCTTTGATCATGAAACTTCTTCATATTCTCCTTGTATAAGGCTTAACTTTCATATGCTCTTCAGTGAAACTCATCAAGCACATTCAAGTCACTCATTCTCTGATTCAATGTGGTGCCCCAATCCAAATATAACTTCTTTAGCGCCCACATAGCATTATGCTTTAGCTCTACCGGCAAATGGAAAGACTTACCATATACAAGTTGGTTGGGGGACATACCTATGGGAGTCTTGAATGCGGTGTGATAGGCCCATATAGCATCACCAAGCTTCCTTGACCAATCACTTCTATTAGCACTCACAGTTTTCACCAAAATTTGTTTGATCTCTCTGTTGGACACTTCAACTGGCCCACTAGACTGTGGATAGTAAGGAGTGGCTACATTGTGGCGGACACCATATTTCTCAAGTAACGCCTTGAACAACTTATTACAAAAGTGGGAACCTTCATTGCGGATAATCGCCCTAGGTGTACCAAATCTGGAGAAGATATTTTTTTCAAGAATGCAGTGACACTTTTACATTCATTGTTGGGAAGCGCAATTACTTCCCCCAACTTCGACACATAATCAACCGCAACAAGAATATGCTTCATCCCATGTGAACTCATAAAATCAATGCCCCATACATCAAACAACTCTATCACCAAAATAGGATTCATGCGAAGCTCTTGTCTCTTTGAATTCCTCCTTCTCTTTGGCAAGGGTCACAAGACTTGGCAAAATCATGAGCATGTTGGTGGATGGTGGGCCAGTAGTATCGACACTGCAAAATCTTTTGCGCAGTTCGAATACCACTATGGTGCCCGCCAATAGGCGATGAATGGCACGCCTCTAGTATACTCAACATATCGACCTCAAGCACGCAACGACGAATAATACCATCAGCACAACTACGATACAAGTAAGGCTAATCCCTGAAGAACTTCTTCACATCATGCATAAACTTTTTCATTTGGTGAAAAGACAACTCCGATGGAAACATATCACTTGGAAAATAGTAAGAAAAGTCTATGAACCTAGGATCAGGTCATAAGAAGCAGCCAAAACTTGTTCATCTGGAAAAGCATCATTAATTTCAATCCTATCACCAAGCTTGAGCATAGCTTCTTTCTCCAATCTGGACAAGTGATCGGCAACCTGATTTTTTGTCCCCTTTCTATCTTTCACCACAAAGTCAAACCTTTGCAGCAGCATCACCCATCTAATCAACCTCGGTTTTGCATCCTTATTAGCTACCAAATACCTTAATGTAGAATGGTCAGTATGCATAATGACCTTAGTACCAAGCAAGTAGGATAACAAACTCTCGAATGTGAAAACCACTTGGGTAGAGATGGTACTTTAACGGTCATCATTGCGGCCGATTTGAATGCGGAACAAGTTGAGGCTTTGGTTTCTATTTTGAAGAATTCCAAGAGGGCTATTGGGGGGACTATTGCAGACATTATTGGGATTCCTCCTAACATTTGTTCTATAAAATCCAACTCATACTGCATCACCAACCTAGTATTGAGCACCAAAGGCGACTAAATCCGTCTATGCAAGAGGTAGTGAAAAAGGAAATCATCAAGTGGTTGGATGTTGGAGTCATTTATCCCATTGCAGATAGTAGTTGGGTTTGTCTTGTTCAGTGTGTGCCCAAGACAGGTGGGATTTCTGTGGTACCTAATGCAAAAAATGAGCTTGTTTCGATGCGGCCAGTTACTTGATGGAGACTATGTATGGACTACCATAAATTAAATACTTGGATAGAAAAGGACCACTTCCCTATATCATTCATGGATCAACTGTTGGACCACCTTGCTGGTAAGAGTTGATATTACTTTCTTAATGGTTATTCGGGGTACAATCAGATCTCCATAGCTTCGGAAGACTAAGAGAAGACCATCTTCACTTGCCCCTATAGGACTTTCACCTTCAAACGAATGACATTTGGGTTGTGTAATGCTTTAGCGACCTTCAAGCGTTGCATTATGTCGATATTTTCTAATATGGGGGAGGATACTATTGACGTATATATGGATAATTTCTCTGTAGTAAGTGACTCATTTAATGGTTGTTTGGATCATTTGGCCGAGGTACTTGAACGGTTTAACAAGTGCATTATTGTGCTCTATTGGAAAAAGTGCCACTTCATGGTGAAAGAGGGGATAGTTCTGGGCCATCAGATAACTGAGAAGATTGAGGTTTATAGAGCTAAAGTTGAGGTACAGAAAAGCTTTCACTACCTATCTCATTTAAATGTGTTAGCAGTTTTCTTGGGCATGCAGGTTTTTATAGGAGGTTTATCAAGGATTTCTCAAAAAATGCACACCCATTTTGCAAATTGCTCGAAAAGGAGTGTAAGTTTGATTTTTATGATGCTTGTCTGAGAGCATTTGGAGTGTTGAAAGAAAAACTAGTTTCCGTAACTATCATTATTTCACCGGATTGGTGGCAACCGTTTAAAGTGATGTGCGATGCAAGTGGAATGGCGCTTGGTGTGGTATTGGGACAGAGGTGAGAGAAGATTCTGCATCCTACTTACTATGCCAACAAAGCTCTAAATATGGCTCAAAAGAACTATTCAATGACTAAACATGAACTTTTTACTGTGGTTTTTGCATTCGAGAAATTTCGACCCTACTTGCTTGGCACTAAGGTCATAGTGCATACTGCCCATTCTGCATTGAGGTATCTGATGGCTCAAAAGGATGCAAAACCGAGGTTAATTAGATGGGTGTTGTTGGTGCAAGTTTTTGATTTTGAGGTGAAAGACAGAAAAAGGACTGAAAATCAAGTTGCCGATCATTTGTCCAGATTAGAGGAGGAAGCGATTCTAAAGCTAGGAGATGGGGCAAAAATTAATGATGTTTTTCCAGACTAACATGTATTGGCTGCTTCTCATGATCTTATTCCTTGGTTCGCAGTCTGTGCTAACTACTTGGCAAGTGATCTGGTTCCATCGAATTTGTCGTTTCAGCAAAGGAAAAAGTTTATGCATTATGTAAAGAAGTTCTTTTGGGATAAGCCTTATTTGTTTTGTATTTGTGCTGATGGGATAATTCGTCGATGTGTGCCCGATGTTTAGATGATGAGTATACTAGAGGCGTATCACCTTTCACCTATTGGTAGGAATCATAGTGGTATTCCAACTGCACATAAAATTTTGCAGTGTGGGTATTACTGGCCTACCATCCACAAAGATGCTCATGATTTCGCTAAGTCTTGTGATCATTGTCAAAGAGAAGTAGGAATTTCAAAGACGCAAGAGCTACCTATGAATCCGATATAGGTGATTGAGTTGTTTCATCTATGTGGAATTTATTTTATGGATCCCCTCATTAACACCCCAAATCACTCTCCTCTCCCATGCATATCCTCTCATGTCCCATAATTCTTTTCTTCTCTCCCAAATATCATCACATTCTACCCTTGCAAAAGATCTCTCGGTCCGGGTTCGTTGTCAAAAGGCTAGAAAAAGGTCTAAGCAGTTCATTGCTATCACACACTCTCCCATTTCACTTACTTGTATGGTAACACGACTTCACTCTAACTCTGAATTTCATTGTTCATTGTTCAATTAACGAAGTCACGAAGTGGATCTTGACCTTAAGGGATTTTTTCTCTCATATGGCATGATAAAATATAGTAAGAAACACCCTTGGGACGATGGAATGTGAGTGGGTTGTTAATTTTACCCAAAATATCTCAAGTAATAGGCCGAATTGGAAGTTTTGACTTAGGGTGCATAGGGTTTGGTATGATAATTTGTAAATTCATGTTAAAATAGAGCCCTAAGGATGATTAACTACCTAATCATTTATTGAAATGCATGTGTAGGCCTAATATGTTGTATAAGTTGAATGAAAGGACACACAAGAAATATGTCTAAACCCTAGCACATATCTAACCCACGAGACCCCGTCCACATATCGTAGGTCTGGTCTGTGGGTCTGTTGCACATGAAATAATAACTTAACTGTCAAACCACGGACCATTCTACACATTCGTGGTTCATATCAGACACCCAACTTTTTGGTTCTCTGACCTACGGAGGTGACCTACGGACCGTAGGTACCCACCTTGGGTCCGTAGTTCATCTATTGCCCAATTTTTTTTTGGTTTTTGTTTTGATTTTTTTCTTGTTCTAAACTTTTTGCGAGTGTGTTATTTGCTATTTTGGGTACTAACTAAGCTTCTACAGGTACTATGGCCCAAAAAAGGCTTTGCCTTACGCATCGAAGGGCAAGTTAAAATTAGTGGCGCCATCCTTTCGGCTGATCGATGAGGATACTGATGCGGAGACTGACCCTTCATATAAACCACCTCCTACCAGGACATCTCCCACTACACCACACATCACACGGAACCAAGCCCGGCATGTGCAACCGGACGTGGGCACTGCCCCCAGTCTGATGAGGGGGATACACCGATCGGTTCACCGTCTGGATATAAGTCCGCCTCAGGTTCCGGCTATATCTCTGGCTCCAACTCTAATGGCATCACCGCCTCATTCTCCAAGGCTACTAGTGCGGGTGACATCCCAGTGCCCCCTAATACGGATTCTGCACCAGTTCCTTGGGACCCCAATAGATGAGGTGTACATGTCCAGTACCAGATATATAGAGATGCTCACATGCTGACTAACAATGACAGCATGGCTCGACTAGTCACAGAGGAGTGCTGGGTTCGCACAGGCAGCCTCCGTACCGCGCCCGACATCCAAACTCTCTTCCAGAGGCATAAGTGCGATTGGATGGCCTTTAGTCCAGGGTCCTTCAGTGAGAAGATTGTTAGGGAGTTCTATTATTCCTATGCCGCCACCCTCAGAGGATTGATTGAAAGATGGGCCAAGTCCTCCGCCCAGCCACTACTCTCCGTAGGTTCATCTACGGTCCAGGCCACACTCGTCCTATCAACACGGCCGAGTTAGACTATCGCATGGATATTGATTGGAGTAGGGCATTTAAGACGAATGCCGATCAGAGGGAGAACCTTTTGTCCTAGTTAGCCTGTCGTCTTGCTACAGACGGAGAGTGTGTTGAGTGGGTCAGCACCCCGATCTTGTGTATCAAGAAGGCCACCCTGACAGTTGTAGCCAAATTATTCTAGTTGCTGGTGCGGAACCATGTGTGCCCGACCCAGGCAGATAATGTACTTACATGGTACGGAGCAGTTATGGTTGCTACTTTAGTTGCTGGGATAAAGGTCAAATTTTCCCGCATTCTTATTGCGGAGATACATTATAGGGCCTTCAAGGCCACAACCACCTTACCCTTCCCATACCTCATTTTCCAGTTCTGCAGGGATACTGGAGTACCGGTTTTGCACTATGGTAGGTTGCTTCAGGCGACGAAGACTCTATATATGGACCTGATTCAAGATGAGGCCAATCTAGCTGCACCTCACAGAGAGGGACAAGTTGAGGTGACACCATTGGTAGCGGAGTTGGTAGCAGATGTGGAGCAAATGCACATTGAGGAACTTGCCCCTCCAGCCACTACTGAGGATGCCTCGACTTCCCCATCTCCGGCTGCCAGTCAGGCTCCTAGCTCCTCCAAAGTCTCTGCCTCCTCAGGGTCTGTTTCTATGCCCTTAGATCGTGTCCAGAAGTTGGAGACCCAGATCTCTACCCTCCTTGAGAATGTGATGCGTTGGATGCAGTGTACGATAACGGAGTCTGAGGCTAGGATTGAACAGTGTATGGAGCACATGATGGACCACAAGGTCCTGGCCGTTCATAAGCACTTGGATGCCTTCAAGTTTAGAGTCCTAGAGTGACAATCCTGGACCACTTATGTTTGTACTCTCGAGTTAGCTAGTCTCCGGGCCGATCTTGATATCCTCCTAGCTCCACAGAGACTGAGCCTGAGTCAGCCCCCACAACACCAATTGATAATACGGTCTTGGATGCATTATTCGGAGCTAAGATGTTGCCGCCTATTTCTTCCCGTCATGTTAGGAAGTGCCCCCGCTCTAGTTGTACTTCTGATGACACTGAGGCTAGGAGCTCGCAAGAGGGAGCGCCAAGGGCTTGAGGGGGCCAAAGTGCATCCATAGTTGATGAGGAAATATATCATTAGTAGGATATGGAGGTAGTTTTTGGTGCCTCTAGCAGCATGAGCACTACTGATGGTGCAGTGAGAGTTGACGTGACCACTACTGATGGTGCGACGAGAGTTGATGTTAGCACTACTGAGGGTTTTGAGATGGTAGATGTGGGCACTACTAATGGTGCCCCAAGTATTGATCCAGCGGGCTCTGGGAAACCATACCCACCCGCTTATTGAGAGGTCTTCGACATTATGCACCATAAATTTGCTTCACCCGATCCTTTATTTTTTACGTTTTTGTGCATTGGAAAAAATTGCACTCTATTTTGTTGGGGGTGGGGTAAATGGATTGTGAGTGATAGGGTGAAGTCTGAGTAACTAAACTCATAATCCTGTCTTATGTTTTCTTACCTATGTTCTTTTCCCCCAGGACACTGTTTTAATTTTTGTTTAACCGGCATGTTTAGGAATGTATGCGTAGGAGTAAGTAGAAAAATGAAAGCATGATGGCATAAAACCGCATAAAAATGATGTGCTAAATCGAAAGTCTGGATGGGTTGAATGTGTTGGATATCAATGTGACGTGATAAGGAACTGGTTTGACCTCTTGAGCTAAGCTAAAACTTGAATTGGGTAATCTGATAATCTGGTGATGAAACAATGTGCCAAGAGTGTATGAGAAAAGTTGAATGTTCAAACCGTTGTGCCAATCTAGAACTTGCCCCGTTGGTCCTACTAAGACGATCTAGGCTAGAAGTTGGGAAGTGATTACAGGCCCTTGTTCAAATTAGTCCACTTAATCCTAAAATGATCCAACTAAATGAAAGAATTATTTCTTTTTTATCCAAATATTTGATCGGTCAATAGACCATTTGTTTTGATTCACCTAACTAGCCTTCCCTTAGAATATTTTCTGGGCCCCGGTCCCTCCTTGGACATGTTCACCTTTACTTAGGCCAAAAGGTTAAGGTGAGGGTGGCTAACGAAAAAAGTTACCTTGATCTTGACCCTGGTCTGACACCGGATAATGTGCACCTCAACTAATGTAAAATCCATATGTTCAGGGTGGCTATCAAAAAGGAAACCCAAAGAAAAAAAAAGGTATGAAAAGAGTTCTGTGTTGAAAAGAGAGAATAAAATATAGAAGAGGGAGTGACTTTCTGCAAAAGAAGCAAATAAATGATAAATAAAAGTGCTGAAAAAATAAATAAAAATAAAGTGAAAGAAAAAGAAAAAAGTGAGAAATAAGAGACACAAAGTCAAAACTCACATCCATGTTGAAAAGAGTAAAAGGAAAGAAAATAGAATGAAAGGATGCCAAAAAGAGGTCGATAAAGAGGTAAAAAGCCAATGTAATGTCAAGGAGGGTAAAAAGTCACTAAAAAGGTACAAAACTGTATCACACCTGGTCGTGAACCTACGTTACAAGATAAGAAAGTCCTATAGTGATCCTAGCAACTAATTTGGAGAGTCTAAGCAATGAAAATAAGGGCAAGCCTATGGTATTGAGCACTAACTGTCCTTGAATCACTTCTGAGCCTGAGTGTTGAATTAATCCTAAAATTAATATCTTCTGAGTGAAAAGAATTTCGTTTGAAGTGAGGCAACTATTTACATTATTGGAAAGTTGGTACCTTGGTGATTGTTAAAAGTGTATGTTGTGGTGTGTGTTGGTCTATCTGTGTCATATTTTGATCCACATGAGTTAGCTTGATTGAGTCTGAATGAAAAGATTTTCACTAGAAATGGGAGTCGTGATAGAAAGCCATTTGATTGCTTGAGTTTGAATGTCCTGTTCTACACAAGTATCATTTAGAGTCTTAGTGTGTCGCTTCAGGACAAACAACAAATTAAAGTTGAGGGTGTTGATAAACCTTGAGTTTACGGTATCTTTAATACATTTCACTTAAGAGTTGTGTGTGTATAGGGACATTTTGTATTGGAATTAATGTTTACTGTGTTATATTTGTAGGAAATAGTCTTGGACGAGGTCGAGAGAGATGACAGCTGAAATTCTACAAAAGGAGCAACCCACAGAGGTGACCTACATACTGTAGGTCTAGTCACGGTCTGTTGTGGGTAGGCGTGGAAGGATCATCAGGGAAGTCTGACTAAGTGTAGAACCATGGAGGCCAGTGACGGATTGTAGGTCGATCACGGGCCGTCCTGCTCATTCATCGATGAGATCAAAGATTCGAAGTTCCAGTACCATATGAAAAGTTCCAAGTGTGGATCCACGAAAGGAGGACCCATGGACCGTTGGTCAACCTACGGTCCGTACTGCATACCGGTCGTTTGTATCTGAAAGTTGAAGTTCCAGCCTCTGTGGAAGTGTTCTAAGTATGAAGGTACGAAAGGGACCTACGGACTGTAGGTATAACCATGGTCCGTAGGTCAGTCTCGTCGATCGAAGCCGCGTCCAGAAATTTTATTTCCTTATTTCATTTCCTTTTTGTTTAGGAAAAGTTTTTCTTCAAATAGGGTATGTAAACCTCATTTTTGTGGGTTAGACACCATTGTATACTTTTAGTTCTTGATATTTTCTTTGGAATTAACTTGAATATTTTGGCAATTTGATTTCCTAATTTCGGTTTATAAGATTTTTGCTTTGAATTTCAACTAGAGGTTACATGTTTCTTCTACTCAATACGTAAGTTCATGAATTCTTCTTCTAAAAATATTAATTGTGTTCTTTCAAGCATGAATAGTTAAATCCACATCTAGGGTTGTGGGAACCATGAGCACTTAACAACGTATGAATAATAACTAAGTAATTCTTCAATAGAGTTGATGCATGTATTGGTAATTCTTTCGCTTGGAAGTCTTTTTATCGGTGGCCAACATTAGAACTAGCCTTATTGGTACTTGTCGGACTAATGAGGTATTTAATAAGAAAATAATTATCAATAGAGATTTAGTGTGATACTATCTAATAGTCTAATGTCAACTGGTGCGAGGCTGAATACTAAGCTATACATTGACGTGATGTCTAATCTGAGGTAAAAGTAAGGGTTAGTAAATTATATACACGTACTCGAACCAAGGTGGTGGGTGAAATTCCCTTTTTGGAGGACCAATCACCTAGGGATACCTAGCTTACCACTTTTCATGTGAAACACCATGAAAGGATTACTATTATTAGGATTACCGCGTTAAGGGCTTATGGGGAACACATACACCCTAGTTTCTCTCTCTCATTGATAACAACAAAGTTCAAACCTTGTCCACTTGTTACTTAACAACTTTCAGTTATCTGTTTCACTAAAACCCCCCTTTACTTGTCTCTAAAATAACTTGACTAAACGGACATAATAGTGAGTTAAGTTTAAGTCTAAACCATATACTTCGTGGGATCGACTCCAACCTACAATTTGGGTTCTGTACTTGCTAACGATGGCTTATATTTCTTCAGAAAAGTGTAATTTGAGCGTATCAACTTTATCTGTCTTTTCCTTTGCATTGAATATTAATAATGTTCAGAATATGTTGTCAAAGACGTTCTTTTGAATATGTATTGTGTTAAGAGTATGCGAATCATATTGTGTGTCCACTATTTCAACTAAAAAAATATGCCTTTTTGTTTCATAAATTTTCCAACACATCACAAACATCATTAACATCCCCCCATTTCCTTTTACGAGATTTGTCTTCTCACGCCTTGAGCCTACTCCCTAGGCGAGACTGGCACTTGAGAACCATTGCTGGCCCCAAGCGAACCCTTGGCCTGGCTAGACTCTCAGCGAAAGACTTTAAGCATTAAGAAGAGAATTCAAATGCAATATAACTGAACTGTCTCAAACTAAACTTAGAAAAATTTTTAAATAAACATTTAACTTAGCCAAAATGGAAACTCAAATCTGAACATAAGCCAGTAACAGGACATTGTCAAATGAACAACTAATTGTCTGTGAAGCCTTTAACAACTGATATGGACATTAGGACAAGACCCACAACATCATAATGAAGTAACTATAAAGTACGGAAAAGATGTCCTCCAAAAGCAAGGAGGCTCACCAACTGAATCTGAGTAATAAACGGGATCAACAAGGCATTGGATGTTGATCCTGGTTACCTGTATCTTCATCATAAAATGATGCAGGCCAAATGGAATCAGTACATTGGATGTACGAGTATGCGAGGGGAAAACTAAACATGACATAAGCTTGAGAGGAATCTGAAAAAAATACTTACCTTTGATTTACTTAACTCATGGATACTTAACTCAAATGCAAAGTAAAGAAACAATAAAGGTGCAGTTATACAAAGCATTTAAAACAGTTGGTGACAACTCAATGTGTTAATAAAATACAATAGCAACTCACTTTACATATAAAGTAATATAATATTGTGGGAGTTTGTCTAACCGACAACAATCACTATGTGCTAAAGTGATGATACAACGTCTCGCCCACGTTCCCCAAGATTTTTCCTAAACCTTGTCGTGATATAGAACACCTCAACTAAGTGGATCCACTTGTCTATACGAAAAAGCACTATAGAATCATCTAAAAATTATGACCCTTTTTACCCATTATGGCTACATGGTTTATGGAGACTTGAGTTATTATGAACTCATCCCCATATATGTGCTCAATACTACTCCCAAAATATACTCATCTCATATGTTTTAAAACAAAACTCTTTCTGCGATTTGAGATAATTACTCAAAAACTAGCTCGAAGGCTCTCTTGGAAATCGATGTTTCCTCTCTTGTTTAAATGTGAAAACATTTCAACTCATGGGAATACTTAGTTCCTATATAATCTTTGAAGAAATGAACTTTACTCTTACTCATTACTCAACTGAAAAGTCAAACCTTAAAACAAAGTTAAAATGTTTGTAAAAAACCTTTGGAAAATCTATGAACTTCTCTTAACTTGACTATTAACTTTCCTTGAATTGAATTACGGATTAAAGTGTCATTATCTAATGTTTAGACGTACCTTGACTCTTCTAACACATCGGGGAGTATTTCAAATTTCATAGCCACAAAAGGTGTAACGAATGACAAAGTGACATCGGGGTCTAACAATTTATAATCATCAATAGATAAAACTTATAACATACCGGTCACAACATCTGGAAAGCTCTCATGGTCACCTCAGGATTAAAGAGCATAAAAGCAATTCTTCTTGGGAGCATCGGAATTTGAACCACTAGGAGGGACTTGCTTTCTCTCATTTCCTTGAGCCCTTAGCATAGGACAATCTCTCTTCATATGGCCGCTCTTCCCACAACTATAGCAACCATCCGTGCCAACTAGGCACTTGCCATCATGCTTTGTACCACATTTTGCAAAATAAGGTTTATCAACATAAAACCCACCACTATTACCTCCTTGTGGCCTAGGGTTAGACACCTCATCTTTGTTGACCCTTGGAGCACTAAAGGAGCCTTCGTTGTAAAACTTTCTCTTGAACCTTGGTCTACCTTGACCCTCAAATTTACCCTTGGAAGAATTCCCATCATCGGTCCTTGCCCTCTTTGCCTCTCTATTCTTCTTCCTAAGCCTTGTCTCCTCAACTTGTTGATCATACGCCATTAGACGTGACATACCCATATTAACATGGAGCATTGCCACACGACATTCTTCTTCAATGGAGTCGGACACACCCGTCACAAACAAACTCATCTCATCCCTTGGTTTAGCCACCAAAGACGGAGAATACTTTGACAACTTAGTGAATTTTAAAGAATATTCTTGAACACTTATACCTCCTTGACAAAGGTTGATAAATTCCTCCACCTTTGCTTCTCTCTTCTCTCGGGGAAAGAACCTATCAAGGAATGCTTTCTTAAACACATCCTAATTTGTGGGACCTGCTTCCACCAGCATATTATTCTTCCATTTACTATATCATAATTGGGCTACATCCTTCAATTGATAAGAGGCTAGTTCGGATTTCTCTATAGAAGTCACCCCCATGGCATCAATTATCTTGTAGATCTCTTCCAAAAACTCTTGTGGATCTTCATTCACTCTGGAACAAAAGAAGATATGAGTACTCATTCTTGTGAGGTCTCTTAACCTTAAAGCCATGGTGCTCACATAAGGTTTCACAAGGGGCCCAACATTCCTATTAGCTTGAGTCGCCAGAACTTGGGCTTGAGTTGTCATGACCGTAGCTTGAGTCAATGTTTAGACAGCTGACCTTATTTTCACATTTGTCATAGTCCCCTCATCATTAGGATATTGAGGAACTTGAGGCTCTTGAAGACCTTAGGGAAGAACTCCCTTATTCACTATCTCCTCTTCCATCCTACTTGCGGTCGCATTTTTTTTATGCATATCCTATAGACACGAAATAAGGATTAAGAAAAGGACTTCATAGAGTTAAAAATCTAAGGCACGACTAAACAGTAATGAAATAAGTGAGATTTCCTAAGAATATTATAGCCTCTCATTCATAAGTGTAGCGCGCTTCACACTCATGAACAAGACTCTACTAGACATCGTTCATGAGACATCATCCTAGAATCATTTAAAACCTTGTGCTCTGAATAACAAGTTTGTCATGACCCACGGGTACCCCCTAGATATAATACCGCTTACTCGACCCCGAAGGAGTCTCATACAAGCCCTTAGCATAATCATAAACATAAGTAATAGAAATGATGTGGAATTTAAAACTTTTACAATCGAAGTCTTTAAATTAATATCCTAAAATAGGAGTCTAGACATTATCTCAATGAACCATCTACTACAATAGAATATCAATAAGGGTCATATCCCTTACCAACATAGTCTCTAAAAGAAATGTAATATAGAAATAAAACGAATAAGTCTTGTCCTCGAACCATGAGGACTTACCGAGCTTGGAGAATAATCAACCCAAGCTCTACTCAAAAGGAGAAGTATACCTCAACGATCAGAACCTACACTTATGAAAATGTAGAAGCTATGGGTTAGCACAAAAATGTACTAAGTATGGAAGCCATGCATAAAATCCTTAAAACAAGCTCAAAAGGGAAATTTAGTTCAGACGATGCATTTCTCAAGTTTAAAAGCCATCGTGCACATTTGTGAAGAAACATAAGACACATCATATCATAAGCAACCCAAAGCTATACTTGTCCAATGCATAGGTAAGATCCCATAAACCTACCTAATACTAAGTAGAACCTTTTGGTCACAAATATCATACATATCATACCTTTACCTCATCATTAGCGAACATTCATAGACAAGGAAATATTCATATTGATAACTTGAAGCAAGTAAAGTCATAATTAACAACAATACGTATCATACATGCATAATTCATAAGTTTTCAGATCATACAAGAACCTTACTACAACCACTCTTAAAGCCTACTTGTGCAATGCACAAATGGAGTCCCAGACCCCCACTCATACTAACTAGTACCTCTTAAGAAGTCATAGTTATTGTTTATGTTGTTGTCATATTTATATTCTTATCATATAGGGAAATATAACTTAACTAACATAGACCATGTGAGCTACATAGAATCCGGTGTCTTACCCCCACACCAAAAAAAATGTGTGCTACTTGCCTAAGGTAGAACTAACATATTAGGTTTTAGGTCAATCACTAGCTAAAGACTTATATGGGCACATAGTTATGGGATATGGAGATTTCTACTAGAAACCCAGACTACTAACGTGGAGGTTTCCATCTCATTAGATACCTATATTGGGAACCCGGACTACTATCGTGAAGGAACCCATCTAATACTCATATCCACTTGGTGCTAAGCATAATTGACTTTAAATTCATATTAAGTCTTTACATAAGTTCATGTTCATGAAAGAATGCACTTGGCACACAAACAAACATAGTATCATAATAGCTCATAGATTCATTAGGTGAGAATGTCCTTCCAACCTTAGAATCATGAATACGTGAGTAAACCTTTCACATCATATTCATAGTGTGTTCATGACAATAGCCTTTCATTCAACACAACAACATTATCATATTCATAGACATTTCATGCATAGTCATGTGTAAGGGTATGGGGAGAATGATCTTGAAACCACACCATAAGTACACAATAGTCATAGGATCTTCACTATCTAAGTGCATCATAAGCTCATACACAATTCTCATCAACATGTACAACCCACATAGTTTTACATTCAAGGCCATGAATCAAACTCAAGCCAAACATCTAGAATTTATACGTTAGATAGGGGAATATAATGATTCAATAAATCAATCAACATACACATAATCAATTGACATACTTGTATAATCAATCAACCCACATCATGAATTCACAATTTAACAATATGGGGGATGCATGGGTTCTTGGTGGGATTTTATTATAAATAAACAATCAATCATCAATTCAACCATAATCCACTATAGTCAACCATAATCAACAATAAAGAGAAACCATGACTTCGATTGAAACCCTAGGTTTTTGGGGAATTTCAAAGCTTGAAATTTAGTTTTAAAGGGACTCTATCGATGGAAACTACCCATAGATGAAAATCCACCATACTTTGCTTAAGAATCTCAAAGAAATATGAGGAAGAAATCTTTAATTTGCCAAACCCTATCTCCAAGTCTACTCTTCTTCTTCTTTGGATTTTAGAGAGGGAAATATTGAGCGGAAGATGAAGTTTTAGTTTGATTTGGGTCTTTGAGTATAATGATTTTGTTTAGGGAATTTTGACTTAAAAACAACATATATAGTACCCCTAAAAATACCCAAAATGACCCCACTTTAATTTGACTTGAAAGGAAATGACTTGACTAACTTTCATTTAAGTAACCACGTTAGGTACCACGAGCCACCTTCACGAGCCATGGTAATGACCATGATCGTTGCTCCCACTCGTGAAGGTGGGGCAGTAGCTAGGCACTTGGTGCCCTAAGCTGCCTTGCCCATGGCATTCCCACGAAGGGCTCCACGAGCCGTGGTCCTACTCATGGTCTTTGAGAAAGTAGCTAGGCTACTTTGTTCCACAAGCTACTTTTGCCAAGGCATCTCCATGAATGGCTCCTCGAGCCGTGGTCCCTTCCATGATGTTGAGGCAGTAGCTAGGATTTTTGGTAGCCATTTTTCCATGGTCAAGGAAGGTTCACGAGACACCTTCACAAGCCGAGGTATGGACCATAATCCGTGGTTCCCCTCGTGAAGGTTGGGCAGTGATCTCCAAGCTAGGGGAAGCCTTGGCCTTTGGCTTTGGCTTGGCCACTTTGCCTTGGCACTTGCCCCTTGGCCTTGACCCTTATAACCCTTATTTCAACTCTAAAAGGTCTTCTAATCTACTAGGAGTCATTTTATAATTTTTACCCTTATGGTTAGGCTCTCGTTTAACCTACTATTTTCTAGAGTGTTACAAGAGTTGCGCAAAACTTTGCGAAAGATGATTAATCAAGGGGTCGAAGTTAATCCAATTGGAGGAAATCAAGGTGATGGTGTTGAGTTGCAGCCTCCTGGGGTTATAAATGAGCAAGCTCAGGATCATGTTGGTAATCTACTAGGAGATGTATTGAGGGTGTAGGATCCACCAGATAGACTGCGTTATAATTACAGGGTCCAATTTAACAATATCAAATCTGAAGGACCCATTATTTCCCCCCCTATACCTCTGGGCCATATATTCGTTGTGACTAACAGTTTGATGCAGATGTTTACAACAAGAGGGTTATTTTCTGGTACGGCTTCGGAATATCCGCATGGGTATATGGCCAAGTTGAGGAGTGTTTCTAAGAGTTGTGTAGGGGGACCGTAGTTGGATATGAATGTCAAAGGGTTGAGAGTCTTCCCTCTATCATTGACCAGTGATGCTGTGGTATGGTTTTCTGAGATTTCGTACAACTCGATTCATACATGGGACGAATTGCACAAGGTGTTCATGGCCAAGTACATTCCATTGTCGAAGAAGCTGAATCACAAAGATAAAGTAAACAACTTCGTGGCACTACCTGGGAGTCCATGAGTAGTTTATCGGACAGGTTCACTCCATTCATAAGAAGTGTTCCGAACAGGTCTCATTCAGGATTAGTCAGTGAAGGAGTATTTCTACAGAGGTCAAAATGACAATGGTAAGGCTGCGCTTGATACTATCGCTCGAGGATCATATGGTGAGTACACTTTTGAGGAAATCGCTGAGAAACAGTAGAAGATTTCCTGAAATAATAAAGCATGGAGCACTCGAAAGTCAGATACTGGAAGAAGCACTTTTGTAGTTCAATCTACACCTAGTCAATCTGCGGATGACATTCGTGAGGATATAGCTCAAATAAGGACATAACATGGGTTGGTATTGAGTCATGTAAGTGGAGGTCTAGAAAAGGTAAATGCGGTAAATAACTTTACTAGGACTGCACCACCACCGGGTGAGGAATGCTACTATGAGGAGGATGCTTACTTGGTGAATGATCAGACGGGGAGTTTCCGAGCCAACACCCAAGGTTCTAGTGTGGATAGTTGGCACCAAGGTCAAGGAAACCAAGGTCGGAACTATGGTAACTACAATCAAGAGGGTCTGTATGTCCGAGATGGAAACAACAATCGGGAAAACAACTACAACCAAAACAATTATGGAAACAGAAATGAGAGAGTTGGGCCTTAAGTTCCACCTGCACATCGGGAATCTGATAATAGGGAAGTTGGAGGTAGTATTTCACGGATTGAGGATATGATGCAAAAGATGATGAAGAGGTTTGACTTGACTGATGAGAATGGGAAAGAGATGTGAAATGACTTGTCTGGAATTGGTTAAAAAGTTGATGCCCATGCAGTGTCGATAGAATAACTTGAGCAGCAGTTTAATTAGTTATCCAGTATAGTAAACCTACATAGGTCGTGCACATTTCCTAGCAACACCTTTAAAAATCCAAAGAATGATGGCCATTTTATGGCAGTCACTACTCGAGGGAGTAAACAGATCATTGATCCACCTTTGTTGTCTCAGGTTGAAAAATATGATGATGGGATTGAGGTTACTAGAGAGTCCAAGAATGCTACAAAGAAGAAAGTGGAGATAACCTAAAAACTTATCCCCATACCTAGACCTCCACCTCCATTCCCACAGAGGATGGTTAAGAAGAATGAAGAAGGGAAATACCGCAGGTTTATTACTATGTTGAAACAACTTTCTATCAATGTTCCGTTGGTAGAGGCTTTGGTGCAAATGTATGGGTATGCGAAATTTGTGAAAGATTTATTAACTAAGAAGACGGCTGCCAGTTTTAAAGATGATGATAGGTTGGAACATTGCAGTGTTATTGCTACTAGGTTTCTCATACAGAAGAAAGAGGATCTCCAAAAGTTGGGTTAAGGAGCTCCAAAACCAACTGTGATGCGATTATTCATGGCCGATAGATCTTTGAAGAAGCCCATTAGTATTCTCCAAGATGTAATTGTGAAAGTGGAGACGTTTATTTTTTCGGCAAATTTTGTGATACTCGACTGTGAGGTTGATTTTGTGGTTTCCATCATCCTAGTGAGACCATTCCTTGCTACTGGGCGCAGCTTAATCGATATGGAGAAATGGCAGATGAATTTCCAATTGAATAGTGAAGAGGTAACTTTTAATATCTGTAGGTCCATGAATTAGGAAATCGATCTCAAGTTAGTGTCATTGGTGAATCATATTGTTGAGCGAGGTTCTGATCTATCTATTGAAGAGAGGTCGGGTGTTGAGGCACTTGCAACGGTATGATGAATTTTGAGGGTGATGGTATTGAAGACTATGATTAGTTAATTGCCACACTTTATAGGTTCGTATTCCGTTCCAAACCGAAGAAATTAGAGTTAGATGTGAAGAATCGCCACTCTCCACCCGCCAAATCGTCTCTTGAAGAGGCTCCAAAATTTGAGCTTAAGGCTCTACCATCACATTTGAGGTATGTATTATTAGGTAGAGATGGTACTTTACTGGTCATAATTGGGCCGATTTGAATGTGGAATAAGTTGAGGCTTTGGTTTCTGTGTTCAAGAAGTTCAAAAGGACTATTGGGGGGACTATTGTGGACATTATTGAGATTCGTCCTAGCATTTGTTCTCATAAAATCCAACTCATGCCGGATCACAAGCCTAGTATTGAGCACCAAAGGGGACTAAATCTGCCTATGCAAGATGTAGTTAAAAAGGAAATCATTAAGTGGTTGGTTACTGGAGTCATTTATCCCATTGCAGATAGTAGTTGGGTTTCTCTTGTTTAGTGTGTACCCAAGAGAGGTGGGATTACTGTGATACATAATGCAAAAAATGAGCTTGTTCCGATGCGGCTAGTTACTGCATGGAGAGTATGCATGGACTACCGAAAATTAAATACTTGGACACAAAATGACCACTTTCCTATGCCGTTCATGGATCAAATGTTGGACCGTCTTGCTAGTAAGGGTTGGTATTGCTTTCTTAATGGTTATTTGGGCTACAATCAGACCAAATGAAGACCACCTTCACTTGCCCTTATGGAATTTAGCCATCAAATGGATGCCATTTGGGTTATGTAATGCTTCAATGACCTTCCAGCATTGCATTATGTTGATATTTTCTAATATGGTGGATGACACTATTCTGGTATGTATGGATAATTTCTTTGTAGAAGGTGACTCATTTGATGGTTGTTTGGATCATTTGGCCGAGGTACTTAAGCGGTTTGAAGAGTGCAATCGTGTGCTCGATTGGGAAAAGTTCCTCTTCATGGTGAAAGAGAAGATAGTTCTGGGCCATTGGATTTCTGAGAAGGGTATTGACGTTCATAGAGCTAAAGTTGAGGTATAGAAAAGATTTCACCACCTATCTCATTTAAAGGTGTTACAAGTTTTCTGGGCATGCAGGTTTTTATATGAGGTTTATCAAGGATTTCTACAAAAATGCACACCAATTGCGTAAATTGCTAGAAAAGGAGTGTAAGTTTGATTTTTCTGATGCTTCACTGATAGCATTTGAAGTGTTGAAAGAAAAGCTAGTTTCCGCACCTATCATTATTTCACCTCATTGAGGGCAACCGTTTGAAGTGATGTGTGATGAGAATGGAGTGGCGCTTGTTGTGGTATTGGGACAGAGGCGAGAGAAGAATCTTCATCTTATTAACTATATTAGCATAACTCTAAATGTGGCTCAAAAGAACTATACAGTGACAGAACATGAACTCCCTGCTGTGTTTTTCGCATTTAAGATATTTTGATCCTACTTTTTTGGTACTAAGGTCATAATGCATACTGATTGTTCTGCATTGAGGTATATGATGGCTCAAAAGGATGCAAAACCGAGGTTAATTAGATGGGTGTTGTTGCTGCAAGAGTTTGATTTTGAGGTGAAGGACAGAAAAGGGACTTGAAATCAAGTTGCCGATCATTTGTCCAGATTAGAGGAGGAAGGGATGCTCAAGCTAGGAGATGGGGCTGAAATTAATGATGTTTTTATAGACGAACAGGTATTGGCTTCTTCTCATGATCTTATTCCTTGGTTCGCAGACTGTGCTAATTACATGCTAAGTGATCTGGTTCCATCAAATTTGTCGTTTCACCAAAGGAAAAAGTTTATGCATGATGTGAAGAAATTCTTTTAGGATGACCCTTATTTGTTCCGTATTTGTGCTAATGGGATAATTCCTCGTTGTGTGCCCGAGGTTTAGATGATGAGTATACTAGAGGGTGTTACCCTTCACCTGTTGGTGGGCATCATAGTGGTATTCGGACTACCCATAAAATTTTGCAGTCTGGGTATTACTGGCTTACCATCCACAAATATGCTCATGATTTCGCCAAGTCTTGTGATCGTTGCCAAAGAGAAGTAGGAACTTCAAAGAGGTAAGAGCTACCTATGAATTCGATATAGGTGATTGAGTTGTTTTATATATGGGGCATTGATTTTATGGGTTCATTTGTGAGTTCACATGGGATGAAGCATATTCTTGTTGCGGTTGATTATGTGTTAAAATAGGTTGACGCAATTCCTCTTTCAAACAATGAAGGTAGAAGAGTCACCTCATTCCTGAAAAATAATATTTTATCTAGATTTGGTACACCTAGGGCAATTATCAGTGATGGAGGTTCCCACTTTTGTAATAAGTTGTTCAGGCCATTGCTGTACAAATATGGAGTCCGTCACAATATAGCCACTCCTTACCATCCGCAGTGTAGTGGGTAAGTTGAACTATCCAACAAAGAGATAAAGCAAATCCTTACTAAGACTCTGAATGCAAACATAACTGATTGGTCAAGGAGGCTTGATGATGCTCTATGGGCCTACTGCATCGCATTGAAGACTCCCACGGGTATGTCCCCCTACGAACCTGTATATGGGATGTCTTGCCATTTGCCGGTACAGCTAGAGCATAAGGATATGTAGGCACTAAAAAATGAATTTGGATTGGGGAGTCTCATCATGTCAAAGAGTGAATGACTTGAATGAGCTGGATGAGTTTCACTTAAAATATTATGAAAGTTTAGCCTTGTAGAAGGAAAAGATGAAGAAGTATCATGATCAAAAGATTGAAAAGCGTGAATTTGTTGTGGGTGATCTAGTGCTTCTATTCAACTCAAGGTTGCGCTTGCTTCCGGGCAAGATCAATTTCAAGTGGACCGGGACATTCATAGTCACGCAAGTGTTCCTACATGGAGCGGTCGAGCTCGAAAACAAAGAGGGAACGAGGTTAAAAGTGAACGGTCAAAGGATCAAGGTATAAAAATGGGAAAGAGGAAGGTGTGAAAGAAGTGGTTGAGGCCTATTATCTTGATGAAGTCTAAGTAATCAAGAGGCTTGTGTCGTGCCACGACGTTAAATCAAGCGTTGCTTGGGAGGCAACCCAAAATGTACAATCTAGCCAACTATATGTTTTTCTTTTCGTTATAGGTGTTTTATTCTTTTATTTTAATTGTTGTAATTCTTTAGATATGTGTTTTATTTTTGTATTAGTGTTGGCTAGATATAGAATAGGGTCTATGTCTAAAAAGTGTCAAGAAAATGTTAAAAGAAAGACCTCATCGTTGCTACATGTCCAGGAATGAACAACTGAATTTTTAGAAAACAGGTTGTGCAGAGGTCTACAGACTCCATCGTCGGTCCGTGGGTCTATCCACGGACCGCGAATGGTGTCCGTAGACACCTATGTAAGTCCTCCAAATTTCTAAGTGTTAGAGTGACCTACTGACTGGACCTATAGTCCGTAGGTCTACCCACGGCCCGTAGAAGGGGTATCGTGAGTCCAAACCTAAGGTTCTGCTGACCCGACCCGGAACTCCTTTTAATAAAAAACCCTTAATTTTAAATTCATCCCCCACTACCCATATTCCCTCCTAACCGATTCTAACCCCTCCAAATCCCAAATCTCCCTCATTAACACCCCGAGTCACTCTTCTCTCCCATACATATCCTCTTATCTCCCATAATTCCCTTCTTCTTTCCCAAAAATCATCACATTCTCCCCTTGCAAAAGATTTGTTGGTCTGGGTTCGTTGTCAAAAGGCTAGAAAAAGGTCTAAGGAGTTCATTGCCATCACACACTCTCCCATTTTCCTTACTTGTAAGGTAACACGACTTCACTTTATATCTAAATTTCATTGTTCATTGTTCAATTCACGAAATCACGAAGTGGATATTGACCTTAGGGGAACTTTTTTATCAAATTGCATGATAAAATATAGCTAGAAACACCCTTCGGATGATGGAATGTTAGTGTGTTGTTCATTTTAACCAAAATAACTCAAATAATAGGCCGAATTAGAAGTTTTTAGTTAGGGTTCATAAGATTTGGTATAATAATTTGTAAATTCTTGTTAAAATGGAACCCTAAGGATGATTAACTACCTAATCACTTGTTGAAATGCATGTGTAGGCCTAATATGTTGTATAAGTAGAAAGAAATGACACACAAAAAATTTGTCTAAAATCGGGCACAGATCTGACCCACGAGACCTCATCCACGAACCATAGGTCCACTTACGGTCCGTGGATCTGTTGCACATGAAATAATCACTTAAGTGTTGAACCACAGAGGTGGACTACGGTCCATCGTTTCATCGAAGGACTGCTCTACAAATCTGTAGTTCACATCAGAGACCCAACTTTTGGGTTCTCTGACCTACGAAGGGGACCTACGGATTGTAGGTCCAACCACAGAGCGTAGGTACCCACCGTGGGTCGGTAGTTCAGCTACTGGCCATAGATTTTTTGGTTTTTCGTTTCAAATTTTTTCTTGTTCTAAACCTTTCCAAATGTGTTATTTGCTTATTTTGGTACTAAGAAAGTTTCTACAGGTACTACGGACCCAAAAAAACTCTGACTTACGCCGCGAAAGGCAAGTTAAAATTAGTGGTACCATCCTTTCGGCTGATCGATGAGGATACTGATGCAGAGACTGACCCTGCATATATCCCACCTCCTACCAGGAAATCTCCCAGTACAACACGCACCACACGGAACCAAGCCTGGCAGGTGCAGGCCGATGTGGTAACTGCCCACCAGTCTGATGAGGGGGATACACCGATCAGTTCACTGGCTGGCTCTGGTCTTCATTAGGTTCAGGCTCCATCTTTGGCTCCAGCTCTAATGGCATCACCGCCTCATTCTCTGAGGCTACTAGTGCGGGTGACATCCCAATACCCCCGAATACCAATCCTGCACCAGTTCCTGGGGAGCCCAATAAATGGCGTGTACGTGGCTTGTACCAGATATACATATATGCTCGCATACTAACTAAGAAGGACAGATGTCTCGACTAGTAAACGACGAGTGTTGGGTTCCCACAGGAAGTCTCCATACCGCTCCTGACATCCACAGTCTCTTTCAAAGGCATAGGTCCGATTGCATATCCTGTATGCAGGGTCCTTTAGTGAGGAGATAGTTAGCGAGTTCTATGATTCCTACACCGCCACTCTCAGAGGAGCTATTGACAGATGGGCCAAGTCCACCACCCAGACTCCACTCACAGCTACACTAGTGCGTGGGTTTTCAGTTGACATATCAAAGACCACTCTCCACAGCTTCCTCTACAGTCCAGGCCACACTTTGCCTATCAACACGGCCGAGTTCAATTATCGCATGAATATTGTTCGAAGTTGAGCATTTCAGAGGAATTTTGCTCAGAGGGAAACCTTTTTGCACTGGTTAGCCCGTAATCTTGCTACAGTCGGAGAGTGTGCCTAGTGAGTCAGCACCGCGAACTTGAGTATCAAGAAGGTCACCATCACATTTGTGCCCAAATTATTCAGGGTGCTGGTGCGCAACTGTGTGTCCCTGACTCAGGCAAATAATGTATTTACAAGGGACCTAGCAGTTATGGTTGCAACTTTAGTTGATGGGCTCGAGGTTGACTTTTCCCCGCATGCCTATTGCGGAGATACTTTAGAGGGCCTTCAAGGCCACAACCACCTTACCCTTCCCATGCCTCATTTTCCAGTTGTACAGTGATGATGGAGTACCGGTTTGGCTCTGTGACAGGTTACCAAGACTCTAGTTATCGACCTGATTCAATATGGGGCGAATGTAGTTGCACCTCGTAGAGAGAGCAGCAGGTTGAGGTCCCACCATTGGGAGAAGAGTTGGTAGAAGATGCAGTGTGAGGAACCTACCCCTCCAGCCACTACTAAGGATGCGTCGACTTCTGTATCTCCGGCAACTAATCAGGCTCCTAGCTCCTGCAGAGTCACTCCCTCCTCAGGGTCTGTTTCTGTGCCCTTAGATCATGTACAAAAGTTGGAGTCCTAGATGGCCACCCTACTTGAGAATGTGAGACCTTTGATGCAGCGTACGATAGCAGAGTCCGAGGATAGGATTGAGCAGCGGATGGAGCACATGATGGACCAGAAGTTCCTCGTCGTTCATAAACGCCTGGATCCCTTCAAGTTTAGAGTTCTAGAGAAACCATCCCCCACCACTGATGTTTCTACTTTCTCGACGGAGTTAGCCAGTCTCCAGGCCGATCTTGATACCCTTCTAGCTCCTCCAGATACTGAGCCTAAGTTTTCCCCCACAACACCAGTTGATAATACAGTGTTGAATGCATTACTTGGAGCAGAGTTGTTGCCGCATGTTTCTTCCCGTCATGCTAACAAGTGCCCCTTCTCTAGTCGGAGTTCTGATGACACTGAGGCTGGAGCTCACAAGAGGGAGCGCCAAGAGCTTGAGAGGGCCAGAGGGCATCAATAGTTGATGGGGAGATGCACCCGTAGCGAGATAGGGAGGCAGGTGTTGGTGTCTCAACCAGCAGGAGCACTACTGACGGTGCAATGAGATTTGACATGAGCACTACTGATACGGCTGCGAGAGTTTATGTTAGCACTACTGAGGGTTCTGAGATGGTAGATGTGGGCACTACTGATGGTGACCCAAGTGTTGATCCATCGGGCTTCGAGAAATCATACCCACACGTTTGTTGAGAGGTCTTCGTAACCTTGCGTCACTGGTTTGCTTCACCCAATCCTTTATTTTTTACTTTTTGTGCATTGGGAACAATTACACTCTATTTTGTTACGGGTGGGGTAAATGGATTGTTAGTGATAGGGTGAAGTATGCGTAACCCAACTCATAATCCTCTCTTAGGTTTTCTTTCCTATGTTCTTTTCCCAAGGAAACTGTTTTAATTTCTGTTTAACCAGCATGTTTAGGAATGTATGTGTAGGGGTAAGTAGAAAAATGAAAGCATGATGGCATAAAAAAGCATAAAAAATGTTGTGCTAAATCGATAGTCTGGATGAGTTGAATGTGTTGGATCTCAATGTGTCGTGATAAGGAACTGGTTTGACCTCTTGACCTAAGCTAAAACTTGAACTGGGTAATCTAATAATGAAACAATGTGCCTAGAGTGTGTGGGAAAAGGTGAATGTTCAAACCGTTGTACCAATCTATAAATTACTCCGTTGGTACTGCTAAGATGATCTAGGCTAGAAGTTGGGAAATGATCATAGGCCCTTGTTCAAATTAGGCCACTTAAGCCTAAAGTGAACCGACCAAATGAAAGCATTGTTCCCTTTTGATCCAAATATTTGAGCCGTAAATAGACCATGTGTTTTGATTCACCTAACTCACCTTCCTTTAGAATATTGTCTTGCCCTGGTCCCTCCTTGGACATATGCACCTTGACTTAGGCCAAAATCTTAAGGTAAGGATGGCTAAGTAAAAAAGTTACCTTGATCTTGGCACTAGTCTGACATAGGATATTGTGCACCTCAACTAATGTAAAATCCAAAAGTTGAGGGTGGCTATGAAAAAGGAAACCCAAAGAAAAAAAAGGTATGAAAAGAGTTCTATGTTGAAAAGAGAAAAAGAAAATATAGAAGAGGGTGTGACTTTGTGCAAAAGAAGCAAATAAATGATAAATAAAAGTGCTGAAAAAATAAAGAAAAAAACAACTGAAAGAAAAAAAAAATGAAAAATAAGAGACACAAAGTGAAAGGTCACATCCATATTGAAAAGAGCCAAGGGAAAGAAAGTAAAATGAAAGGATGCCAAAAATAGGTCGATAAAGAGGTAAAAAGCCAATGTAATGTCAAGGAGGGTAGAAAGTCACTAAAAAAGTACACAAATGTACCACACCTGACCAACGTTACAAGCTAATAAAGTCTTATAGTGATCCTAGCAACTAGTTTGGAGAGTCTAAGTAATGAAAAGAAGGACAAGCCTATCATATTGAGCACTAACTGTACTTGAAGTCACTTCTGAGCGTGATTGTTGAATGAATCCTAAAATTCTAAAATTAATATCTTCTGAGTGAAAAGGATTTCGTTTGAAGTGAGGGCACTAGTTACATTATCGGCAAGTTGGTACCTTGGTGATTGTTAAAAGTGTATGTTGTGGTGTCTGTTGGTCGATCTGTGTCATATTTTGATCCACATGAGTTAGGTTGATTGAGTCTGAATGAAAAGATTTTCACTTGAAAACGGTGTCGGGATAGAAAGCCATGTGATCGCTTGAGTTTGAATGTCTTCTTCTACACAAGTATCGTTTAGAGTCTTAGTGCGTCACTTGAGGAAAAATAACGAATTGACGTTGAGGGTGTACAACATTTTTAATGCATTTCACTTAAGATTTGTCTGTGTCTAGGGCCATTTTGTATTGGAATTAATGTTTATTGTGTTATATTTTTAGGAAATAGGCTTGGACAAGGTCGAGAGAGATGACAACTGAATTTCTACAGAAGGAGCTAACCACGGTGGTGACCTACCGACTGTAGGTCCAGTCACGGTCTGTTCTTGGTAGGCGTGGAACCACGGAGGCCAGTGATAAAGCGTAGGTCGACTCATGGGCCGTCCTGCACATTCGTCGATGAGATCGGAGATTTTGAGTTCCAGTACCTGATGAAATGTTCCAAGTGTGGAGCCACAAAAAGGGGACCTAACCTACGGTCCGTACTGCACACCCGTCATTTGTATCTAAAAGTTAAAGGTTCCAGCCTTTGTGGAAATATTCTAAGTATCAAGCTATGGAAGGAACCTACAGACCGTGGTCTGACCAAGGTCCGTAGGTCAGTGTCGTCGAACGGAGCTGCATCCAAAAGTTTTGTTTCCTTATTTCATTTCCTTTTTGTTTAGGACAAATTTTTCTATAAATAGGGTAAGTAAACCTCGTTTTTTGAGGTTAGACACCATTGTATACTTCTATTTCTCGATAGTTTCTTATGAATTAAGTTGCAAATTTTTTCAATTTGATTTCATAATATCGGTTTATAAAATTTTTCTTTGAATTTCAAATGGAGATTACGGGTTTCTTCTACTCAATGCGTAAATTCATGAATTAATCTTCTAAAAATATTAATTGTGTTGTTTCAAGCATGAGTAGCTAAATCCACAAGTAGGGTTGTGGGAACCATGAACAATGAACAACATAAGAATAATAACTAAGTAATTCTTGAATATTGTTGATGCATGTATTGGTAATTTTTTCTCTTTGAAGTCTTTTTAACGATGGCCAACGTTAGACCTCGCCTTATTGCAACTTGCCGGACCAAGGAGGTAGTTAATAAAAAAATAATTATCAACAGACATTTACTGTATACTATCAAATAGTCTAATATCGATTGGTGCGAGGTTGAAAACTAAGCCATACATTGACGTGATGTCTAATCTGAGGTAAAGGTAAGGGTTAGTAAATTATACACACATAGCCAGACCAATGTGTGGGGTGAAATTTCCTTTTTGGAGGACTAATCACCTAAGGATACCTAACTTACAACTTTGCATGTGATAGACTAGGAAATGATTACTATTATTAGGATTATCGCGTTAGGAGCTTATGGGGAACACATAGACCCTAGTTGCGCTCTCTCATGGATAACAACAAAATTCAAATCATGCTCACTTGTTACTTAACAACATTCAATTATTTGATCCACAAAATCTCCCCCTTTACTTACTTGTTGATGAGTCCACAAATTGTACCCATTTAGAACTTTATTTTAATAGAAATAGTGTCCTCAAATGCTTATTTGTCTCAATATCTGATGAGAACTATTAAGTTTCAGGAATTTGAAGTTTTAGCAGAAGCATGGAAACTTAGGTGCAAAAAGGAACACGAAGGTTGGAAAGAAGGTAAAAACTTAAGCCTGAGCTTCCCCAATTACTATAGTCGAATCGTCGATGGAAAGCACTCCGCCCTTTGTTCCAGTATGCGAAGCCCTAAAGGAAGTGGATCAAAAAGGCGATGAAACTATGCCGAACAGTTTCGCGAAGAAATGCTATACCGCCCAATGGTCTAGAACACAAACATGCTGAAGGTAAAGCACAAAAGGCGATGAACCATAAGAAGGGCGATTCACTGAGTCATTCGACGATCGTGTCTAACCTCGCCTAACGGTCCGACGCAACACTAAATCTGAAAAAATATAAATACTAGCCTTAGTTATTATTTTTAAGGGTCGAACATTTATTTTAATTTCCAGAAAAGAATAGTAATTTTTGACATATTTCTCTTTCAGGTTTGTAGAGGGTTTTGTAGGAGACTCGAAGAACGAAGGATTTCATCTTCCCCAAGTTGGAAGTGGGTCTTCTCCATTCTCCTTTGCTTAAATCAAGGTTTAATTCCTTATACCCATTTTATTTTATTATCATTTTAGGTGTATTTTGTTATTTCTTGATGTGTGGTTAAACCCCCCATTCTTGGGGTTTGATTTAGCAAATATGTGTTGATATTGGTGCTGGGTCTTGTTTGCCGATAAGTTAGCTATATTTTAATGGTGATTTCACCTTCTGGTTGTCGTTTAATTTAATGGGTTTGTAGTTGCAAATACAAAGCCACCCATGTGTTTTTGGCTTGCTTGAGAGAGAGGTCACGAAACCAAAATCGCTAGATTGATGGCCTAAGGAGTGGGTAAACATAAGGTTCAGCCCAAGAGGATGAGCCTTAGTCCCTTATCCTAACACTTAGCTCGATAGAGTGAGCGGGGTAAGGGGTAGGCTAGCCTTCATGCGGCAAATGGGTGTCCGAGAGGAACCCATTTGAAACGGGGTAAGTTGCCCGAGAGGGAACTTATTTCCATCTAAAGCTTGGCCTAGTCACTATTATCTTGCAAATTTCCCATCGAAAGCATGCACCCAGCGATTTATATGAATATATATTGCGGTCACACCCCAAGTATTCCTCCCCATACTTGATTTCCTTTATATTTTAATATTTTTCCACATCCTGTGACAAAACCCCCATTGATATTTGACACTTTCGTGTCACCCTTCGAATTTACCTTGTTTTTATTCGATAATTTCTCAAACTATAGATAATTAGAATAAAATTATAGTTTAAGTACTATTTTAACTACCACTCCCTTGGGACACGACTTCAACCCTTTGTTGGGTTACTATATTATCGGCAATCGTAGACACTCGAACCGTAGGTTAGTGTTGTTGGTCACGATAAGCATCAAAATGGCGCCGCTGTGAGGGAGTGACGTGAAAAAGTAGTTAACTAGAGCTTTTTGTTCTTTTTATTGTAGTTTTTACTAATTTTACTTTTAGTTTTGTTTTTCTTTGTTTGTTGTTTCTGTATGCAGGTTCTATACCTAGAGCCAAAAGAGGGGTGGCCTCATGAAAATGAGGCAAACCTGACTAATGGAACTTCAGTGAGGAGTTACGTCGTGCCACGACGTTAAATAAGGATCTTCTTGGGAGGCAACCCAAGGTCGTAAATTTTGGATTTTACTTTTATAAATAATGGTGTGTTGATGTTGCAGAAAAACCGAGCAAAGTGTGGAAAATCTCATGTTGGCGAGCAGAAGCTCCATTCCGCGAGTCGCTTAACAGGTTGGCGAGCCCGACTGGATCCGCTATTTGGCTCAATACAAGAGTTGTACAGAGTTTGTAAAACTCAACAAACTCGAAAAGTCGCTCGGCACATCGCCAACCTGCTTGGTGATCTCGATGCAGACTGCCGATCTCACACCCAGAAAATTGAACATTTTGAAGAAGGGTGAGATGAATGATCACTTGGCGGACCACTGAATGGCTTGGCGAGTTGACTAACATCGCCGAATAGACAAGAACTGAACGGTTATAAAGTGCCAAAAATCTTAAAAATTTTAACTTTTCCCACTCTCCCTCCTTTTAAACTTCTCAACTTCACATCAAGGTAATATTTTGTAGATTATTGCTTGCCTTTAGTATTGTAGTCGATAATTAGTGCTTGGAGTGGATTACATTGCTGCCTAGAATTTCAAAAGTATTATAATCGACATCTAAGGTTGATTTTCTGAACCCCAAATTTATTTTTAGCAATTCTATACTCATGCGCAATGATTTTTTTGTTATTTGCATTTGAGGACAAATGTTTTTATTTTTGGTGGGGTGATGCCCAACTTGTTTTTCTTGTTTCTGATACTTGTGTTTTGCTGTGCATTTGGGTTGTCTGTTTTTAATTGTGTTTTAAAAAACTGCTTTGCTATTGTTTGAGTTTATGACTTTCTTTTGGGTTTAATTGCAAAATAATTTTGACCCTTCCGAATTGTTTTTTGGTTTTCGAATTTTTTTGCCACCGCCTGTGTTGAAAGGGGATGTTCTCATACAAATTTAAGTCTCGGTTCCGATCAATACCGATGACTTAAATAGTGCTCTCAATCGAACAAACCTGAATGTGCAGCTGCAATGAGACCAAATGAAGTTACATAGGCAATATGTGAACTCTTTGCATCTCGTTGTGATTAGCCATGTATCAAATTGATTTCTCTTGTGATGATCTTTGCACACTAGCGAAAGTATGTAGTCCTGTTTGGCTTTAGTATCGATGCCTTTTGTGATGAGCTCACTTTGAACCATTCATGAATAAACCTAGAATTTGCCACATTAGTCTGATTGATTTAGTAAGGTGTGCTCTTGAAATGATCTTACGGAACTTTAAAGAGTGTGAGCCGATCTGACATATACCTCTTTTATGACCCACCCGTGAGAGTATGAAACTCTTTTGAACACCCCTTGAGCCTTACCCTTCTTTGAAAGAAAACTTGATAAAACCTAGACCTTTATTCAACCACCACCTGTAATCGTCATGACTTGAGATGTAGTGAATAGCCAACTTAAGCCAAAAGCTTAAGCTGGGGGTGTGGTGAAGAGGAAAAGGAGAAGTCAAGAAGTGCAAGATAAGTCTCTTCTAACTGATGGTGTTGCGGAAAAATAGAAGCCCTCCATTTTAAAAAAAAATAGAGAGAATAAGAGAAAAAGAAAAAACAAAACAAAAGAATGAAAAAGAAGACTATGGAATAAAAGTCCAAAAGAAATGTAGTTTCCAAGAATCCATGGAGTGAATAATAGGATCACTTTGAAGCAATAAAAGAAAAATTGATAGAAGAAGGTGATGAAAAGGAAGTGCTGAAAGCTCAACAATTCATGAGGATCTTTAGTCAATGAGCCTAAAATGAACATACCTTTGCACTCAGCCCTATTATAAGCCTTGAAAAGACCTTTTTGATCTTGAGGATGCCGAATTGAAGATCGATCGGAAAATAATGTAAAACATATGGGTAAAAACATGCAATGTGTTCTTCTTTCTGAGTGTGAGCGTTGCATTTGATTCCTGATCATAAATTAATTAACTTCTGTGCGTTAATATGGAATCATTCTTTGTGTGAAGTCATTCTGATATTGTGGTTGAGCTTGAACTTGCATTAGTAGCAAGTATTGTGAGAATGAGAATCTTTGATAATGGTGTGTCACAACTTGAATCTTTGAGTACACAATTAATCTTTGCATGAGTAGTTTGAGTCTTGTTATGTATAATCATGATTGAGTCTTGTGTAGCACTATTTTAGACATCCTATTTGAATCGATGGACTTGAGTTTTATTTGAGCACAAGCAAAAGTTTAAGTTGGGGTTGTTGATGAGTCCATAAATTTGACTCATTTAGGGCTTTATTTTAATATACATAATGTCCTCAAATGCTTATTTTGTCTCAATATCTGATGAAAACTATTAAGTTTCAGGTATTTGAAGTTTTAGCGAAAGCATGGCCACTTAGGCACAAAAAGGAACAAAAAGGTGGGAAAGAACGTAAAAACTGAAGCCTGAGCTTTGCCAATCACTCTTGGGGAATCGCTGAAGGTAAGCACTCCGCCCTTTGTTCCAGTATGCGAAGCCCTAAAGGAAATGGATCACAAAGGAGATGAAAGGAGCAGTCGGTGCTACGTCAACAGTTTCGTGAAGCAATGCTATACCGCCCAATGGTCCAGAACACAAACATGCTGAAGGCAAAGCACAAAAGGCGATGAACCATAAAAAGGGGGATTCACTGAGTCATTTGACGATCGTGTCTAACCTCGCCGAACGGTCCACCGGAACACTAAATCTGAAAAATATATATACTAGCATTAGTTATTATTTTTAAGGATCGAACATTGATTTTAATTTCCAGAATAGGATAGTACTTTTTGAGATATTTCTCTCTCAAGTTTGGAGAGGGTTTTATGGGAGACTCGAAGAACGAAGGATTTCATCTTCCCTAAGTTGGAAGTGGGTCTTCTCCATTCTTCTGCCTTTGCTTAAATGAATGTTTAATTCCTTATACCCATTTTATTTTATTATCATTTTAGGTGTATTTTATTATTGCTTGATGTGTGGCTAAAAACACCCATTCTTGGGGTTTGATTTAGCAAATATGTGTTGATATTGGTGCTGGGTCTTGTTTGCCGATAGGTTAGATGTATTTTAATGGTGATTTCACCTAGTGGTTGTGGTTTTATTTAATGGGTTTTTAGTTGCTAATACAAAACCACCCATGTGTTTTCGGCTTGTTCGAGGGAGAGGTCACGAAACGAAGAACGCTAGACTGATGGCCTAATGAGTGGGTCGACATGAGGTTCCACCCGAGAGAGTGAGCCCTAGTCCCATATCTTAACAGTTGGCTTGAGAGAGTGAGTGGGGTAAGGCGTAGACTGGCCTTCATTCGGCAAATGGGTGTCCGAGAGGAACCCATTTGAAACGGGGTAAGTTGCCCGAGAGGGAACTTATTACCATCTGGAGCTTAGCCTAGTTATTATTATCTTGCAAATTTCCTATCGAAAGCATGTACCCAAGGATTTATACCAATATATATTGCGGTCACACCCTAGGAATTCCTCCCTATACTTGATTTCCTTTATATTTTACTATTTTTTCGCATCTTCTGACTAAACCCCTATTGACATTTGACAATTTCATGTCACCCTTCGAATTTACCTTATTTTTATTCGATAATTTCTCAAACTACAGCTAATTAGAATAAAATTCTAGTTTAACTACTATTTTCACTACCACTCCGTTGGGTTACGACCCCAACCCTTGGTTGGATAACTATGTTATCGACGATCGTAGACACTCGCACCGTAGGTTAGTGTCGTTGGTCACGATAAGCATCTCTTGTCTCGGAAACAACTTGACTAATTAGACATAATATTGAGTTAAGTTTAAGTCTAAACCATATTCTTCGTGAGATCAACCCCAACCTACAAGTTGGGTTCTTTACTTGATAACAATCGCTTATACTTCTTTAGGGAGGTGTAATTTGAGCGTATAAAATTTTGGCGCCGCTGAGGGGGAATAAGTCTTTTGGATTAAGTTTAAGTACATTATTGAACTTTAGTCAATTATTTCCTAATTTTATGTTTACCTTTTTTTCTATAAGTTTCTACTCTAGTGTATGTCATGTACACGGAGTCGAGGCAAACCATTAACCCCATACGATCCAGAGTTGTCACGACCCAAGGGTACCCCCTAGATGTAACACGACATACTCGACCCCGAAGGGATCTCATACATGCCCTTAGCATAATCATAAGGCAAAAGTACTCATTACCCCCTGAACTTGAAGTTTTTTATACGGTGTACACCTAAACTAAATTTCATTTTAAATACCCCCCCGAACTTGTTTATTCCTCCGTCATGTACACCTTTTTCGTCCACCTACCCCTGTTGTGACTACACGCGCGCGACAGCTGTATAAATTGGTGATGTGGATTTCCACCTAGATAAATAATAGCCACCTGGATAAATTATTATTGCAAAAAATAAATTTCTTAAATTTAAAATTCATTGTTTAAAAGTTATTTTTGAATAAAGGCTGATTTCGCGGAACTCCTTCTGCATTTGGGTTTTCTAGACGTGAAGTTGCTTGATTAAATTTCAAATTTGTTTGAAATTCTTACCAAGTAAGTGTTAATCTTTGTTTCCTTTACTTTTCATTTACATTTTGCCCTATTTTTCGTTTAAAATATGCCAAATATTAAAGAAAAATGGAGATTTTACGTTTTTTTACCGTTGTAGCTTTGTGATGTGGCAAAAAATCACTTCCTCACGCGCCTAATAGAGAGTGTTGTCAATTTCTACGCCAGGTGGACGAAAAAGGTGCACGCGACAGAGGAATAAACAAGTTCGGGGGGGTAATTAAAACAAAATTTAGTTTAGGTGTACACCGTATAAAAAGCTTCAAGTTCAGGGGGGTAGTGACTACTTCTGCCTAATCATAAACATAAGTAATAGAAATCATGCGATATTTAAAACAATTACAATCAAAGTCTTTTCATTAATTTCCAAAAATAGGAGTCTAGACATTATCTCAATGAACCATCTACTACAATAGAATATCAATAAGGGTCACAACCCTTTACAACATAGTCAATAAAAGGAATGTAAGAGAGGAACTAAAACGAATAAGTTTTGTACTCGAAACATGAAGAATCACCGAGCGTGCAGAATAGTCAACCCAAGTTGTACTCAAAAGGAGAAGTATACCTCAATGACCAGAACCTACAGTTATGAAAATGTAAAAGTTATGGGTTAGCACAAAAATGTACTAAGTATGGAAGCCATGCATAAAATTCTTAAAAACATGCTTAAAAGGGACATTTAGTTCAAACCATGCATTTGGCAAGTTTAAAATCCATCGTGCACATTTGTGAAGAAACATAAGTCAGATCATATCATAATCAACCCAAAGCTATACTTGTGCAATGAATAGGTAAGATCCCATAATCCTACCTAATAATTACCACCTTTAGGTCACCAACATCATTCATATCATACCTTGACCTCATCATTAGCCAACATTCATAGACAAGGCAATATTCATATTCATAACTTGAAGAAAGTTAAGTAATCCCTAACAAAAATACATATCATACATGCATAATTCATAAGTTTTCATAGCATAAGAGAACCTTACCACAACCACTCTTAAGGCCTACTGGTGGAATGCACAAATGAAGTCCCATACCCCCACTCATACTAAGTAGTACCGCTTAAGAAATCATAGATATTGTTCATGTTCTTGTCATGTTCATATTCTTATCATATAGGGAAATATAGTCTTAACCGACAAATACTATGTGAGCTGCATGGAATCCGGTGTCTTACCACACACACCGAAAAGAGGTGTGCTACTTGCCTAAGCTATAACTAACATATTAGATTTTAGGTGGATCCACTAGCTAAAGACTTATATGGGCACATAGTTATGGGATAGGGAGATTGCTACTAGAAAGCCGAACTACTAATGTGGTGGTTTCCATCTAATGAGATACCTATATTGGGAACCCACACTACTAGAGTGAAAGAACCCATCTAATACTCATATCCACTCGGTGCTAAGCATAATTCCCTTTAAATTCATATTAAGTCTTTCCTTAAGAGCATGTTAATGAAATAATGCACTAGGAAACTAAAACCAACATAGTATCATAATAGCTCATAGATTCATTAGGTGAGAATGTCCTTTTAACCTTAGAATCATCAATATGTGAGTAAACCTTTCACATCATAGTCATACTGTGTTCACGAGAATCGCCTTTCATTCAACACAACAACATTATCATATTTATAGACATTTCATGCATAGTCATGTGTAAGGGTATGGGGAGAATGATCACACAACTACACTATAAGTACACAATAGTCATAGGATATTCACTAGCTATGCGAATCATAACGTCATACACAATTCTCATCAACATGTACAACACACATAATTTGCCCTTTAAGGCCATGAATCAAACTCAACCCAAACTTCTAGTATTTCTACATTAGATAGGGGAATATAATGATTCAATAATTCAATCAACAGACACAAAATCAATTGACATACTTGTATAATCAATCAGCCCACATCATGAATTCACAATTTAACAATATGGGGGAATCATGGGTTCTTGGGGGATTTTATCATAAATCAACAATTAATCATCAATTCAACCATAATCCACCATAGTCAACCATAATCAACCATAAATAAACAATTGAAAGCGTGTTGAAAGAGAAGTGTTACATTGATTTGAGTGTTTGAGTATAATGACTTAGTTTAGGGAATTTTAACTTAAACAACTTTTATAGTACACCTAAAAATACCCAAAACGACCCCAAATTAACTGGACTTGAAAAGAAATGACTAAACTAACCTTCATTTATGTAACCACGTAAGGCACCACGAGCCACCTTCACGAGCCGTGCTGATGACCACGATCCATGGTCCAACTTGTTAAGGCGGGAAAGTAGATAGGCACTTGGTGTCTTAAGCTGCCTTGCCCAAGGCATTCCGACAAGGGGCTCCACGAGTCGTGGTCCCTCTCGAGGTCTGTGAGGCAAGAGCTAGACTAGTCTGTGCCACAATCTACTTTGTTGAAGGCATCTCCACGAAGGGCTCCATGAGTCGTGTTCAAGACCACGAGACGTGTTCCCTTCTGTGAATTTGAGGCAGTAGGTAGGATTTTTGGTAGCCATTTTTCCATGGCCAAGAAAGGTTCACGAGCCGTGGTGTAGACCACAATCCGTGGTTCCACTCGTGAAGGTGGGGCATTCTGCTCCATGGTAGGAGCAGCCTTGGCTTGGCCCCTTTGCCTTGGCACTTACCCCTTGGCCTTGACCCTTATAACCCTCATTTCAACTCTAGAAGGTCTTCTAATCTACGGGGAGTCGTTTTATTATTTTTACCCTTACGTTTAGGCTCTAGGTTAACCTACTATTTTCCGGAGTGTTACATTATCTCCCTCTTGGGAACATTCGTCCTCCAATGAAGATGTAGACACCTTACAGAGATAAAGAGTCAAGACTAGCCATCATGCGTGTAACATCAAAATAATGCACAATTCAAAGGAGGTAACACCAACTTCATCTCAAGACATAAACAATGCAACACAAAGATGTAGAAGCTACCTCCACCACCCATTATGCACAAGACCCATCATTTCACATAACCATAGGAGGAACTACCTTCTCCAACTTAAAGTAAGCTCAATCATCACATTATGGAGCCAATATGCAATTTCATCATAAGCATAACTAAGCATGTTCATCAAACCATCTTATGACGTCAAATATGCACTCATCATACTGAAAATGCTAATCAACATGAGGAACATATAAATCACGAAAACTCAATTTCTGCAAAATATGAATTTTCACAAGAACATGCATATCATAAGGAAAAATCACAAAGAACACATATAGTATACATGATTCCAAAAACACAAAACTCAAGAGAACTACTAACCTCAAACTTGGAGAGGAGTAGAAGGAAAAATATGAGGATAGCAGGACTTCATATCGGCGTCGGCCTCCCATGTAGCACCCTCAACTATATGATTCCTCCATAACACCTTTACGGAAGATACTTCCTTGTTTCTCAACCTCTTGACTTGCCAATCTAAAATCTCCAACAGAATCTCTTCATAAGAAAGACTCTCATCAACTCCCAAACCCTCTAAAAGAATGATGGATATTTGATCACCAATACACTTCTTAAGCATGAAATACCGGGTAAACGTGAGCCAATTCATTTGGCAAGTCTAATTCATAGTCAACTTTCCCAATACATTTCAATATTTGATATGGGCCCACATACCAGGGACTAAGCTTCCCCTTCTTACCAAACCTCATCACACCCTTCATAGGTGTGATTTTCAAGTACACCCAATCACCAATTTCAAATTCTAGATCCCTTCTTCTAACATCGGCATAAGACTTTTGCCGACTTTGGGCCACCCTCAACCTCTCTCTAATGAGTCGGACTTTTTCAATGGCCTCATACACTAGTTCGGGACAAATTAGATCAATTTCACCTACTTTAAACCAACTAACCGGAGATCTACACCTCCTACCATATAGGGTTTCAAAAGGAGACATGGCAATACTCGAGTGTTAACTTTTGTTGTACGTAAACTCTACTAACGGTAGATAGTCATCCCAATTACCTTCGAAATCTATGACTCATGCCCTCAGCATATCCTCTAAGTTTTGGATAGTACGCTCCGCCTGACCATCCATTTGACGGTGAATGGCCGTGCTAAGCTTGACCTTAGTACCAAGCCCTTTTTGGAATGCCTTCCGAAAGTGTGAAGTAAATTGGGTACCCCAATCTGAAATGATAGATGAGGGAACCCCACACAACTTCACTATCTCCTTGATGTACAACTTGGCATAGTCCTCTGCCGAAAATGAAACCTTGATATGAATGAAGTGGGAACACTTTGTCATTCTATCAACAATAAACCAAATTGAATCATACTACCTTCGAGTGCGAGGCCAACCCACCAGAAACTCCATATTCACATCTTCCCACTGCCAAGTGGGAATATCTATATTTTGTGACAAGCCTCCAGGTCCTTGATGTTCGGCCTTAACTTGTTGGCAATTCAGACATTTGGCTATAAAACCTGCTATATCCTTCTTCATACCATTCCATTAATAGACTTCCCGTAGATCACGGTACATCTTGGTGGCTCCCAAATGAATAGAATATCATGAATCATGAGCTTCTTCTAGAATTTGCTCTCTCAAGCCATTAATATCCGGAGCACATAATCTATCTTGGTACCTAAGCACCCTATCTCCCCCTAGGGAGTAAGCCTGAACGGACTTATTGAGTATCGATGTTGAGTACCGACTCTTTCAAATCCATTAATATGGGATCAAGGCCTTGTTTAGACTTAACATCGACCACAAAGGATGATTCGCAACCATTATTGACCATGACACCACCCTTAGTGGAATCTACTACTTGGACACCTAACCGGGCAAACCTATGTACATCACAAACTAACTCCTTTTTCTCATCCTCTATAAGAGCTACACGACCCATAGACAATCGACTTAAGGTGTCCACAACTACATTAGCCTTGCCGGGATGGTAACAGACACTCATGACATAATCCTTTGAAAGCTCTAACGACCTTCTTTGTCAGAGATGGAGAAGCAATGGGGGAAAAACCCTCAACAAACATCCTTTAGTAACCGGCCAAACCCAAAAATGTTCTAATATTGGTAGGAGTTCAATCTCTAGGCCAACCCTTGACCGCATCCGTCTTCTTAGGATCTATCCCATTACCCTTGCTCGACACAATATGACCAAGGAAGGCTACGGACCTTGGCCAAAACTCACACTTACTAAAGTTCGCATACAATTGGTGGTCTTTAAGGACTTGCAATACAATCCTCAAATGGTTCATGTGCTCATTTTTACTCCTTGAATAGATCAAATTATCATCAATAAATACTATCACAAACATATCAAGATAGTGTCTAAACACTCTATTCATTAGGTCCAAGAATGTAGCCGGGGCATTGGTCAACCTAAATGACATAACCACAAATTCAAAGTGACCGTATCGGGTCCTAAAGTCCGTCTTGGAAATGTCAAGCCCTCTTACCCTTAGTTGATGGTAACCCAAACGAAGATCTATTTTGGAGAAATAGTTAGCCCCTTGAACTTGATCAAATAAATCGTCAATCCTAGGAAGAGGATATTTATTCTTTATTTTAACCTTATTCAATTAGTGATAGTCAATACATATTCTAAGGGACCCATCATTCTTTCTAACAAACAATACCGGAGCACCCCATCGAGAGATATATGGTTAAATAAAACCTTTGTCTAACAAATCCTGGAATTGCTCCTTCAACTCTTACAACTCAGCTGAAGTTATTCTATAAGGAGGAATAAAGATAGGTTACGTATCCAGCATGAGATCAATGCCAAAATCTATTTCCCGGTTGGGAGGAATGCCGAGCAAGTCAGCAGGAAAGACTTCCGGATACTTACTCACCACGAGGACCGACTCTAAGGAAGGGGTTTCAAACTTCACATCCATTACCCTAACAATATGGTAAATACACCCCTTGGTGATCATTTTTCTAGATTTTAGACAAGAAACAAATTGACCTCTAGGGATATAATTTCCCCCCTTCCACTCTAAAGTAGACTCATTTGGAAATTAGAACTTTACTACCTGAGTCCGACAATCAATAGAGGCATAACATGCATGCAACCAATGTATACCCAAAATTACATCAAAATCTAACATATCCAACCGTACTAAATCCACCAAGGTAACTTTATGGGACAAAGAAATAGGACAACTCCTATAGACTATTTTTGCCACAACAGAGACACTTACCGGGGTAGACATTGAAAAAGGTTGTTCTAACAAATCGGGGAGTATTTCAAATGTCATAGCCACAAAAGGTGTAATGAATGACAAAGTGGTGCCAGGGTCTAACAATGCATATACATCAATAGAAAAGACTTGTAACATACCGGTCACAACAACCAGGAAGCTCTCTTGGTCACCTCAGGATTAAAGATCATAAAAGCGGTTCTTCTTGGGACTATCGGAATTTGAACCACTAGGAGGGACTTGCTTGCCCTCTCTTCCCTGAGCCCTTAGCATAGGACAATCTCCGTCATATGGCCGTTCTTCCCACAACAATAATAACCATCTGTGCCAACTAGGCACTTGCCATCATGATTTTTACCACACTTTGCACAATTAGGTCTATCAACATAAGAACCACCACTATTTCCTCCTTGTGGCTTAGGGTTAGACACCTTATCTTTGTTGACCCTTGGAGCACTAGAGGAGCCTTGGTTGTAAAACTTTCTCTTAAACCTTAGTCTACCTTGACCCTCAAATTTATCCTTAGAAGAATTCCCATCATTGGTCCTTTCCCTCTTTACCTCTCTATTCTTCTTCCTAAGCCTTGTCTCCCCAACTTGTTGAGCGTACACCATTAGACGTGAGATACCCATATTATCATGGAGCATTGCCACATGACATTCTTCTTTAATAGAGTCGGACACACCCGTCACAAATCGACTCATCTCATCCTTTAGATTAGCCACCAAAGACGGAGCATACTTGGACAACACAGTGAATTTTAAAGAATATTCTGGAACAATCATACCTCCTTGACGAAGGTTGATAAATTCCTCCACCTTTGCTTCCCTGTTCTCTCGGGGAAAGAACCAATCAAGGAATGTTTTCTTAAACACTTCCTAATCTATGGGACCTGCTTCCACCGCCATATTATTATTCCATTTACTATACCATACCTTGGCCACATCCTTTAATTGATAAGTGGCTAGTTCAGATTTCTCTATAGAAGTCACCCCCATATCATCAATTATCTTGTAGATCTCTTCCAAAAAATCTTGTGGATCTTCATTCACTTTGGAACAAAAGAACATATGAGGGCTCATTCTTGTGAGGTCTCTCAACCTTAAAGCTATGGTGCTCACATTAGGGTTCACACGGGGCCCAGCATCCCTATTCACTTGAGCCGCCATAGCTTGGGCTTGAGTCGTCACGGCTTGAGCTTGAGTCGTCACAACTTGAGTCAATGTTCGGAGAGCCAACCTTAATACCACATTTTTCATATCCCCCTCATCATTAGGATCTTGAGGAACTTGAGCCTCTTGAGGACATTGGGGAGGAACTCCCTCATTAACAATCTCCTCTTCCATCCTTCTTTTGGTCGGCCTTCTTGTATTCATATCCTTTAGACACAAGAAAAAGGTTAAGTAAAGGACTCCATAGAGTTAAAACTCTATGGCACGACTAAAGAGTAATGAAATAACTGAGATTTCCTAAGCATATTATAGCCTCACATTCATAAGTGTGGCGCGCTTCACACTCATGACCAAGACTCTACTAGACATGGTTCATGAGACAACATCCTAGAATCATTCTAAACCTTGTGCTATGATTTCCAAGTTTGTCACGACCCAGGGGTAACCCCTAGATGTAACGCGGCTTACTCGACCGTGAAGGGGTCTCATACAAGGCCTTAGCAAAATCATAAACATAAGTAATAGAAATGATGCGAAATTTAAAACTTTTAGAATCGAAGTCTTTTCATTAATATCCAAAAATAGGAGTCTAGACATTATCTGAATGAACCATCTACTACAATAGAATATCAATAAGCGTCACATCCCTTAACAACATACTCTCTAAAAGAAATGTAAGATAGGAACTAAATAAAATAAGTCTTGTCCTCAAACCATGAGGACTCACCGAGCGTGGAGAATAGTCAACCCAAGCTCTACTCAAAAGGAGAGGTATACCTCAATGACCGAAACGTTTCACATCATATTCATAGAGTGTTCATGAGAAAAGCTTTTCATTCAACACAACAACATTATCATATTCATAGGAATTGAATAGTCATGTGTAAGGTTATGAGGAGAATGATCTTGCAACCACACCATAGGTAAACAATATTCATAGGGTCTTCACTATCTAAGTGCATCATAAGTTTATACACAATTCTCATTAACATGTACAACCCACATTATTTTCCCTTCAAGTCCATGATTCAAACTCAACCCAAAAATATAGAATTTGTACTTTAGATAGGGTAATATAATGATTCAATAAATCAATCAACATACAAATAATCAATTGGCATACTTTTATAATCAATCAACCCACATCATGAATTCATAATTTAACAATATGGGGGATTCATGGGCTCTTGGGTGGATTTTTATCATAAATCAATAATTAATCATCAATTCAACCATAATCTACAATAGTCAACCATAATAAACCATATATAAACAATTGAAAGTGTTTTTGAAGAGAACCCATAACTTAGATTGAAACCCTAGGTTTTTGGGGAATTTGAAAGCTTGAAATTTATTTTTGAAAGGACTCTATGGGTGGAAACTACCCATAGATGAAAAGCCACCATACGTTGCTTAAGAATCTCCATGAAATCTGAGGAAGAAACCTTTAATTTGCCAAACCCTATCTCCAAGACTACTCTTCTTCTTCTTTGGGTTTTACAAACAGAAATATTGTGGAAGATGAAGTTTTAGTTTGATTTGGGTGTTTGAGTATAATGACCTAGTGTAGGGAATTTTGACTTAAAAACAACTTGTATAGTAGCCCTAAGAATACCCAAAATGACCCCACTTTAATTGGATTTGAAAGGAAATGACGTGAGTAACCTTTATTTAAGTAACCACGTAAGGCACCACGAGCCACCTTCACGAGCCGTGGTGATGACCACGATCAATGGTCCCTCTCGTGAAGGTGGAGCAGTAGCTAGGCACTTGGTGCCTTAAGCTTCCTTGCCCAAGGAATTCCAACGAGGGGATCCATGAGCCGTGGTCCCTCTCATGGTCCTTGGGGCAGTAGTTACGCTACTTTGTGCCACAAGCTAAATTGCCCAAGGCATCTTTACGAAGGCCTCAATGAGATGTGGTCAAGACCAGGAGCCGTGGTCCCTTCCATGATGTTGAGGCAGTAGCTAGGATTTTTCATAGCCATTTTTCCGTGGTCAAGGAAGGTTAACGAGCCACATTCACAAGCCATGGTGTGGACCACGATCCATTGTTCCCCTCGTGATGTTGGGGCAATGTGCTCCAAGCTAGGGGCAGCCTTGGCCTTTGGCTTTGGCTTGGCCCCTTTCCCTTAGCACTTGCCCCTTGGCCTTCGCCTTTATAACTCTCATTTCAACTCTAGAAGGTCTTCCAATCTACGGGGAGTCATTTTATGATTTCTACTATTACGTTTAGGCTCTAGTTTAACCTACTATTTTCCAGAGTGTTACAAGAGTTGAGCAAAACTTTGCGAAAGATGAAAAATCAAAAGGTCTAAGTTAATCCAATCAGAGGAAATCAAGGTGATGGTGTTGAGTTGCAACCTCCTGGGTTGTTAATGAGCACGCTAAGGATCATGTTGGTAATTTACTCTGAGATGCATTGAGAGTGTAGGATCCACCAAAACCAAGACTGCATGATAATTATTGTGTCGAATTCAACACTATCGAATCTGAAGGACCCATTGTTCTCCCTCCTCTACCCCCAGGGCATACATTCCTGGTGAATAGCAGTTTGATGCAGATGCTTACAACAAGGGGTTATTTTCTAGTATGTCTTCGGAAGATCCACATGGGCACATGGCCAAGTTGAGGAGTGTTTGCAAGAGTTGTGTGGGGAGACCGAAGTTTGATATGAAGGTCATAGGGTTGAGGGTCATCCCTCTATCATTGATCGGTGATGCTGAGGTATGGTTTTTTGAGCTTTTGTACAACTCAATTCATACATGGGACCAATTTCACAAAGTGTTCATAGCCAAGTAGTTTCTTTTGTCAAAAAAGGTGAATGAAAAAGATAAACTAAACAACTTCGTGGCGCTACCTGGGAGTCTGTGAGTAGTGTCTCAGATAGGTTCACTGCATTCATAAGATGTGTTCCGATCCACCGCATTGACGATGAGTCACTAAAGGAGTATTTCTACAGAGGTGAAAATGACAATGGTAAAGTTGTGCTTGATACTATCGCTCAAGGATAATATGGTAAGTGCACTTTTGAGGAGATCACTGAGAAACGGGAGAAGATTTCCCGTAACAATAAAGCATGGAGCACTCGAAAGTCAGACACTAGAAGAAGAACTTTTGCAGTTTAATCTACACCTAGTCAATCTGTCGATGACATTCTTCAGGAGATAGCTCAGATAAGGACATGACTTGGGTTGGTATTGAATCATGTAAGTGGAGGTCCAGAAAAGGTAAATGCGGTAAATAACTTTACTAGGACTCCACCACCACCGGGTGAGGAATGCTACTATGAAGAGGATGCTTACATGGTGAATGATCAGATGGGGGGTTTCTGTGCCAACACCCAAGGTTCTAATGCGGATAATTGGTGCCAAGGTCAAGGAACTCAAGGTCGGTACTATGGTAACTACAATCGAGAGGATCAATATGTCTGGGATGGAACCTACAATCGCGACAACAACTACAATTGGAACAACTATGGAAACCAAACAAGATAGTAAGGTCTTAAGTTCCACCTGCAAATCGGGAATCTAGAGGTACTATGTCACGGATTGAGGATATGATTCAAAAGATGAGAAAGAGGTTTCACTTGACTGATGAGGATGTGAAAGAGATGCGAAATAACTTGTCTGGAATCGGTCAAAAACATGATGCCCATGCAGTGTCGATAAAGTAACTTGAGCAGCAGTTTAATCAGTTGTCCACTACAGTAAACACACATCAGTCGTGCAGACTTCCTAGTAACACGATCCAAAATTCGAAGAATGATGGGCATTGTATGGCAGTCAATACTCGAGAGGGTAAACAGACCATTGATCCACCTATGTTGTCTGAGGTTGAAATTTTGGTTGAAAAAGATGATGATTAGATTGACATTACTAGAGAGTCCGAGAATGCTACAAAGAAGGAAACAGAGATAACCCAAAAAGTTATTCCCATTCCTAGACCTCCACCTCCATTCCCACAGAGGATGGTTAAGAAGAATGGAGAAGGGAAATACAGTAGGTTTATTACTATGTTGAAACAACTTTCTATCAATTTTCCGTTGATAAAGGGTTTGGAGCAAATGCATGGGTATTGCGAAATTTATGAATGATTTATTGACTAAGAAAAGGGTCGTCAGTTTTGAAGATGGTGATAGGTTGCAACATTGGAGTGATGTTGCTACTACGTCGCTTGTGCAGAAGAAAGAGTATCCTGGTGCTTTCACTATTCCTTGTACCATTGGATTGCTGCATTTTGCGAAGGTGTTGTGAGATTTGGGTGTGAGCATTAATCTGATGCCATTGTCAATTTACAAGGAGTTAGGTTTAGGAGCTCCAAAACCGATTGCGATTCTATTACTAATGGCTGATAGATATTTGAAGAAGCCCATTGGTATTCTCCAAGATGTACTTGTTAAATTGGAGACGTTTATTTTTTCGGTGGATTTCGTGATACTCGACTTTGAGGTTAATTTTGTCGTTCCCATCATCCTAGGAAGACCATTCTTTGCTACTGGGCGTGCCTTAATTGATATGGGGAAAGGGCAGATGAATTTCCGATTAAATAGTGAATAGGTAAATTTTAATATCTGTAGGTCCATGAAGCAGTAAAGCGATCTCAAGTTAGTGTCATTGGTGAATCATATTGTGGAGCGAGGTTCTGATCTATCTATTGAAGAGAGGTTTGGTGTTGAGGCACTTGCCACGGTAATGATGAATTTTGAGGGTGATGGTATTGAAGACTATTATTAGTTAGTTGACACACTTTATAGGTACGAATTCCGTTCCAAACCGTAGAAATTAGAGTTAGATATAAAGAATCGCCACTCTCAACCTTCAAAACCGTCTGTTGAAGAGGCTCCAAAATATGAGCTTAAGGCTCTACCATCACATTTGAGGTACGTATTCTTGGGTAGAGATGGTACTTTACTGGTCCTCATTGTGGACGATTTGAATGCGGAACAAGTTGAGGCTTCGGTTTCTATGCTAAAGAAGTTTAAGTGGGCTATTGAGGGGACTATTGTGGGCATTATTGGGATTCCTCATAGCATTTGTTCTCATATGCTTAGTGTTGAGCACCATAGGTTGTTCTTATTTGCTTGCTTGTTGGTATTTGACAGAAACTGACTTGATTCGGGGTAAATTGTTTGAGAGAAAGTTTACCTCCTTTATAGTCTAACCTATTCACTAATTTACAGTTATTTTAACAGTTGCAATTTCCCATTGTGTACATTAGCCTATAATCGAATGACATCCCAAGAACCCATCTCATTGTTGTTATTTCGTAGTATTTGTTGCTCTTGTAGTTGATAATTACAATCAGAAACCCCTGTTATTTGATACTCGTGTCAACCCCTTAATTTGAATTATGTTTTTATTCGTAAATGTCTATTCCTATGATTGACTTGAACATATTTGTACTTTAGTCTTGAATCTTAAACACGTACCACTCCCTGTGGGATTCGATCCAAACTCATTTCGTTGGGTTATTATACATACTAGCAATCGTTGACACTTAGAATTGGATGAATTATCCTTGAAATGTTAATCAAAATGGTGCCGATGTCGGGGAGTGGTGGTGGTTAAGATTCATTGGTTAAGTTGAATTGTGTTCTTCTTAGTTATAGTTGAATCTACTTATTTGTAGTTTTTGTTTGCTTGTTTGTGTTTTGAAACAGAGATTATGAGTGTCAACGGAAGAAATGGTAGCCAAGTGGGCCACCAAGATGACATCGGCAACCTCAACGATGTCAATGAGCCGAATGCTAATGACCCTCATCTTATGGGTAGAAGTAGTGCCATTCGCTTGCCTCGGGTCCAGAAGGCCATCTTGGGAATGTCAAGCCCTCTTAACTTAGTTGATGGTAACCCAAACGAAGATCTATTTTGGAGAAATAGTTAGCCCCTTGAAGTTGATCAAACAAATCGTCAATCCTAGTAAGAGGATATTTATTCTTTATTGTCACCTTGTGCAATTGGCGGTAGTTAATACACATTCTAAGGGACCCATCCTTCTTTCTAACAAACAATACCGGAACACCCCATGGAAAGATACTTGGTTGAATAAAACCTTTGTATAACAAATCCTTGAGTTGCTCCTTCAACTCTTTCAACTCGGCCGGAGCCATTCTATAAGGAGGAATGGAGATAGGTTGCATATCCGGTATGAGATCAATGCCAAATTCTATTTCCCGGTCGGGAGGAATGCCGAGTAAGTCATCATGAAAGACATCCGGAAAGTCACTCACCATGGGGACCGACTCTAAGGAAGGGGTTTCAGACTCAACATCCATAACCCTAACAAGTTATACATTATATTTAGCAAAATCCATCAACCACCTAGATCAGTGTTCACTGTTACATTATGTTCACATTAAATATGTTGTACCATTAACCGTCATAATCTGTTTCAGGTGCAAAAAACTTATTTCTTACCCCAGATGTTGTTATGCTTCCACATTGCTTCTCCCACAACTCTGCCTAGTCTTCCAGCAATGTTATCAAAGATTTGTGCAGCAATTCAACAAAGTTGCTTCTTCAACTTTGAGCTTGCATATGGTTAAAACATAACATTACAGTGTTTGTCATCCAAGATACAAGTGTTGTCCTATTTGTTTTGCTTACTTTTAACTTGCATTAACATCAAGTGCACATTTACTTACTGAATTAATTTAACTTAATAATAAATTGTGAAAATTATAAACTATGAAATGTTAGTGTCTTTTATAAGTGTATGAATGCTTGTTTTACGAATATGGTGAATAACTTTGTACTTATGATTTTTAGACAATCTAAACATACATAATTCAACTTAACATTGACATGAACAACTAGAGTTAAGATTATTAATAAAAAGAAAAGTCCATCATGGAAAGAGTATAACACCTTAAAGTAACTATCCCAATAACTTGTAAAAGTTCAAATTTGTAGAAAAAGCCAAAAATTATGTACAATCTTTGTTGCACCTTGAGTTATTTAGTTTTTGCAGCTTGCCTTAAGAATTTTAATTTACAGAATAACCATGAAACTTTATGCCTATAGTAAACATACCCACTTGACTTGTTAAGGTTGCGAACAAATAGGTTATAAAGATACCTGAACTTTTGTTACATTGATAACGTTGTGAAATACTCCTTTACATAGATAACTTCTGTAACTTTTTCTTTTGTTGAAAGGGATAAGCTAAATGTGTAGAAAACACAAGTTATGTAAATCATTGGAATTTAAAGAAGCCTGCAATACAATTGTCTATAATGTATCTTAATAACAGAAGTATTAGGTTAAAATTTATAAAAAATAACATATAAATAAATAACGAGCATAAAATAATTTTCTAAAATGCCAAATTCTTGAACTCAACAAATGAGTTCCAAAAGTAAATCTAACACATTAATAAAGGGAATTGGGTAACAGAGCATTTGTTACATTAATGATGCAACTAATAAAAAAAATATAAAAAGTAAAATTACCTTTCTAAAACCAACATCAATCTACTCCTAAATTCATGATCCCTACAAAATATTACTCCACTTTAGGTGCTAGAGGTTGTACTTTACCGAGGAAAATATATAGATAGAGAAATACATCTATTCTTATCTTTATTTCTATTACATATTCACACATACTAAGCATGGACACACCGACTCATATGGAAGGTGCATAACTACAAAAAGCAATGGAAACCAAACTTCATGAAATTATGAAAAGATCTTCTTAAACTCTTTTTGTCTTTTTAATGTGGGGTTGATAATCTATACCTCAATGATAAACTATTTAACTGGGGCCTCAAAAAGATCTAAGCTAGATTGGTGCAGATAAATTTTGTAATAACATTAAGATGACGAAGGAATAAAGACTAACCTAGTGTATGTATCTGATGTCGTTTTTAGCAAGACTTCCAACAATAATCCCTCCTTGTTGTCTGACTATTTTAGGAAGAAATTAGTTCACATTAATTGAATAAAGCTCTTAAATAATATGGCAAGAAGACATGTTTCAAGCACTAAAACATACATTTTTTGCAGCATAGCCTAATATGAAGCTAACAGGAGGCTATCACCATTCAATTAGTGCAAAAATTCTGAATATTCTAAAAACCAGGAATGTCATATACCAACTATATGCTAAAATGACAGAAAAACTATGATTTCAGGTTTATCTAAAGATAAACAGAACAAAGTCTTTAAATGAATCTTAAAACCTCATCCACTTCAAGTAAACAATACAAAACAATAGAACCGCTTCGAAGAAACAAGTGTTCCCTGTGTACTTCGTACATCAAACTCGATTCACTCTTTTAGAGTAGACTATCACAATAATGCGAATTTTAGTTATACTAAATGTGGTCCATTTGGTGAAAGTTCCTTCAGAAATCCAAAGCAAGAAATTTCACTTCTTTTGTCTCTAGAAAGAAGAGTGTTCAGCTCAATGATTAGTAAACAATGTAAATACATTTAAAAGACACTTTACACGTCCTGTTAACTAACATACTCAGAAGATAATAGCATATGTATAAATTTACACACAAATCAATCATATGGCATCGTGGTGTTCTTTCAAAAAAAAGCTTCCGATCCTCCCTATAGCCTTTCATGTATGTTTGCATTATTTTCAGACCTTTCTACGCCTGAAGAAAGCATGAACAAATGAGAAAGAATATTTTCTGGAAAAAAAAAAGCTAGAACATTTTTTGTATTTCATTATTGATATTTTCAACTCCCTGGTACTGTCTATTTACTATAAACGTTAACTGTAACAAACATAATGATCATATACAGTGAAACAGGTGATACTGAAAATCTACCAAAAAAAGAGTTGGACTCTTCTGTAATTTTATACTAAACAATAAAACAACATTTTTTTAAGGAAAAGAACCATATTTCCAGATATCTCAAAGTGATATCATTCTAAATGTTAGGTGGCATTACGGTCATATGATTAATTATCAAATAAAATCAAAGTAAAAAGATATTCAATGACAAATGGAAGAAACCGAAACCAAAATATACATAGGAATCAAGACATACATAGGTCCACAAAGCATTGATTATAGCTTCAAAGTTTTAGTTAACTCTACTATAAAGTTAGAAATAATTTTAAATAAATATGAAACATTTTTAAACATAAACATAATTGACATTAAGACTTCTTTCCTTTCCATGTTATTGGATCAAATATTTGTATGTTGATTAGTATACACGTACTAAAATCCTGCAAAGAGTCACCCTTGACAGGGAAACAAATCAAGAAAAACAAAGTACTGTTCATATAATTTAGGCATTTTATGAAGGCACCGTCTCTTTTTATTCCCTACAATCTTGTCGAAGAAACGAGAAAGTCGTGGGTACTCAACATACACTATCAGTAACAAAGTAATTTCATAGAACTTAAACAGAACAAGTTTGTCCTTCCCTAAACCTAGAAGATGAATCTAATATCACGGGAGTTAATATCTTATATGGTCACTCAACTATCTACTATTCTCTCAGAAAGTCACTCAACTTTATATTTTACCTCAAAAGTCACTCAATTATCCACTCTTTTCTCAGAAAGTTACTCAACTATGAATTTTAACTCAAAAGTCACTCAACTATTAATTATTCTCTCAGAAAGTCACACAACTTATTTAATTGATAACTTAATTAAAATTTGCTAATATAATCTTTGTAAATAAAATCCAAAATTTTAAAAAATAAAAAAATATTATTTAAACCATTTAATGACCCGACCCGTTAAAAATATGATATTGACCCATTTTATTTTACCCATTCTCCTACCTTATTCACTATCTTTCGGACTATTTCTCCTCTTCTCCTTTACCTTTTTTTCTTCTTCTGGGTCTCCATTACTGCCTCATCTTCCTCTTTTAGCTAGGTTTTAATTAGGGCATCTCAATTTCGATGCTCTCTATTAGATAGGAAATTAAAAGAAATCATCTGATTTAAAGTAGTCAACTTAATGGAATCTAATAATCAGAATAAAAATTGGTGCTTTCGCCATATTCAATTCTTAACTTGTAATAATTTGCTTTTTGGTTGGGAGAATCATATTTACATTTGATATGAAGAAGAGATACCCACATCTCTTCGAATTTGGAGAAATTCCCAATTAAGGTACTAATCCTTTTCCTTGGTTTTAATTTTAAGTTGGCATGATGTATTTACATTTTTTCTTGTTGGGTGTCTGAGGTAGATGTTAGATGTCACGCCCTTAGCCTGCTAAGAGTAATATCATTCGAGGACGAATGTTCCCAAGATAGAGATATTGTAATATCCCGCAACTAGAAAGAACAAGAATTAAAAGGAACCATTTGTGGAAATAATTAAATTTGGAAAGTTGGGCAAAGTTAAGTTAAGTATGAGTTTTGGGTCAACTTCAAACTACCATAACTCCAAGTTCAGCATGATTTAGGTGTTCTACATGATACCGTAGGAAATATCTTTCAATTATCTTTCCTACGCGGCAAAGTTTGCGCGATTTCGAGTTCGTATGAGAGAGATATGCTTATTTGAAGTTGGGTTGTCTAGATAAGGAAAGTCAAAACTGGATTTTAGGAGGGTATTATGGTCTTTTCACTATCCAATTAATTAATTTCATTTTTGGTAATTATGTTGGGGTCTAACCTGATTGGATTCAGTTTACGCTTTATAAAAATAAGTTAGGGTTTTTAGAGAACAGAAAAAAAGAGGAGAAGAAGCAAGGAATCACCGAGTTCTTGAAATTTTTCTTGTGGATTTCCCCATGGATTCAATCCCACGAGGTATGTAAGTTACCATAGCATTGGGTTTTTTCACCCACGCGCCAAACATGTTTATTTTAGAGTTAATTCATCCAAAAAGGGTTGAATGTTTGTCGTTCTTTGTATGTGTTCTTGAATTTGCTTACGTTCTTGAATTGGGTTGAGATTGAGGAGTTCTTGAGATTATAACGTCGATTTATGGAATTTTTTTTAGTTAGTTTCTTGTGTACATAGACTGAGTATCTGAGTCTAATGAGAATTTGAGAAAAAAGAATCAAATTTAGGCGAGTTGGGGTTAGAAAATGAAGAAGGAACAAGTCGGGGAAATGTTGGCTCCAGGTCCGCGTGTTCATCTAGATTGGAAAAAATCTACTTCGGTCCTGGAGCGGTCACAGACTCTTCTGCCTCAAAATTTATTTCGCAACCAAATATTTAAAGTCATCTCCACGTCGCAGACTTGGTTCCAGACAGTGATTTCTTGATCTTTTCTCCTGTTTTAACTATATAAAAACACTCCTAAATATCATGAGATCTTTCCTATCACAAATCACAATCCTTGAATCAATAATTCAATTCAAGGAAAGTGAAGAGTCAAAACAAGATAAGTTAAGAGCCAAGTCAAGAGAAGTTCATAGAGTCGTCCAAAGGTCTTTTACAAATGTTTTAATTCTGTTTTAAGACTTGAGTTTTGAGTTGAGTAAAGAGTAAAGTTTTAAGTTCATGTCTTTAAAAGAGTATATTGGGACTATGTACTCCCAAAGAGTTTAAAATGTTTTCACATTTAAATAAGAAAGGAAACTGTTATTTCCAAAGAGCCTTTGAGCTAGTTTTCAGTAAAGAGTAAATGCTTTCACAATTAAGCAAGAGAGGAAACTTTGATTTCCAAGATGAACATTTGAGCTAACTTCTTAATCAATTATCTCAAATCACATAAAGAAGTTATGCTTTTAAACATAAGAGCTAGTATTATATTTTGGGAGTAGTATTTAGCACAAATATGGGGGAGAGTTGAGACAACTCCCAGCCCCCATAAACCATGTAGCCACTTTGGATAGAAAAGGGTCATACTTGTTAGATGATTCCTTAGTATTTTTTAGCATAGACTAGAGGATCAACTTAGTAGTCAGGTTCTTTACACTCGGCAAGGTATTGGATGCCCCTGGAAGCGTAAGGCAAAACGTTGTATCATCACTATAGCTCTTACGTGATGGTTTTCGGTTAGAGAAACTTCCACAGAAGTATTTGGTATTCTTATATACACAGAAATATCTTGTATTTTTATATACATCAAGAGTTTTATTGTATCTTTGCATACATACATAGTTACTATTGTATTTTTAAAGACATAGAGTTGTTATCCATGTTTTAAAATCTTTTCTTTATACTGTACTTATTTATACTGCTTTATATTGAAATGAGTATAGTTAAGTTGAGTTGAGTTGAGCCATGTATGTTTTTCAGTTCCTTTCAATCTTATGTCTTCTTTTAGAATTCTCCTCGCATGCTCGTACATTCAATGTACTGATGCCATTTGGCCTGCATGTTTTTATGATGCAGATACAGGTAACCAGGATCAGCATCCAGCACATTTTTTATCTAGTTGAGCACTAAGAGTCTTACGGTGAGCCTCCATGCTTTTCGGAGGATCCCTTTTTATTCCTTTCAGTATTTTGGTTCATTAGGATGTCGGGGGGCTTGTCTCGACATCCATCTCAGTTTTAGATGATTCATAGATAGACAGTCAGTTAGTTCATTTGTCACTATTTTATTATTGTGTTATGTTTTGAGAGTTGTGTTGTCATCTTTGCTAATTTAATGTTCTTTTACGACATTCTATATTTATTTCATGAGTTCATTATTTGATACTATATCCTTCTATTTAATTTTTTCACTGAGTAAGTAAGTCAGGCCAAGGGTTAACTTGGGGCTAGAAATTGTTCTCGAGTGCCAGTCTCGCCCAGGGTGTAAGCACGGGGTGTGACAAACTTGGTGTCAGATCACAAAGTTCAAGAGTCCTAGGTAGTCTATGAAGCCGTGTATGTAGAGCCCTAATTATCGGTGTGAAGTTGGCCACATCTACTATTAGGAGGATGCGACATTTAGAAACTATCTCACTTCCTTTATACTCATTTTGTGATTTAGAGTCTTATCTCTAAAAAGTTTCTCTCTAATTCGTGCTTGCGCGTGTCTTCCAAATCATGCTTCCACTAAGGGTTGTCAGAGGTTGTCCGACTAGAAAGAATATTAAACAACAGGAACAAAGGGTAACCAATGCACTAGAAGTGCAACCTCAAGGAGAGGTCACCAATGTTGAGTTCCGTGAGGCCATCTAGATGTTGAGCCATGTTGAGACCAACCAACCTGGGAAACAAAGAGAGAATCGTCAAGAAATGTCTGACACTTCGACCATTTGTGAGTTCTTAAGGATGAATCCTCCAAGCTTTACTGGTTCAAGTGTTTCTAAGGACTCATAAAAATTTGTTGGGGAGCTTTAGAAGGCTTCTGAGATCATGCATGTCGCTAAAACTAAAAGGGTAGAAGTAGCTGCATACCAAATGAAGGGTGTCACTAGAATCTAGTTTGATCAATTGAAGAAGAACCAAGCTGAGGGAGCACCACCTGTGAATTATGCTTGTTTGAGGGAGGCCTTCTTGGGTCATTTCTTCAACCGAAAACTCAGAGAAAAAAAGGTACGAGAGTTCTTCACTCTTTAGCAGGATTCCTTGATTGTTCATGAGTATAGTATGAACTTCACGCAACTAACCCGGTATGCTCCGAAGATGGTTGCTGACATGAGGAGCGTAATGAGTTTATTTGTTGCTAGGTTGTCTCTCCTGTCAAACAAAGAAGGCAAGGTAGCTAAATTGATAGGGGATATGGACATAGCAAGGATAATGATCCATGTGCAACAAGTTGAGGAGGACAAGCTGAGGGATAGAGAAGAGTATAAGAATAACAGGGCTAAGACATTAGGGAAATAGTCTGGACAGCAGAACAGTAATGCCAACCGGTCTTCCTTCCAACAGAAACAAAAGGGACCTGCTTCATTCTCTCCTAGTGCACCTGTACCAAAGAACAAAGGTGAGTACCTTCGTTAGAATTTCGGAGCTAAACCTGTCTATTCTCAAGGTTGTATTGCACAAGGGGGTAGTAAGCCTCCTACATGTTATAAGTGTGGTAGGAACCACTCAGGGATGTGTCGTGCTGGTCCACTGCTTGAGTGAATTGTGGCCAGAACGGTCATTTTATGAGAGAGTATCCAAAGAATAAGGAGGGTAATGGTAATGGGGGCAATAGAGCCCAGTCTTCTTCAGTAGCTCCACCAGATAAAGGTGTATTTATAGGAGCTACTTCAGGGATAGGCAGAGGAGGAAACTGTCTTTATGCTATCACTAGTCGCCAAAAGCAAGAGGATTCGTAGAATGTTGTCACTGGTATGATCCAAGTCTTTAACTTTGATGCTTATGCTTTGCTAGATCCAGGAGTGAGTTTATACTTTATAACTCTTTGTGTTGCGATGATTTTTTATGTTCTTCCTGAGCAACTTAGTGAGCCCTTCGGTGTTTCTACACCTGTTAGTGGGTCTATTCTAGTAGAGAGAGTATATCATGATTGTACCATTTCCGTCAATCACAGAGCACTATGTCTGATTTAGTTGAGTTAAACATGATAGGTTTTGATGTTATTCTCGGTATGGACTGGCTTCATGCATGTTATGCCTCTGTTGATTGTAGAACTTGAGTTGTCAAGTTTTAGTTTCCTAATGAGCCAATTATAGAGTGGATGAGTAGTTCAACATTGCCTAAGGGCCGGTTTATTTCGTACATTAAGGCGAGAAAGTTAGTTTCCAAGGGGTGTGTCTATTACTTATTCCTAATTAATGAATCTAGTGTTGAAATACCTCATATTCAGTCAGTTCCAGTATTAAAATAGATTCTAAAAGTCTTTCCAGATGATCTTCTTGTAGTCCCTCTAGAGAGAGAAATAGACTTCGATATAGTTATTCTTACTGATACTCGTCCTATATCTATTCCGCCATATAGAATGACATCAGCAGAGTAGAAATAGTTAAATCAGATCTCCTAGAGAATGTTTTTAGTTGAACAAGTGTCTCACTTTGGGGCACTCCATTCTTGTTTGTGAGGAAGAAAGATGATTCCCTTAGAATGTGTATAAATTATCGTAAGTTGAACAATGTTACCATCAAGAATAAGTATCCTCTTCCGAGAATTGATGATATCTTCGACCAACATCAGGGTGCTACTTGTTTTTCCAAGATAGATCTCAAATCAGGCTACCATCAGTTGAGGGTAAGGAAATGTGATATTCCTAAGAAAGCTTTCAGGACCCGTTATGGTCATTATGAGTTTCTGGTTATGTCGTTCGGTTTAACTAATGCGCTTGCAACGTTCATGGACTTTATTAATATAGTATTCAAACCTTATTTAGATATGTTTGTTATCGTGTTCATTGATGACATACTAATGTAATTGAGGATTGAGGAGGAACACGCTAGCTATCTTAGAAAAGTTCTCCAAACTCTAAAGGATAGATAGTTGTATGACAAGTTCACTAACTGTGAGTTCTAGCTTGAGTTTGTGGAATTCTTAGGCCACATTCTTTCCGGTGATGGAATTAAACATAGCACTAAGAAAATAGAGGCAGTGCAGAATTGACCTAGACCCACATCTCCAACTGATATTTGGAGTTTCTTGGGGTTGGCTGGATATTATAAATGGTTCGTAGAGGGGTTCTCATGTATTCCGTCCCCATGACCAAGTTAACCCAAAAACCAGTTAAGTTTCAATGGTCTAAAGCTTGTAAGAAAACCTTTCAGGAATTAAAAAAAAGTTTACTACTGCCCAGTATTGACCTTACCAGAAGGTACTGAAGGTTTTGTTGTATATTATGATGCGTCCAGAGTTGGGTTGGGTTGTGTGTTAATGTAGAATGGTAAAGTTATAGCTTATGCCTCTAGATAGTTGAAAGGTCACGAGAATAATTACCCATCCCATGATCTAGAGTTAGATGTCATAGTATTTACTTCAAAAATATTATGCCACTATCTTTATGGTGTTCATGTAGATGTATTCAATGATCACCTGAGTCTTCAGTATATGTATAATCAGAAAGAGCTTAATCTAAGGCACAGAAGGTAGTTAGAATTACTTAAGGATTATGATATGAGTATCATCTATCACCTAGGTAAGGCTAATGTTGTTGATGATGCCATGAGAAGGTTGTCTATGGGTAGTACCTCCAATTTGAGAAAGATTAGGAAGAGTTAGCAGAAGTTGTACATAGACTTGCACGATGAGGAGTTTGACTAATGGATTCCACTGAAGGAGGAGTAGTGGTGATGAGTGGGGATGAATCATCATTAGTGTCAGAAGTAAAGGAAAAGCAAGACCAAGAACCTATTTTTCTTGAATGGAAGGCAAATGTTCATAAGCAAAAATTGATGTTTTTGAACAAGGGGGAGATGCTGTATTGAGTTATCAAGGTAGAGTTTGTGTACCAAGGGTGGATGAACTGCAAGAGAGGATCATGGAGGAAGCTCATAGCTCTAGATGTTTTATTCAGTCGGGTTCCACAAAGATGCATCGTGACTTGAGAGAAGTTTATTGGTGGAGTAGTATGAAGAAGGGCATTGTAGAGTTTGTTGCTAAGTGCCCAAATTGCCAACAAGTTAAAGTAGAGCACCAATGGCCCGATGGTATAGTTCAAAATATAGAACTTCCAAAATGGAAGTAGGAGATGATCAATATGGATTTCATCACAGGTTTACCAAGGTCTCGCAGACACCATGATTTTATTTGGGTGATTATTGATAGAATGACAAAATCAACCCACTTTTTCCTGTCAAAGACTACCCATACAACATACGACTATGCCGAGTTGGATCATCAAAAGATGGTTAAACTTCATGGGGTGCCATTTTCGATTATTTCAGATAGAGGTGCGCAATTTACTACATAGTTTTGCAAGTTATTCCAGAAAGGCTTGGGTTCAGAGGTGAATTTAAGCACTTCTTTTCATCGTCAAATAGATGGTCAAGCAGAGTACACTAATCAGACTTTAGAATATATGTTGAGGGCCTGTCTGATTGATTTCAAGGGTAATTGGGATGATCACCTACCTCTCATTGAGTTTGCTTACAACAATAGTTACCACTCTAGCATCCAGATGGATCCTTATGAAGTTATTTATGGTGGGCGATGCAGATCTCCTATTGGATGGTTTGAAGTTTGTGAAGTTTGGTTGATAGGACAATACTTAGTTCATCAAGCTATGGAGAAGGTGCAAGTTATTCAAGAGAGGTCGAAAAAAGCCCTGAGTAGCCAGAAAACCTACACGGGTGTTAGGAGAAGAAACCTAGAGGTTGAAGTAGATTATTGGGTATACTTGAAAGTTTCACCCATGAAGGGTGTTATGATATTTGGTAAGAAGGGGAAACTTAGTCCCCAGTATATTGGATCTAAGAGGATTAGTAATGTAGCTTATTAGTTAGAGCTACCACAAGGGTTAGCAGCGGTCCATCCGGTATTTCATGTTTCAATATTCAAGTGCAAGGGAGATCATTTACTTATCATACCTACTGAAGATATTGGCATCAAGGATAGCTTATCATATAAAGAATTCATGTTCATATTATTTTAGACCACCAGGTTTGCAAGTTGAGAACCAAGGAAGTAGCATCAGTGTAAAAGTTCTTTGGAGAAATCTGTTTGTTGAGGCAGCTACTTGGGAAGCTGAGGAGGATATGAAGAAGAGATACCCACATCTCTTCGAATCTGGAGAAGTTCCAAATTAAGGTACTAATTCTTTTTTTGGCATTTATTTTAAGTTGGCATGATGTATTTACATTTTTGCTTGTTGGGTGTTTGAGCTAGATGTTACTCCCTTAGACTGCTAAGAATAATATTATTCGAGGAAGAATGTTCCCAAGGGGAAGATATTGTAACATTCTGCAAATAGAATGAAATAGAATTAAAAAGCAACTGTTTCTAGAAATAATCAAATTTGGAAAGATGAGTTAAGTTAAGTTTGAGTTGTGGGTCAACTTCAAACGACCATAACTCCTAGCTCAAGATTAGTAAGGTGTGATTCAAGATATCGTAGGAAAGAGCTTTGAATTATATTTTCAACGCTACCAAGTTTGCGCAATTTCGAGTTCATATGAAGGAGATAATCCCATTTGAAGTTGTGTTCTCTAGATAAGGAAAGTCAAAACCGGATTTTAGAAGGGTATTATGGTCTTTTCACTACCTAATTATTTAATTTTGATTTTGGTAATTAAGTTGGTGTCTAAAGTGAATGTATTCAGTTTATCCTTTATAAAAATAAGTTGGGGTTTTGAGAGAAGAGAAAAGAATAGGAGAAGAAGCAAGGAATCACCAAGTTCTTGAAGTTTTGGTTGTGGATTTCGCCAAAGATTCAATCATACGAGGTATGTGAGTTCACATATTGTTGGGTTTGTTCACCCATGCGCCACACATGTTTATTTCAGCATGAATTCATCATAAAAAGGTTAAAAGTTTGATGTTCTTGATATGTGTTCTTGAATTTGCTTTCGTTCTTGAATTTGGCTGAGATTTAGGAGTTCTTGAGATTATTACATCGATTTGTAGAGTTTTTTGAGTTAGGTTCTTGTGTACATAAATTGGGTATTAGAATCTAAAGATAATTTGAGAAAAAAGAATCAAATTTAGTCAAATTGTGGTTAGAAAATGAAGAAGGAACAAGTCGGGCAAATTTGGGTACCACATCCGTGACGTGGACCTATTCCTCAGGATTGGAACAATCATCTCTAGTCCCAGAGTGGTCACAGACTCTTCTGCCTCAAAATATATTTCGTGACCAAATGTTTAAATGCATCTCCACGTCGCGAACTTGCTTCGAGTCAGTGATTTCTTGATATTTTTCTCATCGTTAACTATCTAAAAACACTCCTACACATCATGATATCTTTCCTATTACAAATCACAATCCATGAATCCGTAATTCAATTCAAGGAAATTTAAGAGTCAAGTCAACATAAGTTAAGAGCCAAGTCAAGAGAAGTTCATAGAGTCGCCCAAAAGTCTTTTACAAATGTTTTAACTTTGTTTTAAGACTTGAGTTTTGAGTTGAGTAAAGAGTAAGAGTTTCATTTCTTCAAAAGAATATATCGCGATTATGTATTCCCAAAGAGTTTAAAATGTTTTCACATTTAAATAAGAAAGGAAACTGCAAATTCCAAAGAGCCTTTGAGCTAGTTTACAGTAATAAGTAAATGCTTTCACAATTTAGCCAGAGAGGAAATTTTTATTTCCAAGAGGAGCCTTTGAGCTATGTTTTTGAGCAATTATCACAAAAAGAAGTTATGTTCTTACATAAGAACTAGTATTATATTTTGGGAGTAGTATTGAGCATTGATATGGGGGAGAGTTCAGACAATTCCCGACCCCCCATAAACCATGTAGCAACCATGGGTATAAAAGGGTCATACTTTTTAGATGATTCCTTATTGTTTTTTAGCATAGACTAGTGGATCCACTTAGTAGTCAGGCTCTATACCCTCGGCAAGGTATAGGACAGCTCTGGCAGCGTGAGGCAAAATGTTGTATCCTCATAATATCTCTTATGTGATGGTTGTCGGTTAGAGAAACTCCCACAGAAGTATTTTTTATTCTTATATACACAAAAGTTCTTTTATTTTTTATATAAATCTAGACTTTTATTGTATCTTTGCATACATACAAAGTTACTATTGTATTTCTAAACAAATAGAGTTGTTATGCATGTTTTAAAAGCTTTTCTTTATACATCACTTATTTATACTACTTTATATTCAAATAAGTAAATTTAAGTTGAGTTAAATGGAGCCAGGTATTTTGTTTAGTTCTTTTCAAGCTTATGTCTTATTTTAGAACTCCCCTCGCATGCTCATACATTCAATATACTGATGCCATTTGGCTTGCATCTTTTTATGATTTAGATATAGGTAACCAGGATCAGCATCCAGCGCATCATTGATCTAGTTGAGCACTCAAACTCTTATGGTGAGCCTCATTGCCTTCTTTAGGATACCATTTTATTACTTTCAATATTTTAGTTCATTAGGATGTCGTGGGTGTTATCACGACATCCATCTCAGTTTTAAAGGCTTCATACATAGGCAGTCAGTTAGTTCATTTGTCACTATTTTGTGATTGGCTTATGTTTTGAGACTTGTGTTTCCATTTTGGCTAGTCGAATTTTCTTTTAAGACATTCTAAGTGTTTTTCATGAGTTCATTATTTGAGACTATATCCTTGTGTTTAAGTCTTCTGCTAAGTAAGTAAGTCAGACCAAGGGTTCGCTTGGGGCCAAAAATTGTTCTCGAGTCCCAGTCCCACCCAAGGTGTAGGCTCGGGGCGTGACAATATGTTTTCTTCATCGTATGGTTCTGTTGATTAAGACATATATATGCACTAGAAGAGGGATTGTGTGGGTGGTGTAACACCCCAAAAATTTCTAAGCAACGACTCGTACCGTTCTTCATTTATGTATAAGGTCATATTGGGTGATTGTTATGTTTTCCTTACGTGTTAAGGTCAATTATTTAATGTGGGAATAGATTTGGAAATGAATTAGGGTCACAAGAATCCCCTATCACAAAGTTAAGTTAAAAGCTTCCTTACCGATTTAGTTTTGATATAAGATTCTACTAAGGTGAACTTCAAACAATCATATCTCTCATAACATGATGAACTAGGCGGCCTATTACCTATCAAATTAAAGTTCTATGAGTCTTGTTTCGAACACCTCCAAGTTGGCCTCATTTAGAATTTAGAAATAAAAAGTTATGACCTTTTTACCAAAGACTACCACAAAAGAGTTTTCAAAGAGGATGAACTTTCGCTCTCACTTTCAAAGAAATATAGTTCTATATCTTCTTTACCCAGAAAATTAATGTTTAATAGACTATCCCAGATATCCCCATGCAAAACTAGCTCAAATTTAAAAGTATGAGGCAATCCCTTTGAGAACTCAAGAACCTTACGTCTAATGCTCTGAAAGGAGGATGAGCCTCAATACAATTATAGAGCATTCCAGGTGCAAATTTTAGAGTAAATGAGATATCAAATTCTCCTGAATTGTAGATAAGAAGATATATACTACTAATATAGGGAAGAGAACATGTGTTCCTATTGAATGTTGCACATTCATTAGATAAAATAAAGATGATTAATATAATATAACGCGTGTTCCTATTGAATGTTTCCTATTTGACAAATAAAAGAAAAATCATGCGTATATATATATTATATACTAATGATCTTTCTTTTATTTGACGAATGGGCAACCTTCAATAGGAACACACATTCTCTTCACTATAATTTGAGTAAGACGTAAGGTGTATGAGTTCTCATAGCTATTGCCTCATACTCTTAAATTTGAACTAGTTCTGCATTGGGATATCTGGGATAGTCTATTCAACAATAAGTGTCCGGGTAAAGAAGATATAGGACTACATTTCTTTGAATGTGAGAGAGAAAGGTCATCATCTTTAAAAACCATATTGTGGTAGTCTCTAGTAAAGCGGTCATAATTTTTTGTTCTGAACTCTAAATGAGGCAAACTTTGTGGCATTGGAAAGAAGAATCATAGAAATTTAATGTGATAGATCATAGGTCACCTAGTTCATTATATTCTGAGAGATATGATTGTTTGAAGGTAACCTAACTATAATCTTATATCAAAACTCAATTGAAAAGGAAGCGTTTAACTCAAATTTGTGATAGAGGATTCTTGTGTCCTTAATTCATCTCCAACTGTATTCGCACATTAAATAATTGACCTTATTATGTAATCACGATTTAAGAATCCCCTAGTACGATCTTATCCGCAAATGAAGAATGGTTCGTGTCTTATCATAAATTTTCGGGTGTTACAACATCCACACACCCGCTCTTCTTTTGCCTATGAGTGTCTTAATCAACAGAACTATATGATCCAAAAATAATATATACTGACCACTTTCAATTGTCAAGACAATCAATGAACACAAAACCATTTTGAATTGTAATGGAACTCAACTATCTGAAGTCGATTGAATCAAGACGTACATCAACCCAATTTATTTTGGGAAGCTCAAACATACAATTTTAACCGTTGAATTAATAATAATGATAAAGCTGAATAAGAATGTGAAAGAACAACAATTTCCCAAGAATTGGAGTTACATTGTGATGACCAAAACATAAAAGACATTCTACAAATAACTCAACTAGTATATAAATCGATAATGAAAATGCAAGAAGATAAAGCTAGAAAGCATTATGTCTATTCTCTTTAGATAATAACAAAATTTGAACAAAAATTAGTCACTGTAACCCAACAAATATGCCATGAATGTGGTTGCACTATCATATATAGCGAACAAACCATTGACAAAATACATTGCAGGTAGCAGCAGTAAAAGTTTCTATTAAAGAGCTAATTAATCATAGCCATTTTAGAAACTAATTGTCGAGACAACAAAATCCAACATTCCTACATTTTCTCCATCTTTCACGTCTCTCTCTATATCAATCACTTTGTTGTTGCTCCCTTCAGCACATCAATCTATGTCTTGTTTGATGAGGTAAAATAATCCCCACATGAAGTGCTTGTTTTTCTATTTTGCAAGAACATCCAGAATCACTACACAAGGTTGTAGTTGCAAGTAAAAGCATCTTAAAATCATTAATAAGCGTTCTGATCACTAAATCGGTGATACACATGAACTCCACCAAAGCAGCATATTTCTCAGAACTACCTATAATAGGAAATGTAAAACAATTTCTAGTAAAAACATTCCTTGGAAAGTGTGCACTTCTACTTTGTAACACTAACGAAAAGGACGAAGTATTGCAAAGTAGAAGTGTTCCCTTGTGATGGAATGTTTTACTAGAACTTGATTTGCATTTCCCATTATATGTAGGTCTAAGAAAGATAATGCTCTTGTGGAGTTCATGTGTATCAAAGATTTGGTGATGAGAACGCTTATAAATGATGTTACGATGCTTATACTTGCATCTACAACCTTGTGCAGTGATTCTCAAAGTAAATCTATAATGTCTATATTATTTTCCTATATTTGTAAAGTTGTGTTTCACCTTGTGGATGTTCTTACAGAAGGGAACAACAAGCACTTGTTGTGGTGATTTTTAATCTCATAAGACAAGAAATAGAATCATAGTTGGATGTGTTGAAGTGGGCAGAAACAAAGTGATTGATATGGATATAGACATGATAGCTAGAGAAAATGTAGGAAGTCTAGACATTGTTGTGTCAACAACTACTTTCTGAAATGACTTTGATTCATTAGCTCTTTAATAGAAAATTTTACTGCTGCTATGTGCAATCTTGTTTGTGAATTGTTTTTGGGTATGTATGATAGTGCAACTGCATTCATGGCATATTTGTTTCGTTAAACTGGGTAATTTTTGTTCAAATTTTGTTATTTTCTGAAGAAAATAGACATTATATTTAAAATTGTTTTGTATTTACTGATTGTCTTGATAAGTGAAAGTGTTCATTATATATGCTTTCTTCATCATATGGTACTGATGATTCAGGCACTCATAGACACAAGAAGAGGGGTTGTGTGGATGGTGTAACACCCCAAAAATTTCTAAGTTAAGCCATGAACCGTTCTTCATTTGTGTATAATGTCTTATTGGGTGATTCTTCAAATTTTCTTATGTGGTAAGGTCAATTATTTAATGTGGGAATAAATTTGGAAAAGAATTAAGGTCACAAGAATCCCCTAGCACAAAGTTGAATTGAATGCTTCCTTATCTATTGAGTTTTGATATAAGATTCTATATAGGTCAACTTCGAACAATCATATATCTCAGAATATGATGAATTAGGCGGCCTATGACCTATCAAATTAAAGTTCTATGAGTCTTCTTTCCAACACTATCAACTTTGTCTCATTTAGAGTTCGAAAATAAAAATTTGTGATCATTTTACAAGAGACTACAACAAAAGAGTTTTCAAAGAGGATAACCTTTCTCTCTCATTTTCAAAGAAATATAGTCCTATGTCTTCTTTATCCAGACAATCATTGTTGAATAAACTATCCCAGATATCCCCATGAAGAACTAGTTCAAATTTAAGAGTATGAGGCAATAGCTATGAGAACTCATACACCTTACATCCAACTCTGGAAGGAGGATAAGCCCAGATAGAATTATTGAGCATTCTAAGTTAAAATTACAAATCATATGAGATGTAAAAACTTCCCCTGAAATTTATATAATAAAAGATAGACTACTAATTATAGGGAAGGGAATGTGTGTTCCTATTGAATGTTGCCCACTGGTTAAATAAAAGAAAGAAGTGGACTAGTTCTTTCCTTAAACTTGCCAATTCTGGATCTTATAGACATTCGTTTTGTCCAATATCATTTGGGATGGTTAGCTCCCCTTTTACTGATGTAGCAGCCATGGGTCTGATAGAGTATGTCTGAGAATAGGTGATAACTCAGCTATGCTGACCTTTTTTGACCCTGTGGTTTATGGTTAATATTTTGGTGTTCGCTTGGTTCGATCTTGGAGTATTGTATTGATTACCTTAGTAAGGACATCAGTCTAAGGTGGTCCTATGATGATGATTTGGCATAGTATTCTTCAACAACTGGTCTAGTCATTTGATCTACAATTGCAATACATGATACGGGCTCTTAATCCTCTACAAAATTGATACATATCGGTTAGATCCTATTAGTTCATTTTTAAGGCCTATCCGCAGTTCGTGGTCTGGGCTTATGAGTTTGTAGCTTGGGATGATCTTATTGGTTACTTTAGGAGGCCTATTTGCGGTTCAAAATCTAGGGTATGCTCCCTCTATTTTTATATTCAGATTTTTTTGTTCCTAATACCTATATCTCTCCTATGTACCTCTCAGGCTTTTGGGGATCTATTTGTTTTTTGAACTTGCACAAGAGTGTACCTTGCAGGCTTATGGGGTAAGTTAGATTTTAGTTAGGTTAATAAATTCACTTCATTTTTTCTCTGCACTCATGTGTATTTCCGTAAACTTTTCCTCTTTGATATATGTTGTGTTTAATTTTCGTCTTTTTATATTGCCTTTACTTTTCTTGTTTAGTCGACCTATGATTCATACTGAGTACATGTTGTTTAGGTACTCACGCTACACTCTACATCTATTTTGTGATGTACGTACGAGCACCAACTATCAATGTTGAGTTCGAGCCAGAAATCGTAGTATTCGGAGGTGAGGGATGAGCATATGGTGTTGTGGATCATACTTGTCTCCATCTTTAATAGTTGACTAGTCATTTGTAATTTGAGATAAGTCAATTTATTTATGGTTCACTTTTGGGACTTGTATTCTTTTGTTGTAGCTTTGTACCCGTGACGTCTAGGTTGTGGGAGGGATCTTTTGGTTTTATGTATATATATATATATATCTTGCTTCCACTTATTCCTCTAGTTATTTATATTAAATTGCTTAGTGCTACCTCATTTCTACCCTTACACCCATTACTTGACATTCTGGGTTACAGGTTGGCTTACCTACTGGTAGGTTATAGTAGCTGCTGTCATGACCTGAGAAATCGGGTTGTGACAATATTTGCATCTAATCTAGCTTATAGCCTTTCCTATATATGTTACTGATATCCTTATGTTTGCCGTGAAGTTCATGTTACTGCTAACCTTGTGTTTTGTACCATGTCTTGCTTATATATATAACTAGTAACGTCATGTTTACATCAAAATCAAGCTTATACTCTACTTTATGATTTCTTTGACCTTTACACATACGCATGAACACCTTGAATTAACATAGTCATTCTCATCTCCACATTCACGTGTAATAAACAAGATTCTTCCCACATGTCGATTGAAATGGAACTATCAAAACAGAGTGTATTGATAAAACAAATACCAAAACACTACATTAATTTAGTGAGGAGAGTTTAGTTATATGAAGGACTTTAATAATAGGTTACAAGAATTCAAGGCATGAAGGGACTTTCAGGATAAAAATATTAGTTGGCACAGAGGTAATGCCATTGAAACTTTTACATACATTCTAATTCTAAACTCACTCATGCTTACTACACTAATGCCACCACCCGTCATTCAATACCATACTACAATAAAAGGAAATGTTACTTTTGTGTATAATAATATATCAAAAGCTAGGCTACAATGATTTGGAACAATGTAAAGGGGGTGTGAGTTTCATGACACGGCATAACTAAGAGACCAAAGTGTTCATTACTACACAATTAGTTATATACAAATACATATGTCATAAGCCTGAATTGTAGGTTACATATACAATTTCACAGGTATATGGAGCTCAAGACAAAGCATAAATATGCAGCACATGTGCGGTGAATCTATTAATAAATGAAAAGGACCTCAACAAATTAAGAAATGAAGTACTGACTACTTAGTTTAGGATTAGTCACATATGTTTATCACCTTATCGAAGCCATCCATTAGCAATATTCAACTTTTTTTGGTTAGTGATATCTGCTCCTTTAGGCAATATTACTAATGGTTTTGTGCGACAGACTTTGTGCTTTTTTCTAACCAAATACTTTGATCATACAAAAATATAAAGCTTCCATTTCACACTAACAACATTAAGGCGAATCTAGATGGAGTTCAATCGAACTTATTATCTTAAGCTCAAACAATGTATATATATCCAGAAAACATTTGAAATGTATATACATAGGACATTCACACTCATGCTTGACTAACTAATTTCCTATAATAGGGTGAGTGATAAGAGAAACATAATAGTATTACATACTAATGCTTCTTCCTTAATTTCTACACTTTTCACTTCAAATAGATAACTCATTATTCTATGTTGATGTTGCAATCAGTTGCTTTCACTTAGCATAGATAATCCAGGAACCAATAATTTATCTAGATATTCTTCTAGTTTAACTACACAAATATATAATCAAAACAAAGTCACAACTGACCTTTTTTGGTTCAACAATTGAAACGGGTGACAATGATTGTTGGCAATCTTCAGTTGAGCTATTGTAAACCTATCACAAAATACACAAAATATTATAATTAAAACAACTAAAGAAAAATACTATCTAAAAGATAATATTTTTTGTGAACATATTTATTTACGTGCTCATTACTACATGATTTTATATTTGAGCCACGAGTAATACCAATAGAAAATACCTATGCCAGTATCCCTACCATTACTTTATCGTCTATATTTGCATCCATATTCATATTTGGTTCTGATAATATTTTCTTCATTAATTATGTATCCTCCTTAGCTTTTGATAACTTCTTATCCATCACTTTGATTTCCTCTTTTTCTTCAAACAACTTTTCCTCCATCTCAATTTCCATAGTTGAGGTTACTTTTTGAACTTTTATCTCTATTATTTTATCAAAATATCTTTACTCATTTTCGGATCGTTTATATACTGGGCCATAAACAAAACTTGGAGCTACTCCTTTCCTTAGAGTTTGGTTATTTTTGTGAGTACCGTGCCCTATTACTTGTGAATACACATCATTGGGAGAACTTCAAGGGACATTTAACTCAGGATATACCTCAACAAGATCATTCATTTCTTTCTTAATTAAAAAAAGTAAATTAATTGATAGTTAACAAAATATTTATGGAACGAAAGTACCTTTATATTTATAAAGAATAGGAATTTACCATAACTTCACCAGCTTATTCATTTATTGGTTGATATTTCTTTGTTGTGTGCTTTTTTTAACACACTAGTCAACCTTACTTATGTTAGATGTTTTAATTATGTCACACAAATAGCAGCAAAAATATTTGTTTCGATTTATTTAAGAACTAAGTAGGTCAAAAATGGTTTCTCAAATAAGCAATATAGTTAATGCGGTGAGTAGATTGATACACTTGCATAGTTATACTTGCTTTGTTTGTCATAATCAAAAAGGGGTTTTAAATTGAACATGTTGCATATTTAGAAAATGAGTGTAAAACCTTATGGAAAAATAAATTAAGGTTCGACATGACTTAATTTCCTACTATATAAAGGAATCAGACTGTTCTTTCTTTCATAATTTTAGTTGTATTAGTGTTAATATTGTGTTGTAATAATTTTATTTCTAATTACAGATATGTGATTAAAACCAACAATATATTTAAAACAACTTCTTTAAACTAAGTTGAGAAAAAAAGTGTATCACACATTATCATAATTCGTAAACAACATTCGTTAATTTATTTTAAAGAAAGAGAGAACCCTCTTACCATGAATCAACAGACAATCCTTCTTGCACTCACCATGACATAGTATGCTTCTACAAAAACTTCTATATCCTACAAAGTGTATCAACTTATATATCAACTAGAAATTTAAATTTAGAAAAACAATACTAGTAAAAATAACTGATTAAATGGTGTGCAAAGACATATTAAAATGTCAAAAATAAATGACTCAACACCATCTAGGTAGCTAATTAAGTTTCATTTTGATTGTCCATCTCCCATTTGCAAATTCACTAAACCATCTTTGTGTTTTCAATAATAGACATTATATTCTTGATATGTCATACAAAGCTAAGATACGGGAAGGGGGATTGGGGGGAATTGAAATTTTACGAAGATAATAGATTTAATCTTGATATCCAGTATAAAGCTATAAAACACTCAAATAATAATAAGTAGAAAAATCAGTTTATCAATAGCACCAAGTAAACCTTGTTTGGCTAAATGATTCTTTGGTTATTAAGCACTAAGGCCAAGTCTAGTATTTCACATACTTGCATGTACAATTCACGCAAATAAGAACAAATAAATATTATTATTGGAGTTGTAAATAATATTTCATATATTAAAATAATCATAGGATTAACCAATACGATATTGTGTATCTTTAATAATACAAACAAGATACATTATGAGGCATCATGTACACATCTAAAGCCTTAAGAGGCTTTTGCATCTAGGCCACATTGTTATGTCAAAATTTATTTCACATTAGATTAGGAATCAAAAGTGTAGTATGCAGTGCCCAATTATTGTATGGAGCCTAATATTAATAAAAGTTAACATAATAAATTAATAAACACTAATATTAAATTCCTTAAATTTAAGATTAACAATATAAATTATTGGGATGGAAAAGCAAGCCTTTCATAAAGAGATCGGGAGCATCTAGATATCTTCACCTCTATTTTATCTTTTAAAAAAACCAAAATACATCAGAGCGGAGGAAACAAAAAGAAGAAAATGAAGAAACGAAGGAGAAGGATCTTACAAAGGATGTCTTCCAAAATAATAAAGACTTGGTACCTCTGTCAAAACCATCTTCGAATCCACTGCATCCACTAAATGATACCTCTATAAAATTTAAAAGAAGGTCAAATATTGATAGAATTTGAAGGAAAGAAGGATGTAAAGGGAGGTATCTAATTACTTATGTGAGCGGAGAAAGAAGAGAAGAGATAACGGAGGCAGGTGTCAGTCACCTACAACCAAAAGTAACGAAACACCATGGTAGTGTTAGCTTCTTGAGATGGAGGAGGAGACAAGGAACAGAGAAAGGCTGAGAAGAGAGTAAGAGGATAAGAAAGAAACCCTACTTTGTAAGACTTTTATAAAAACCTAGCCGATTCTCTTAATGGACTGGGCCTGGAGATTTTTTGTTTTACTTTTAGTTTATTTCATTTGGGCTTCTTGGTCCGATTTTGTACATACATTTTTTTAACTAGTTTTTCGACACGTGCGTTGCACTTGATTATCAATTCAGAAATTTTTAGGAAAGATTTGAATAATAAGCTTTGCACAAAATAATGTTGCAAAATCTTTTGTGAATTTTGAATGTGGATTATCTTATATATCTCTTATGCACATGAACCTTTGAAGAAGATCAATGAAAAATTTTATTAGTTAATGCAATAATGTATATATTTATTTCAATTTGATGAAATTGAATCATGTATTTAGTCGTATCTCAGTAATATTACCTTATAGACGATTTTGTTGTGTACTTTTCTTGTCATATAACCAGATGTGCTTTGCACGTGTATTCCACTTAATCTGTTAAACTGTCATATGAACATGTGGTGAAAAACTACACTTTATTTTTTAGAACTATTTTTGTATATTAATTTTTATTTTATAAGTTATAATATAATATATGATGTTCTTTTTGGTGGCTCTTATATTTGGCTTCTCGATTGACAGTGTACATAAATCAAACATAATTATCTGGCTGTCCATAGTTAACTGAGAAAGGTTTCCATTTTTTATCGAAAAAACTAAAAATTAAAATTAAAGAATATATTCTATATGTGAAATCATATATCTAGTCACCTGTTTATCTTAGACCCAACAAAGATATAGCTCATATAAATGTAAACAATTTTCAATTTATTCAACCAAGCATTTTTTGCATGAACAAAAATATTTATCTCAAAAAAATTAGCTATTAAATAAATAATAAAATTAAACTAATAAAATCTTCAACTGGCGTTATTAGAAGTCATATGAACTTTTCTTTGTTAAAAATACAGCAATATTAAGAAATAGTAAATTAGTAAAACAATAGGGCAATGTTTACATAGTATTAACTATTTTGAGGCAAACTTCTTAGCAATCTAAATTACAAAAGTAGCATTGATAAATTAAGTCATCTTTGTCTTGAGCATCACAAAAACAAATCGTGACAATTCTCTAACTCTTGAGAAGTTTAATAATTTTGGAAAAAGATATTTAGAAACATATATCTACATCACAAGAGAAATTGTTAAGAAAAATAAATGAATTTAGACTACACTAAAAATTAAACTAATACAAACTTCAACTGGGTTTTTACAAGTCATATAGAACTTTCTTCGTCGAAAATATTGAAATATTAATAAACAGTAAATCGATAAAACAAAAGGGCAATGCCTATATAGTAATAACTACTTTGAAGCAAACATTCTAACAATCTATATAACATAAGTAGCACTGAAAAATAAAGTCATTCTTTTGTCTTGGTCATCAAAAAAACAAATTGTGACAATTCTCTAACTTTTGAGAAGTTTAATAATTTTAAAAAAAGATTGCCACACCCCGAGCCTACTCCTTGGGCGGAATGATAAGCCCGAGATTTGGACTCATTTACGACTTTATTTATATAGATTTGGTGTCCGCAAATGCTTATTTTATACCAATAACTGATGTAAATCCCTTGATTTCCAGGTAAATGGATTAAGGAACAAAGCAATGACACTAATTTGCAAAAAGGAACAAAGCAAGATGAAAGAAAGAAGAAAAGCAAGCCTAGTGATCGCCAAGTCAACATGTCGAGTCGCCAAATGGCTACTTGACCACCTAAAGTTCCAGTGTGCCAAGCCCTGAAGAAAAGAACCAAGTTGGGGATGCTGAATGCAAAGGTAGAAGGGCGATGGATATGACCAAAGGGTGGCTCGGCGAGTGGTTCGGCGAGCCTGACTTACTTCGCCGAGTGACTCCTCACAGCACTTTTTTGGCGACTATAAATACTTTTAGGAACATTTAGTTTAGGATCTAAGCTCATATAGTTTTAGTCTATTATTGAGTTTTGGACAGGTGAGACTGTTTTCTCTAGATTTTCCTATGTTTTGAAGAATTGAAGTTTTTCACTTTTGATATATCGGAATTGGGTCTTTGAGATTCTTCGAATTGGAGCATTGTAAAGACATATCTACACTTACCCAGTTGATGGATAATCAGTTTGGTAACTGTTTTGACCTTTTTATGATTTCTAGCTAAAACTCCAATTCTTGGGGTGTGATTATGGGTTGATTTAGTTTATGGGTATTGCTAATTGTTAGTATAAATGTTTTTTAGAAGTGAGTTCCATCTTTAATTGTGGTTTAATTTAAGAATTGTAGTTGCAAATGTAGTTCTACCCCTTGTGCTTTTCCCTTGCTCGAGATAGTGGTTTTAAAACTAAACTTATTGATTTATGGTCAGTGGGTATTGGGATGACCTGGGTTCAGCTCGAGAGAGTGAATCCTAAATGCAATCCTACATATTCAGCTCGAGAGAGTAAATTGACTAAGGTGTGGGTTGTTCTTATTTTATATGCTTGCTGATGTTAGAGAGACATCAACTTGATTCGGGGTAAATTATTCCGGAGAAAGTTTATCCCCTCTATAGCCTAGCTTACTCACTAATATCTAGCTATTTTCTAATTGTTGTAATTACCCTATAATCGAATCATATTCCAAGAATCGATCTGATTATTGTTATTTCGTATTGTTTGCCACTGTTTGTAGTTGATAATTTCAAATCAAAACCCCCCATTTAACATTCGTGTCATCCCCTTATTTGAAAATTGTCTTAAATCGATAAAAAAATTTCCTATGACTTATTTGATCATGTTCAGACTTCCCTATTGAATCTTAAACACGTATCGCTCCTTGTGGGATTCGACCCCAACTCATTTAGTTGGGTTTTATACTGATTAATGACTGATGACGCCTTGAATTGGATGAAGTGTCTTCGAAACGTTAATTAATCACGGGACTGGCACTAGAGAACTATTGTTGACCCCAAACAAACCCTTGGCCTGGATTAACTCTTAGCGGAAGACTTACTCATGATAAAAATAATTTAAAGAAAGTAAAACAAACTGCTCAATAGATCGCTTAGAATGTATTAAAATCAACATTCATTTGCCAAATTGGCAACTCAAGTCTCAAACATATGCCAATAACAAGTTAATGACAAATGAACTAACTGTCTATGAAGCCTCTATTAACTGAGATGGATGTTGGAAAAAGACCCACCACATCCTAATGAACTAAAATGATAAAGTAAAAGGGGATCCTCTAGAAGCATGGAGGCTCACCAACAACTCTATAGCTCAACTGGATCAACGATGTGCTAGATGCTGATCCTGGTTACCTGAATCTGTATCATAAAAAGATGTAGGACAACTGGCATAAGTACATTGAATGTACGAGCATGTGAGGGGAATACTAAAACAAGACATAAGCTTGAAAGGAACTGAAAGAAGAAACCTGGTCTTAACTCAACTCAACTAAACTGAAATCATTTCAATACAAAGTAGTAATATAAATGCAACATAGAAAAAATCTTTTAAGACATGGATATAAACTCTGTGTATTTCAAAATAAAATGGTAACTCTGTATGTATGCAAAGGTACAATAAAGACTTTGGATATATATAAAAATACAAGTAACTGTGTGTATATAATAACACAATATGCTTATGTGGTAGTTTCTCTAACCGACAACCATCACTTAAGAGCTATTGTGATGATACAACGTTTTGCCTTGTGCTGCCAAGGCCGTCTGATACCTTGCCAACGGTTATAGAACCTGACTACTAAGTCGATCTACTAGTCGATGCTAAAAATCAATAGGTAATCAACTAAAAAGTATGACCCTTTTGTACCCATGATGGAACATGGTTTATGGGGGGCGGGAGTTGTCTAAACTCTCCCCCATATCAGTGCTCAATACTACTCCCAAAATATAATAATAGCTCTTATGTTTAAAAGAATAACGTCTTTCTGTTGTTTGAGATAATTGCTCAAAACTTAGCTCAAAGACTCTTCTTGGAAATCAAAGTTTCCTCTCTTGCTTTATTGTGAAAGCATATACTCTTTACTGAAAACTAGTTCAAAGGCTCTTTTGGAAATCTCAGTTTCCTTTCTTATTTAAATGTGAAAACATTTTAAACTCTTTGGGAATACATAGTCCCCATATACTCTTTTGAAGAAATGAACTTCAATCTTTACTCTTCACTCAACTCAAAACTTAAGTCTTAAAAAGTAAAGTTGAAATGTTTGTAAAAGACCTTTGGAAAACTCTATGAACTTCTCTTGACTTGACTCTTAACTTCTCTTCACATGACTCTTATCTTTCCTTGAATAATATTATGGATTCAAGGCTCATGATCTCATGTTATGAATGATTTCATGATTTTTAGACGTACCATAGAGAGTAGAAATCAACTAGAAAACATAGGTACGTTGCAAGGGAACTAGTATGGAAAGAAGTGAAAAAAAGTAGAAGACTTGGCATCCTTGGCATTCTGAGTGGCGCGGGGAGCCAGACCCAAAACATTTGTATTGAAGTTGGGGCACACTGGCTGGCAAGGCACTCCAAGGCCCCAACTACAGAACATCTTCTGTGGCGCACTGAGTGGCGCGGCACCCCAGCTCCCTCCCTAGGTGTTTGATGATTTTTGTTCCTCATTTTTCAAGTCTAAACCCACTAAAATCAATTGGGTCTTTCCTCAAACACTTAGATTCGACTACATAACCAAAATATGCAACAATCTACTCAAAACAATGTCTAATTTCATGAACCTAACGCAAGAACTTCTCAAAACCTCAACAATCAAGACTAAAACGAAACTTTCAGCAATATTGATCAAGATCTCATAAACTCTTCTTTCAAGAACATAGTTACGCTTAATCTAATCATGATTGGCGTGTAGTGAACTAACCCAATGCTATGTAATCTCACATGCCTCGTATGGATCAATCCCTTGGCGATGTCCTCAAGCAAAACCTCTAGAACGATGAACTTTGGCTCTTTCTCTTCTTTTCTCCTCTTGCGTTCTTTTTCTAAAAACCCTAGACGAAATCATTAAGTGCGTAAACTAACCAAATTCATTTTAGACCCCAATGTAATTACCCAAAATGAAATAATTTAATTCAGTAATGAAAAGACCACATTACCCTTCTAAAATCCCCTTGTTACTGTCCTTTTCTAGACAACCCAACTTCAACTTGCATATCTCCCTCATATGAACTCAAAATCGTGCAAACTCGGCGGCAATTGAAAGATAATTCAAAGATATTCCCTAAGATATCTTGTAGCACACCTAACTAATCCTGATATAGGACTTACAGACATTTGAAATTGACCCAAAACTCACACTTAACTTAATTTTGTCAAATTTCCAAATTTTTTCATTCTTTCCAAAAATGGCTCTTTCAAATTCTAGCTCCTTCTAGTTGTAGGGTCTTACAATATCTACACATTGGGAACATTCATCCTCGAATGAGATCAATCTTAGCACTCTACGGGCATAACATCTAATATTCAGTTCAAACACCCAAAAAGCAAAATGCAAATACAACATGCCAACTTATAAATAAATACAAAGAAAAGGATTATTACCTTAATTTGGAACTACTCCGGATTCGAAGAGATAGGTATCTCTTCTTCATATTTTCCTCAGCTTCCCAAGTAGCTTCCTCAAAAACTCATTCCTCCAATCAACTTTGACTGATGCTACCTCTTTTGTTCTCAACTTGCGAACTTGGCAATCTAGAATTTGAACAGGAATCTTCTCATATAATAAGCTATCATTGATATCAATATCTTCAGTTGCTATGATCAATGAAGGATCGCCAATACACTTTTTCAATGTGGAGATGTCGAACACTGGTTGAACTGTTGCTAACTCTTGTGGTAGCTCTAACTCATAAGCTACATTACCAAATATCATGGATATTCTGTAAAGACCAATATACCGGGGTCTAAGATTCCCCTTCTTAACAAATCTCATAACACCCTTCATGGGTGAAACTTTCAAGTATTCCCAATCATCTACTTCAAACTCTAGGTCTCTTCTCCTAACATCAGTGTAGGATTTCTGGCGACTCTGGGCTATTTTCAATCTCTCTTGAATAACTTTCACTTTATCCATAGTTTGATGAACTAAGTCTGGTCCTATCAACCCAGCTTCACCATCTTCAAACCATTAAATAGGAGATCTGCATCTTCTCCCATAAAGAGCTTCATAAGGAGACATCTGGATACTAGAGTGGTAAATGTTTTTGTAGGCAAACTCAATGAGGGTAGGTGATCATCCCAATTACCTTTGAAACCAATCACACAGGATGTCAACATATCTTCTATGGTCTGAATGGTGCGCTCTACTTGATCATCTGTCTGAGGATGGAAAGCAGTACTTAAGTTCACCTTTGAAACCAAGCCTTTCTGAAAAGATTTCTAGAACTGTACAGTAAATTATGCATCTTTGTCTGAAATAATCAAAATTGGAGCCCAATGAAGTCTAACTAACTCTTGAAGATACAACTTGGCATAGTCCTCTACTTAATGGGTAGTCTTTACTAGCAAAAAGTGGGATAATTTTGTTATCCTATCAACAATCACCGAAATAGAATCATGTTGTCTGCAAGATCGTGGGAAACTTGTGCTGATATCCATATTGATCATCTCCCACTTCCATTTCGTAAGTTCTATATTCTGAGCCATACCACCGGGCCTTTGGTGCTCTACTTTAACTTGTTGACAATTCGTGCATTTAACAACAAACTCAGCAATGCCCTTCTTCATACTGCTTAACCAATATACATCTCTAAAGTCATGATACATCTTTGTGGAACTCGGATGAATAGAATATCTGGAGCTATGAGCTTCCTCCATGATCCTCTCTTGTAGTTCATCCACCCTTGGTACACACAACCTACCTTGATACCTCAATAGGTTGTCTCCCTCTTGTTCAAAAGCCAATACTTTTTGCTTATGAATATTTTCCTTCAATTCAAGAAAAATAGGATCTTGGTCTTCCTTTTCTTTAACTCCTTAGACTAATGATGATTCAGCCATATTTATCACCACTACTCCTCCTGTTGTCAAATCCACTAGCCGGACTCATAATCGTGCAAGTCTATGCACATTTTTTGCTAACACTTTCTTATCTTCCTCAAAATGGGCGGTACTACCCATAGACAACTCGCTCAAGGCATTTGCAACAACATTAACCTTACCTGGGTGATATATAATACACATGTCATAATCCTTTAGTAATTCTAACCACCTTCTCTATCTGAGATTGAGTTTATTCTAGCTAAAAACATACTGAAGACTCTTGTGATCGGTGAACACATCCACATGAACACCGTAAAGATAATGGTGCCATATTTGCAAAGCAAAAACTACGGCATCTAACCCTAGATCATGGTTAGGTAGTTCTTCTCATGATCTTTCAACTCTCTGGAGGCATAAGCTATAACTTTACCATTGTGCATTAACACAAAACCCAAACCAACTCTGCAGGCATCACAATATACAACAAGACTTGTGTACATTCTGGTAAGGTTATTACAAAGGCAATAGTCAATCTCATTTTCAATCTTGAATGTTTTTCTCACAAGCTTCACACCATTGAAATTTTACTGTTTTCTAAGTTAACTTGGTCAAAGGGGACGAAATAGATAAGAAACCCTCTACAAACCTTGTATATTATCCAGCCAACCCCAAGAAACTCCTAATTTTAGTTGGAGATGTTGGTCTAGGCCAATTTTGCACTGCCTCTATCTTCTAAGTATCAACTCTAATTCCATCACCAAAAATAATGTGGCCTAAAAATGCGACAGACTCAAGCCAAAACTAACACATAGAGAACTTGGCATACAACTCTCTATCCTTTGGAGTTTGGAGAACTATTCTGAGATGGCTAGCATGATCTTCTTCATTCCTTGAATAGATTAGTATGTCATCAATTAATACGATAACAAGGATATCTAAATAAGGCTTTAATACTCTATTCATAAGGTCTATGAACTCTACAGGTGCATTAGTTAAACCGAACGACATAACTAGAAACTCATAATGACCATAATGGGTCCTGAAAGCTGTCTTTGGAATATAACATTCCCTTACTCTTAACTGATGGTAGCCTGATCTGAGATCTATAGTAGAGAAACAAGTATCACCCTTAAGTTGATCGAAGAAATCATCAATTCTCGAAAGAGGATACTTATTCTTGATAGTAACCTTGTTCAATTGATGGTAATATATACACATTCTTAAGGAACCATCCTTCTTCCTCACAAATAATACCTGTGTCCCTAAAGGTGAGAAACTTGGTCGAATAAAACCTTTCTCTAGGAGATCTTTCAACTGCTCTTTTAACTCTGCTGGTGCCATCCTATATGGTGGAATAGATATAGGTCGAGTATCAGGAAGAATATCTATACCTAAGTTTATTTCTCTCTCAGGAGGGACTCCCAGAAGATCGTCTGGAAACACTTAGGGAAACTCTTTTACTACTAGAGCTGACTGAATGTGAGGTATCTCAACACTAGAGTCATTAAATCAGACTAAGTGATAGAAACACCTCTTGGAAACTAACTTTCTTGCCTTAAGGTACAAAATAAAACTACCCTTAGACACTACTGAACTAATCTTTCACTATATAACTGGTTCATTAGGAAACTGGAACTTGACAACTCGAGTTCTACAATCAACTAAGGCATAACATACATGAAGCCTGTCCATACCAAGAATAACATCAAAATCTACCATGTCTAACTCAAATAAATAATCGATGGTGCTCTTGTGATTGACGAAATGGTACAATCACAATAGACTCTCTCTGCAAGAATAGACTTACCAACATGTGTAGAAACAGTGAAGGGCTTACTAAGTTTTTTAGGAAGAATATCAAAATTCCTCGCAATATATAGAGTTACCAAGGCTAAACTCATTTCTAGATCTAGTAAAGCATACACAACCAAACATTTGGTGAGGAGAACACTTATAAGTTATGTTGAGATACTTAAACATGCACTGACAACCCTTTGCAGTAAATCTCAAAGTACGTTTATAATATCTATATTATTTTGTTATACTTGTAGAGTTGTCTTTAACCTTATGGATGTTCTTAAAAAATTGAACAACAAGTACTTCATGTGGGGATTATTTTACCTAATAAGACAAGACATAGAGTTAGAGCTGGATGTGTGATTGGGCAGCAACAAAGTGATTGATATGGATATAGATATAATAGCTGGAGAAAACGTAGGAAGGCTACACATTGTTGTCTCGACAACTACTTTCTCAAATGACTTTGATTATTTAGCTTTGTAACAGAAATGTTTACTGCTGCTACCTGCAATCTTGTTTGTGAATTGTTTATTGGTTATGTATGATAGTGCAACTACATTCATGGCACATTTCTTTGGCTGAATTGAGTAATTTAGGTCAAATTTTGTTTTAATCTCAGGATTATTGACATTATTCTATCTAGTTTTCTGGTTTTTCAATTCCATTGTTATTTGTACGATGTCATTTTAGTTTTGCTCATCACAATGTAACACTAGTTCTTAGGAGATTGTTTTGTTTTTAAAAAATTATTCGACTTTATCTTTATTTATAATTCAACTATTAAATTTATCTGTTTTATTTTCCTAATATAAATTGGCTTGATATACGTCTTGATTCAAATGAATAGGAAGAGTCGAGAGCCATCACAATTAAAATAGTTTTCTATTTATTGATTAGGCTTGATAAATGAAAGTGTTTATTGTATATGCTTTCTTCATCGTATGGTTCTTTTGATTAAGATACTCATAGGCACAAGAATAGCTTGTGTGTGGGTAGTGTAACACCCCAAAAATATCTAAACTAACACTCGAACTGTTCTTCATTTATGTATAAGGTCGAATTAGGTTATTCTTAAATTTCCGTTACATGTTAAGGTCAATTATTTAATGTGGGAATAGTTTTGGAGATGAATTAGGGTCACAAGAATCCCCTACCACAAAGTTAAGTTGAAAGCTTCATTACCGATTGAGTTTTGATCTAAGATTCTACTAAGGTCAACTTCAAATAATCATATCTCTCACAACATGATGAATTAGTTGACCTATGACTTATCACATGAAAGTTATATGAGTCTTCTTTCCAATGCCACAAAGTTTGCCTCATTTAGAGTTCAGAACAAAAACTTATGATGGCTATAATACAGACTACCACAATAAATTTTTCAAAGAGGATGACCTTTCTATCTGACTTTCAAAGAAATATACTCCTATATCTTCTTTACTCGGACAATAGACTATCCCAGATATCCACATGCAGAACTAGTTCAACTTTATGAGTAGGAGGCAATAGCTCTGAGAAGTCATACACCTTACGTCTTACTTTGGAAGGAGGATGAGCCTTCATAAAATTTTTGACAATTCCACGTGCAAATTGAAGAGCATATGAGATGTCAAAACTTCCCCAGAAATGTAGTTAAGAAGAGATAGACTACTAATTGTAGTGAAGAGAACGTGTGTTCCTATTGAATATTTCCCATTCATCAAATAAAAGAAAGATCATTAGTATATAATATATATATTGACGATTTATCTTTTATTTGTCGAATAGAAAACATTAAATAGGAACACACGTTATATATATTAATGATCTTTCTCTTATCTGACGAATGAACAACATTCAATAGGAAGACACGTTCTCTTCCCTATACAAGTAGTATATCTCTTCATATCTACAATTCAGGGGAATTTTTTACATCTCATGTGCACTGGAATTCGCACCTGGAATGCACAATAATTGTATCCAGGCTCATCCACCTTTCAAAGAGTTAGACGTAAGGTGTTTGAGTTCTCAAAGCTATTGTCTCATACTCTAAAATTTGAACTAGTTCTGTATGGGGATATCTGGGATAGTCTATTGAATAGTAATTGTCCGTGGAAAGAAGATATAGAACTATATTTCTTTGAAAGTGAGAGAGAAAGGTCATCCTCTTTGAAAACTCTTTTGTGGTAGTCTTTGGTAAAATGGTCATAACTTTTTATTTCCGAACTTTAAATAAGGCAAACTTGGTGGTGTTGGAAAGAATACTCTGATTGAAAAACGCTATCAAAGACATTATCCAATTCTAAGCGCAACGATCGTTAAACAGTATATAACCCAACTAAATAAGTTGGGGTCGAATCCCACATGGAGCGGTATGTGTTTCAGATTCGATTGGGAAGTATGAACATGTTCAAATCAGTCATAGGAATAAAAGTTTTCGCATAAATACATCATTCAAATTGGGTATACTGGAGCTAGTGTTGATGTTGCACAGAGCACTGATGCCCAGGATCACAGTGTTGCATCGAGCATTGAAGCTCGACAGATAGAGCGACTGTGTAGACATGACCCTTCATTACCTCCCTCTCTATCGTTTTTATTGACTTTTTACTATTTTGTTGCATTTGAGGACAACTGCCTTTTTATTTGTGGTGGGGTGAGGTATTTCCATACTTACCTCTTGTGACTATCTTTTGTATATACTATTGGGTTTTTGTGCTTTGAATTGCTTGTTGATATTGTTTTGTGGATGTTTAAGCTTGTGGCTTCTTATGATGAATGTAAATTGTTTTTAACCCTTCTAAAAATTTTGTTTTTGCCACTTCTGTTGTGTGAATGTGGTTTTTCTTGTGCAAATTTGAGTTTCAATTATTATCAATACCAATGACTTAAATAGTGCTCTTAATCGAACAAAAATCAATGCAAGACTACGATGAGGCCAAATGAAGTTGCATAGACAATATGTGGACATTTTGCATGTCGTTGTGACTAGCCGATTATCGAATGAGTCTCTTGTGATGAACATTGCACAATAGCAAAAGTGTGGAGTCTTGAGTTATATTGGTGCCAATGCCTTGTGTGATGAGCCTACCGTGAACCTTGTTAGATGAAAACTAGAATTTGGCCCGTTGGTCCGGTTGACTAAGTGATGAAAGCTTTTGAAATGATCTTAGGCAACAATTTTGCAGAGTGAAACAATTTGACAATAAACCTCTTTTGTGGAAAACCTTGTGAGATGTGTGAACTTTGCTTGAACCCCTTTGAGCCTTACCCTTTTCTTGAAAGAAACTTGATGAAATTGTAACCCCTCTTTATCCATTCACCCATAATCCTCATGAAGTGTTATTTGTTTGAATAGCCAACTTAGGCCAAAATACTAAGTTTGGGGTGTGGTGAAAGAGGAGGAAAATCAAAAAGTGTGAAGAAGTCACCCTTGATCCATGGTTTTGAAAAAGATGGAACCACTCCATACAAAGAAAAAGAGAGAAACAAAAGAAGAACAAAAAAAAAGAATGAAAAGGTTGTGAAAGTTACAAAAGAAATTGGGTGTCCGGTATTCCATTAGAAGTGAATAATGTGGTGAATTTTGAGCATGAGTGAAAATGTTAAAGAAAAGGAAGGAAAATGATGTTCATACCACATTTCATGAGGATAGATGCTACTGATCCTAAATGACCATACCATTACACGCAGCCTCGTTACAAGCCTTGAAAAGACCTTTTTTGATCATGAGTGAGCTGAAACGAATGTTGATTGGAAAATAAGGGCAAACCTATGGGTGAAGTCATGCATGTGTCCATCTTTGTGAGTGTGAGAGTTGTATATGATTCTGGAGCTATAAATTGTTGAAGAATTGTGTGTGAATATGGAATCATCTTTGTTGTGAGGGGATTTAAGTACCTTTGTTGAGCTTGAACTTGCATTTGAAGCAACTATTGTAAACTTGAGAATTTTCTATAATGGTGAGTCACAACTTAAACCTTTGAGTGCACTATTGATTCTTGCATGAGTAAGTTGAGTCTTGTTGTATGCATTCATGATTGAGTCTTTTGCAGCACTATTTGAGACATCCTTTTTGAACTTTTGAACTTGAGTTTTACTTGGGGACAAGGAAAAGTTTAAGTTGGGGGTGTTGATGAGGCAGAGGTTTGGACTCATTTAGGGCTTTGTTTATATAGAATTAGTGTCCTCAAATGCTTAATTTGTGCCAATAACTCATTTACCTGCAGTAAAAGTTTCTATTAAAGAGCAAATTAATCAAGGCCATTTTAGGAAGTAGTTGTGGAGATAACAATATCTAGCCTTCCTACATTTTCTCCAGCTTTCATGTTTATCTCTATATCAATCACTTTGTTGCTGCTCCCTTCAGCACATCCATCTATGTGTTGTTTAATAAGGTAAAAAATCCCCACATGAAGTGCTTGTTGTTCTATTTTGCAAGAACATCCAAAAGGCTAAAGACAACTCTATAAGTATAAGAAAATAATATTGATATTGCAGACGTACTTTGAAAATCATTACATAGGGTTGCAGATGCAAGTATAAGCATCTTAACATCATTTATAAGCGTTGTGATAACAAAATCTGTGATACGCATAAGCTCCACCAGAGTAGTACATTTCTCAGACCTACATATAATAGGAAATGTAAAACAATTTCTAGTAAAAACATTCCTTGGAATGTGTGCACTTCTACTTTTCAACACTAACTAAAAGGACTAAGTGTTACAAAGTAGAATTGTACCCTTATCATGGAATGTTTTAACAGAAATTGATTTACATTTCCCATTATATGTAGGTCTGAGAAATATACTGCATCTGTGGAGTTCATGTGCATCAAAGATTTGGTGATGAGAACACTTATAAATGATGTTATGATGCTTTTACTTGAATCGACAACCCTGTGCAATAATTCTCTAAGTAAATCTATAATCTCTATATTATTTTCTAATACTTGTAAAGTTGTGTTTCACCTTGTGGATGTTCTTACAGAAGGGAACAACAAGCACTTCCTGTGGGGATTATATATCTCATAAGAAAAGACATAGAATCATTATTGAATGTGTTGAAGGGGGCAGAAACAAAGTGATTGATATGGATATAGACATGATAGTTGGATACAATGTAGGAAGGTTAGACATTGTTGTCTCGACAACTACATTCTGAAATGACTTTGAGTAATTAGCACTTTAATAAAAACTTTTACTAATGCTACGTGCAATCGTGCTTGTGAATTGTTTTTTGGCTATGTATGATAGCGCGACTACATTCATCACATATTTGTTTGTTTAAACTAAGTAATTTTTGTTCAAATTTTGTTATTATCTCAAGAAAATAGACATTACATTAAAAGTATTTTGTGTTTATTAATTTTCTTGATAAGTGAAAGTGTTTATTATATATTCTTTCTTGATCATATGGTACTTTTGATTAAGACACTCATAGGCACAAGAAGAGGGGTTATGTGGATGGTGTAACACCCCTAATATTTCTAAGCTAAAGCCTGAACCCTTCTCCATTTGTGTATAAGGTCGTATTGGGTTATTCTTAAATTTTCCTTACGTGGTAAGGTCAATTATTTAATGTGGGAATAGATTTGGAGATGAATTAATGTCACAAGAATCCCCTAGCACAAAGTTGTGTTGAATGCTTTCTTATCGATTGAGTTTTGATATAAGATTCTACTTAGGTCAACTTCAAACAATCATATATCTGAGAATATGATGAACTAGGCGGCCTATGACTTATGAAAATTAATCTTCTACGAGTCTTCTTTCCAACACCATCAACTTTGCCTCATTAAGAGTTCGACAATAAAAAAGTTATGATCATTTTACCATAGACTACCACAAAAGAGTTTTCAAAGAGGATGACCGTTCTCTCTTATTTTCAAAGATATATAGTCCTATGTCTTCTTTACCCAGAAAATCATTCTTTAATAAACTATCCCAGATATCCCCATGAAGAACTAGTTCAAATTTAAGAGTATGATAGGCCTAGATAGAATTATTGAGCATTCTAAGTGCAAATTCCAGATAACATGAGATGTCAAAACTTCCCCTGAAATGTAGATAATAAGAGATAGAATACTAATTATAGGGAAGAGAACGTGTGTTCATATTGAATGTTGACCATTCGTCAAATAAAAGAAAGATGTGTACTAGTTCTTTCCTTAAACTTGCCATTTCTGGAGCTTATAGACATTAGTTTTTGTTTAACATCATTTGGGATGGTTAGCACCTCATTGATTGATGTAGCAGCCATGGGTCTGATAGAGTAAGCCTTAGAATAGGTGATAAGTCAGCTACTTTGACCTTCTATGCTTCGTTCCCTCATTCTACGACCTTGTGGTTTATGGTTAATATTTTGGTGTTTTCTTGGTGACATGGGATTGGATTTGGTCCGGGCTTGGAGTATTCTATTTATTACCTTAGTATGGATGTCCTTCCCCGGTGGTCCTATGATGATGATTTAGCATAGTATACTTCAGCAACCTTATCTTAGCAGATTTGAGGATTCATCATACTACCTTACAATTGGTTGCAAATTTGAGGTCTTGTCATTTGATCTACAAACAGTACATAATACAAACTCTTTATCCTCTACAAAATTGATACATATCGGTAAGATCCTATTGGTTCTTTTGGAGGCCTATCCGCAATTCGAGGTCTGGGCTATTAGTTTATAGCTTGGGATGATCTAATTGGTTACTTCGGGAGGCCTATCCACAGTTTGAAATCTAGGGTATGCTACCTATATTTCTATATTCAGATATTTTTGTTTCTAATACATATAGCTATTCTATGTACTTATCAGGCTTTTGGGGATCCATTTGATTTTTGAACTTGCACACGAGTGTACCTTGTAGGCTTATGTTGTAAGTTAGATTTTATTAGCTATTTACTAAATTCACTTCTGTTTTGCTCTGCACTCATGTGTATCTCCATAAATTTTTCCTCTTTGACATTTGTTGTGTTTAATTTTTGTCTTTTTATATTACCTTTACTTTTCTTGTTCAGTCGGTCTACGATGCTTACTTAGGACTTGTTGTTTCGGTACTCGTGCGATACTCTACATATATTTTGTGATGTAGGTACGAGCACTAACTATCATTGTTGAGTTCGAGATAGAAGTCACATATTCATGGATGAGGGATGAGCACATGGTGTTCTGAATCATACCTGTATCCATCTTTAATAGTTGACTAGTCTTTTGTATTTTGAGATAAGTAAGTTTATTTGTGGTTCACTTTTGGGGCTTGTATTCTTTTGTAGTAGCTCTATACCCATGATGTCCAGGTAGTGGGAGGGGGGATCTTTTGGATTTGTGTGTATATATATACATATCTTGCTTCCGCTTATTCCTCCAGTTATTTATGTTAAATTGCTTATTTCGACCTCATTTCTACCCTTACACCCATTACTTGACATTCCAGGTTACGGGTTGGCGTACCTACCGGAGGTTATAGTAGGTGTTATCATGACCTTAGAAATCGGGTTATGAAAATGTTTGCATCTAATCTAGCTTAAACCATTTCCTATATATCGTAACACCTCGCTATTTGAAAGAACTAGAATTTGGAAGAAATCGTTTTTGGAAATAATCAAATTTCGAAAGTTTGATAAAATTTAGCTAAGGTTGAGTTTTGAGTGAACTTCAAACGACCATAACTACTAGCTCAGGATGACTTAGGTGTTCTATCAGATACCGTAGGAAAGATCGTTGAATTATCTTTCCAACGCCACTAAATTTGCTCGATTTCGATTTCGTATGATGGAGATATGGCCATTCAAAGTTGTGTTGTCTAGATAAGGAAAGTCAAAACTGGATCTGTGAAGTATATTATGGTCTTTTCACTACAAAATTAATTAAACTCGTTTTTGGTAGTTAAGTTAGGGTCTAAACTGATATGATTCAGTTTACGCTTTACAAATTTAAGTTAGGGTTTTGAGAAAAGAGAAACGAAGAGGACAAAGGAGGAGATTAAGCAAGGATTCGTCGCGTTTTTGAAGTTAGTCTTGTAGATTTCACAAAGGGTTGATTCCTATGAGGTATGTTAAGATCTCATAGCATTGGGTTATGTCACCCACACGCCAATCATGAATCAATTCCACGAATATGTGTTCTTGCAAGTATAGAAACTGAATTCTTCATGGATTTTGTTGAAGTTTACATTGGGTTCTTGATCTTTGAAGTTGTTGAGAACTTATTGAGTAAAATTCATGAATGTTGATGTTGTTTTGAGTTGATATTTGCATATATTGGTTATGCAAGAAAATCTAAGTGTTTGGGGAAAGAACCAATTGAATATAGAGGTTTAAGAGTTGAAAAATGAGCAAGAAAAATTGGGGATTTTTTGAGCAGGGGTCTGGGGCGCCGCGCCAGCTAGAGCGCCCCACTTTGGGTTCTGAAGTTTGGCTTCTGGGGCACCGCACCAGCCCGTGCTCCCCAACCCAATGTCTAAAGTTTTCCCTCTGGCGCCCCGCGCCACTCAGAGCTCCAGGGACGCCAGGTCTTATACCCTTTCCCAGTTCTTTCCGTTTTTGTAGTTTATTTCTACTCTCTAAGGTATGTCTAAACTATATGAAATCATCCATAACATGAGATCATGAGACTTGAATCCATAATTAAATTCAAGGAAAGTTAAGAGTCAAGTCAAGAGAAGTTCATAGAGTCTTCCAAAAGTCTTTTACAAACGTTTTAACTTTGTTTTAAAACTTGAGTTTTGAGTTGAGTAAAGAGTATAGATTGAAGTTCATTTCTTCAAAAGAGTATAGCATGACTATGTATTCCCAAAGAGTAAATGTTTTCATATTGAAACAAGATAGGAAACACTGATTTCCAAGAGAGACTTTGAGCTAGTTTTTGACTAATTACCTCAAATCAAACAAAGAGTTTTGTTTTAAAACATATGAGGAGAGTATATTTTGGGAGTAGTATTGAGCACATGTATGGGGATGAGTTCATAATAACTCAAGTCTCCATAGACCATGTAGCCATCGTGAATAGAAAAGGGTTATACTTTTTAGATGATTCCTTAATGCTTTTTAGCATAGACTAGTTAATTCACTTAGTTGAGGCGTTCTATATCCCGACAAGTTATACGACAGTTGTGGCAGTGTGGGAGAGATGATGTACCATCACATAGCTCATAGAGATGGTTGTCGGTTAGAGAAACTCCCAAAAAATTCTATTACTTTATGAAATATGTATATTAAGTTATACTTACTAATTTAAATGCTTTATATAAACTGCACCTTTACTTTTGTTTTATTCTGCATTTGAATTGAGTTTCCATGAGTTGAGTAAAGCCGAGGTAAGTGTTCTCTTCAGATTCATTTCAAGTTTATGTGGTGTTTAGTTTTCCAGTCGCATGCTCATACTTTCAATGTACTAATGTCATTTTCCTACATCATTTTATAATGCATATACAAGTAACCATGATCAGCATCCAGTGTCGCGTTGATCTAGTTGAGCACTTAGAGTCAGCTGGTGAGCCTACTATCATAATTCGTAAGAAATATTCGTAATTTATTTTAAAGAAAGAGAGAACCCTCTTAGCATGAATCAACAAACAATTCTTCTTGCACTCACCATGACATATTATGCTTCCACAACAATTTCTAATTCCTACAAAGTGTATGAAATTATATATCAACAAGAAATTTAAATTTACAAAACCAATAATAGTAAAAATAACTAATGAAATGGTGTACAAATACTTATTAATATGTAAAAAATAAATGATGCAACACTATCTAGGAAACTAATTAAGTTTCATATTGATTGTCCATCTCCCTTTTGCAAATACACTAAACCACATTTATGTTTTCAAGAATAGAGATATTATATTCTTGATATGTCATACAAAGCTACGAAGCGGGAAGGGGGTTGGGGGGAATTGAAATTTTACAATGATAATTGATGACTCTTGATATCTAGTATAAAGCTATAAAACACTCAAATAATAATAAGTAGACAAATCACTTTATAGATAGCACCAAGTAAACCTTGTTTGGATAAACGATTCTTTGGTTATTCAATAATAACACCAAGTCTAGTATGTTATATACTTGCATGTATAATTGATGCAAATAGCAACAAATAAATATTATTATTGGAGTTGTAAATAATAGCTGAATATATTAAAATCATCATAGGAATAACCAATACCATATTGTGTATTTACCAAACTATAAACAAGATACATTATGAGGCATCATGGACACATCTAAAGTCTTAAGAGACTTTTGCATCTACGCCACATCTAAAGCCTTTTCGGTGACTTTCCTATTTAACATTGACTCGTCTATTGAGTCCAACATGATCCATATGCTTTGTACTAGATTTTAAGCAATTTACTGCGGCCATTGCATTGTGAAGAAGTCTATATTAAGAAACCACCTAATTTTGTTTCTAATGGGGAGTTTAGTAGCCTTTTATGTCGATTGTGTAAGTCACTCTATGGTCTGAAACAATTTATGCAAGCTTGGTTAGGAAAGTGCAACACTGTAATTTTATCGCTCTGTGTTTTATCGGCATTATGCCTAAAATTTAGTATTTCATGACAAGACCAAGCACATTAAGATTAACTGACATTATACATCAAATTCAGTATTTAATGAGAAAACTAAGCACATTGAGATTGACGGTCAATTTTGTGAAGTCGAGTGATCAACTTGCAGATATCTCACAAAGCTCCTCATGTCCTCGTATTAATATTTGTAACAAGCTAGATACATATGATTTATATGCACTAGCTTGAGGGGGAGTGTTAGAATAGTAATAGGTATATACAATCCTACTTATTTTAGGAATAGGAATAGGAATAGTACATAGTGTCGTACTTAGAAAAGGATTGTATTGTAGTATCCTAGTTGGGAAAGGTGTCTATTGTGTATCTATAAATAGGGTCTCTCTGTAATAATGTAGAGACAACAGTTCAAGAATATTATTTTCCTATATTTCTCACAAGAGCCAAGATCAAGGCGATGACAATGAGAGGAGACTCAAAGCACTTCCGATCATGATGGGATACCACCAGGGATCATCTTTTTTGCATTGGTTGTGGATAAATTAACGCGACATGTCCAAGATAAGTTTTCATGATGTATGTTATTTGAAAATGATATAGTACTAATTGATGAGACTCATCGCGAAGTTAACGATAGGATGGATATTGGAGACGAACTCTAAAGTCTAAAAGGTTTAGGTAGAGCAAGACCAAGACTAGATAATTAAGAGTGAAAGTTCAGTGACGCTACGCATAAGGGTTTGGAAATGAAGCTTGATGCTCAGGTCATCCCATGATAGGATTTTTACAAAAGTTATATAGTCTAATATTTACAAAAGTTAACATAATAAATTAATAAACACTAATATTAAATTCGTTGAATTGAAGATTAGCAATATAAATTATTGGGATGGAAAATCAAGCCTTTCATAAAGAGATCGGGAGCATTAGGATATCTCCACCTCTGATTTATCTTTAAAAAACAAAAATAAATCAGAGAGGAGGAATCAAATAGAAGAAAACGAAGAAATGAAGAAGAACGAGCTTACAAAGGATGTCTTCCAAAAAATTCAAAACTTGGTACCTCTGTCAAAATCATCTTCGAATCCACTGCATGCACCAATAGAAACCTCTACAAAATACAAAAGAAGGTCAAATATTGATAGAATTTGAAGAAAAGAAGGATGTAAAGGGAGGTAACTAATTTATTCTGTGAGGGGAGAAAGAAGAGAAGAGTTAACGGAGGTAGGTGTCAGTCACCCACAACCAAAAGAATCGAACCCTACAATGTAAGTCTTTTATAAAACCCTAACCGATTCTCTTAATGGACTAAACCTGGAGATCTTTTGTTTTACTTTTAGTTTATTTCAGTTGGGCTTCTTGGTCCGATTTTGTACCTACATTTTTTTAAATAGAGGGGCTTTAAGCTCTATAAAGTTTTATTTTAAGAAATATAAAAATGTAAATTAAATTTTATAACAGATATAGAAATTTTCAATAAGAGTAGTGTCAAATTAAACCAACGGTTCAATATATAATGTAGATACATCCTATTGAAAAATAATATCTCATTATAATTGCACTAATTAAGTGAATTATGATTTTTCTATAACATATATACAAAACAAATGTAGGAACTCATGTAACACCTCACAACTCTATTCTTAGAATTTGCATCATTCGTCGCAAGTATATGAGTTTGAACTGAATGATGTCCTACTTGCTTATGTGTTTTAAGTCTTTTATCAAGTGTATCAAGGGTATCACATATTATTTAGAATCACAAGGGACATGTAACACCAAACCAAGTTCAAAGCATTTATATCGGCTAAGTTTAAACATGAGTACATATAAGGATCAACTTCAAACGACCATATCTCTTAGAATATGAAGATTTAGGTGTGCCATAACCTATTAAATTAAAGGTATATAAGTCTTCTTTCCAACGCTGTCATGTTTGCATAAATCCAAGTTGAGTAAAAAGTTATGACTGATTTATGAGAGACACTCTAACTTGACAGAGCTCCATGATGGCTTCGTGACATGGAGTGAATACGTACCTCATTGTCTGATGAAATAATAAAATACCTCTCATTCACTCTTAAATTCTTATTCTCCAGAATTTCAAGAAATACGAAGGCTAGGGTTCATCTATAAAGATTTTTCTTCAAGATCCGTCACTAAGGTATGTAAGCCTTCAATAATAGTATTCCTTTCACTCTCATGCCTAAATTATTTTGATTACATAAGGAATTTTGTTTAAAATCTAGGGTTTGACCCAATATTCTTCAAGCTATGATTCTTATGCAAAAAGTAGACTTTTTATCAAAGATTTATCAAGCATATTAATGAACTAGTTCTGGGAACGTGCTTTGCACATCTATCCCAAAAACTTAATTTTCTCAAATATCATAAATGATAATATTGTCAAAAATATATGATAAAAGTTTCTTTGGGCTATGGACTAAAAATCAAAATGGCATTCCCCCAGGCTACCCCCTTGACATAACACAGGACCTAGGATCATGAGTGACCCCAAGCTAACCCTATGTCTGGCATATCATAAGCATACTAAAAGAGAACTAAATAAACATGAACTATAGGGAAGCTAAAACAGTGGCTATCTGAAATGGGGAACAACCCAACTAATCTGAATATATAAAACGTACTAGGAGTTTAACAATAAATGAAAGATAAACTAAACAACTCAAGCTAATTCTACTACTATTTTTGACAAACCTCTAACTGATTTGAGTTGTTGGGACATGCTCCCCAACTAACACTAACAATACTAAAAACTAGAAGTAAAGACTAAAATAAAAGCATGTCTATTGTCCTCGGAATATGAGGACTCACTACTGACGATGTTAAGTGCGGACCGATAATTGAGCTAAGCGTGATCTGGATGTTGAGTACCTTAACCTAAATCATGAAATGATGTAGCGCAGAGTATGCGTTAGTTTGTACTGAGCATGTAGGATAAATATACTAAGTAGAACAAACATATGTTAAATCTGAACAAAACATAACTGAGTAATGACATACTGAGTAAGAATGTAAGTACTGAAACATATACTGAAAACTTGGTCAATTCACTAAGTGTTTGACTGTAGGAGCTACTATTAACTAACATAAAACCACATGAGCTAAACGTGGAGTCCGATTTATACACCCTATCGAGAGGGCCCAATATACATTACTAGGGGTATAAAGGCACGACAGGCGTGATCACTAAATCTAATGCCCAACACAGGGGACTTATACTCCTACGGGGACACGTAGTTTTAGGAATATGAGGGTACATTGAACCCTAGGCCAACTTGGTGTTAAGACTACTCCCAACTGAATATGTATATGACTGAAATACTGAATAGCTCAAATACTTACATGCAATTTGAGAATGCAACATTTATGTACTAATAATGTGATATTCGAAAACTAAAGCATGATTATCTGTTTAACTAACCTAGTAAGTGCAATTCATGAGCTATCAGAATCTACACAACTAGGGTTCTGAGTTTCATACAAGGAAATAACCGAACTCTTCAAGAAACATGCTTTTTCAATTTACGATACAACAATAGCTAAAATACAGTAAATATACAAGGTTTTATAAACCGTATGTCTAAACAAGATATGGATAATCAAGGAACTGAATGAATTCTAGGGACCTAGTGGATGAAAGGAGCCCACTAGTGAAATCCCACATACTTGGTGACGAAATCTACAGAGAAATCCTTCAATTTTGGGAGCTGAACTTGAATAAAACCTTTTATTTATTCTTGAGAGATGTATCGACTTTCCTCTACTTTTTGCTCAAATTTTGATGGATTTTGGAGAATAGAGGTTTTGGTTAGGTTCTAACTAGATTATTCGGCTTAAACTTAACAAAACAACATAGTTTCAGTGTTAACCGACCTAGATTAAATGTCCAAAGCATAGGGGAAAGATAAAAATGACCCTGACTTAACAGCGGACGACGCCATCGATGGCCCCTGGCAGGGCGTCATTTCGCGTTTGAGGCTTGGAATGTGGGTCACGATTCACGGACCCTGGACCACGGACACTGGTCCCAACTACGGTCGACAGGTCCTTCCGTGGGTCATGATTTTTCATGGGGTTCTAGATGGCCAACAACGGACCATACCTACGGGTCGTGGTTTGGCCTCCGTCAGTGGTACTTGCAAGTTCTTAAAATTTTAATTGCACTTTCTCAAAACTGGATTGTTACATTATCTCCCCTTGGAAACATTCATCCTCGAATGAGGTCTAAATTAGCCGAGTATAGAGGGAAGGAGCTGCAATCCCTACCATTAAATACTAGAAACTGATATCTAACTAAATTGAGTTCCAAGAACATGCAAATGTGCTGAAATGCAAGAACTACTAAAGGAACAAGATACTAAGTGTGACAACCCAGGGGTACCCCCTAGATGTAACAAGATGCACAAGACCCCCGAGAGACCTCATAAAAGACAACTTAGCATATCATAACATAAGGTAATAGAAAATGGTGCGGAAATTTAAAATATTACAACACAATCAAAGTCTTTCATAAAATGAGCGGAAGTCTGAAATCGTTGTCTCAAACCGTCTTACATAAGAGATAAAAGATTTGGGACGCAGCTCATACAATAGTCCAAGGCATAAAATGAAAGAACATAACATAAAGCGGTGATCATAGCCTCGAACACAATGAGGACTCACAAAATCTTCATTTCCTTGATGAAATAATGAAGCTAGCCACGAGTATGAGTATCTATGTCACCAGACCCTACATTTGATAAGAATGTATGCAAGAGTATGCGTTAGTACAATTAAGTATTAAATATGATATCTAGCATAAACATCATGGTTAGTCAACATAAACCATAAGAATAATCCATACACATAAATCAATATCATAATAAGAAAGGAATACTTCTCAAGCAACATTACTCATCCTTAGTAAAGACATGTGTCATCACCTCTAAGTCAACTTACTTCATGAAAGGTACCTCAAGCAACAATCCAAGCTATTCATTCTTCATAAGATAATTCACATAGTTTATGCTTAGTTTTAAAGACATGGGAATTCATCCATTGTCTAACTTACAAAGGCAATGGGTATTCGACTCTTGCCTTACTTACCTGTAACACCCCGTATTTGAAACAAACCAAAAATGTAGATTTTAAGAAGTTGCAGGTGCAACCCACGGTTGACATCCATGGACCGTAGGTCAGACCACGGCCCGTGCTAGTGGTCCGTAGTTCACTACTGCAACCCCTCCCTAAACCCAGCTCAGAAAATCGGCTATTTCTCGACTCACGGACAGACCCACGATCCATAGGTCAGACCACGGTCCGTGGTCTGTGTCAGTGGATCAAAACTCATTTACCCAGTCCTTTGATCCACTGTCCGTAGGTCTAACCGTAGGTGAGGATCAGCAGCTAGTTAGATGAAAATTATTGTGTGGGTCAACTTCAGATGGTCATAACTTTTAGCATAAAAGGAATTGTGTGTCCCATGACCTATGATATGATAGCTAATTGAATCTTATTTGCAATGCCACGGAGTTTGCTAAGATCTGACCTCCGAGTAAAAATTTATTCTTGTTTTAGTGAAGCCCTATCGGGTAGACTTGACCAACGACCCCAATCTACGGACCGTCGATTGACCTATGGCCCGAGGTTCGATCCGTCGGTCACTCCTACAACAATTAAGTCAGGAGTCTTTTGTTCTTTTCCTATTTCGTTGGACCCCTAAGATATGTCGTTTAGACCCTAAATCATGAGGTTTTAGTCTGTTTAAGCCTAGAAACATAACTAGAACTTACCTAAGTCAAATCATTAATCAAAACATAGAAACATTATAGCGTAAGAGAAGAAAATAGGTCAAGAACCCTAGTTCAAGAAATCAGCAAGGTTCCATCAGTTCCAGCCCCGAAATCTAATCATTTCTCTGTGGATTCATCACCAGGTATGTTGGATTCACTAGTGGGTTCTGTCGCCCATTAGGTCCCTAGAATTTAGTCAGATTCTTGATTCCATGATTATGAACAGACCTAGGGTTTTTATAATTTTAGCAACTTATCCTGAATTAATTATGAATATGTCCCAAATCAGATTACCATGTTTGTACTCACTTTATCGCATGAATTCCAGAACGCTAGCAATGTATTTCTTTAGTTCTTGAATTACACATGCTAGGTAAGATATTTCACTTATTCAGATATACTTGCTCCAGTTTTGATTGCCAAATTATAAGTATATTTCAGCATAAACCCTATTTTGAGTTATAATTCTTGAGAAGCTTTTTTGTAGACAACACTTGAGTTTTAAACTGAGTTTTTGAGAAAGTTAAGATGAGTTTCGAGAAAGACCTTCTAAAACATGATTAATATGACAATCGAGTATGTCATCAATGTATGAACAGTATGGTATCTAGATATACCATCAATGTTTATGCAGTATGACTTTGCAAGTCATTAATGCTCATAGTATAATACGATTTTGAATTGTTTTCTAAGAAGCAGTTTTCAAGTATGAGTATCTACATGTCAGTATTTTGACCTATTCAGTATTTCAGTCATAATGTATTCAGTTATACATGACTCAGTTTATGAGTGCATCATTATCAGATTAATTGTTGCATTCACAGATTGCATGTTCAATTTTGAGCTATCTATTATATACAGAAACACAGTCATAATGTGTTAACCACTGAATCTATTAGGAGTAGCATATTACCGAGTTGGACTAGGGTTCAGCGTACCATATAGTCCCAGAAATACGATCCACGTAGGTGTAAGTCCCTTATGTGGCCAATATCAGTTAGTGATCACGCTAGTCATGCCTCTATACATTTGGCTGGGTATATTGGGTCCTCTTGATGGTGCATATACATTAGACTCCACAATAAGCTCATGTGGTTTTATTATCAGTTATTTGTAGCTCCTACAGTTCAATCATATCCTATTGCATTGATTATTTATCAATATATCTAGTATTCTGTTTGAGCATGTTATAACTTGGTCACTGCATTCAGTTATCTCAGTATTCAATATCTATATCATGTTCATATTATGTCATTTCTTATTTGCTTTGCTCAGTTATATGTTATTTCAGCTTTCCTCTATCCTGCTTGCTCAGTACCTTTCAAGTACTGACGCATACTCTGCTCTACATCTTCTCATGTTGTAGGTTCAGATTCTCAGCATCCAGATCACGATCTCCAGTTCAGCAAAATCAGTGGTGAGTCCTCATTCCCTAAGGACAATAGTCATGAGTTTCCTTTCAGTATTTTAGTACTTTAGTTGCAGTTTAGCTAGACTTAGCTGGGGCCTGTCCCAGCATTTCTAGCCAGTTAGAGGCTATTTTCAGACACAGATAGATTCAGCTTAGTAATGAGTTAGTATCATCTTTGTATTAAACTCATCAGTTATCATTTATCTCAGTTATAGTATATGGGTATTCCCCATCTTTTCAGACTTACTTTATGATTTAGCTTCCGCATCATTTTATTATCTTTAGTATGCTCATGATCATGCCAGCAGGGTTAGCTTGGGATCATTTGTGGTCCTAGGTCCCGTTTCTGCGTCTCGGGGGTAGTATAGGGGCGTGACAAACTTGGTATTAGAGCACTAGGTTAAAGTGTCCCAGGATGTCTGAAAAGCCACACTAAGTAGAGTCCATTTCATGGGTATGAATTGCACCACATCTAATGAGAGGGAGGCTATGAGGTGTTTTAGGAAAACTTCACTCTCTTTGTTATTCTTATCGTGCGTTGGCATGATCTCCTTTCTAATCTGTCGTTATGCGCTTAAGATCATGCCTACCTGTAGACTTAACACCATGAATGCTAAAGCAATTCCACTAGTCCCAGACCATGAGGTTAAGAATGAAGAGTTTCAGAATGCGATCTAACTATTGGCTTATAGTATGACCAACAAGAACAATCAGCAGGTTCCAGTTCCTACTAATAGAAATGGTGGATCATTGGCAGCTAGAGTTTGAGATTTTTTCAAAGGATGAATCCGCCTGAGTTTTAGGGTCACAAGTTGGTGACGACCCACAAAACTTCATTGATGAAGTTAAGAAAATCTTTGGAGTGATGTAAGTGACTAATAATGGTATGGTTGATTTGGCATCCTTCCAGCTTAAGGATGTGGCTCACATATGGTACACTCAGTGGAAAGAATCAGGGGCTACTTTATCTTTTATGGCTCCATTTATAGCAGTAATCTTAGATGGCACTCCATCTTTCAGCTAGACGAGTATACAAAAATTGCCGTATCACAGTCTCTCAGAAAGTCATCTCAGCTGATCTTGTATAGTTAGAAATGGTACACTTCGAAATCATTCTAGGCATGGATTGCTTACATTCCTGTTTTGCCTCAGTCGATTGTAGAACTAGGATTGTTGGTTTTCAGTTCCAGACGAATCAATCTTAGAATGGAAGGGTAGTAGCTTGGCGCCTATGGGTCAATTTATTTCTTACCTTAAGGCCAAAAAGATGATCTCTAAGGGTTATCTGTATCATCTAGTTCGGGGTATGGATTCAAGCCCCCAACTTTTAAGTCAGTTCCTGTGGTTAATGAGTTTCCAGAAGTGTTTCAAGAATATCTTCCCAGAGTTCCTCCCGAAAGGGAAATCGACTTTGGAATTGATCTCCTTCCAGATAACCAACCTAACTCTATTCCTCCTTACAAAATGGCTCCAGCTGAGCTTAAGGAATTGAAAGAGCAGTTGAAAGACCTTCTAGAAAAGGGCCTCATCAGACCTAGTATTTCACCATGGGGTGCACCAATGTTTTTCGTAAAGAAGAAAGATGGTTCTCTCAAAATGTGCATTGACTATCGGCAGTTGAATAAGGTCACAATCAAGAATAAGTATCCCATCCCCAGGATTGATGACTTGTTTGACCAACTTCATAGTGCTAGTCATTTCTCAAAGATAGACCTGAGATCAGGTTATCATAAGCTTAGAGTCAGAGATAGTGACATTCTGAAGACAGCCTTCAGAACTCGGTATGGTCATTACAAATTTGTTGTTATGTCATTTGGACTAGCCAATGCTCTTGCAGCTTTCATGGATTTGATGAACAGAGTGTTCAAGAAGTACTTGGACTTGTTCGTTATCGTCTTTATTGATGATATCCTCATTTACTCTAGGAATGAGGAAGAATATGTGAGTCATTTGAGAGTTGTTCTGCAAACTCTCAAAGATCACCAGTTATTTACAAAATTTAACAAGTGCAACTTTTGGTTACAATCAGTTACCTTCCTTGGGCATATTGTGTCTAGGGAAGGAATTCAAGTAGATTCCTAGAAAATAGAAGTAGTGAAACAATGACCCAGACATACCTCTGCTACAGATATTAGAAGTTTCTTAGGTCTAGCAGGCTATTATAGATGGTTCATGGAAGGATTTTCATCCCTAGCCTCACCATTGACCAGGTTGACTCAGAAAAAGGTTAAATTCTAGCATTCAGATGGACCCTTATGAGGCATTGTATGGGCATAGATGTAGATCTCTAGTTGGTTGGTTTGAAGTAGGTGAAGCAGTCTTGATAGGACCAGATGCAGTCCTTGATGCTATGGAAAAAGTGCAACTCATTAGAGATAGACTTAAGACTTCCCAGAGTCGCCAGAAATCTTATGCAGATGTGAGAAGAATGGAACTAGAGTTCCAAGTTGATGATTGGGTTTTCCTGAAAGTGTCACCTATGAAGAGGGGGTGATGAGATTTGGCAAGAAAGGGAAGCTCAATCCCAAATATGTAGGCCCTTACCGAATCATGAAAAGGATTGGTAGACTGACTTATGAGTTAGAGTTACCAGCCGATTTAGCAGTAGTGCATCCAGTCTTTCACATTTCACTTTTGAAGAAATGCGTGGGTGATCCAGCATCCGTAGTTCCATTAGAGATAATGGTTGTAAAAGATAGCCGTTCTTATGAGGATGTACCAGTTGAGATTCTCGATCATCAAGTTAGAAGGTTGAGAAACAAAGAAGTCATTTCAGTCAAGGTTTGGTGGAGGTGTCAATCCGTAGAGGGAGCTACTTTGGAAGCAGAAGCGAGCATGAAAACCAAGTATCCTCACCTCTTTTCTTCCGATTCCACTCCAACTTGAGGTAATAGTTCGTCTTATGTTTTTCTGTCATTCAGGAGTATATTCAGTCTTAAAATCATGTTCTTTTAGTTGTACTTGCATTTTCAGCGTATTTACATGCTATTGGTACTCAGTTCAATCAGAAATTCAGTTCTCAGTGTTTAGTGGTAGGGATTTCAACCCTCTGCCTCCATTTTAGCTAGTTTATTCTTCATTCGAGGATAAATGTTCCCAAGGGGGAGATAATGTAACACCCCATATCCAAAATAGGCCAAAAATGCAAATTTTGAGAAGTTCCAGGTGCAACCCACAATTGCCATTCACGGATCGTAAGTGAGACCACGACTAATGCTGGAGGTCCGTGCTTCACTACTGCAACCCCTCCCTAAACCCAGCTTCAAATATTGGCAAAGTCTCGACTCACAGACAGACCCACGGTCTGTAGGTCAGACCACGGTCCGTGGATCAAGACTTCTTTACCCAGCCTCTGACACGAACTATGGTTGACCAGCATGGACCATCGTTCGATCCACAATCTGTAGGTCTGACCGTAGGTGAAGGTCAGCAGCCAGTTAGATGAAAATTGTTGAGTGAGTCAACTTCAGATGGTCATAACTTTTAGCACAAAAAAACTTATGTGTCCCATGACCTATGATATTATAGATAATTGAATCCTCTTTCAAACGCCACCGAGTTTACTAAAATCTTACTTTCGAGTAAAAAGTTATGCTAGTTTTAGTGAAGCTCTATCGGATAGACTTGACCGACGACCCCAGTCTCTCCGACAAAAATTAAGTCAGGGGTCTTTTGGTCTTTTACTATTTTGTTGGACCCCTAAGATACGTCATTTAGACCTTAAAAGATGATGTTTTAGTCAGTTTAAGCCTAGACACATAACTAGAACTTACCTAAGTAAAATTATTAATCAAAACTTAGGAAAATTAGAGCGTAAGAGAAGAAGATAGGTGAAGAACCCTAGTTCAAGAACGCAACAAGGTTCCATCAGTTCCTGCCCCGAAATCTAAAGATTTCGCCGTGGAATTCGTCACCAGGTATGTGGGATTTTACTAGTGGATTCCTTTCGTCAATTAGGTCCCTAGAATTCAGTTAGATTCTTGATTCCACAGTTATGAACAGACCTAGGGTTTCTAGAATTCCAAGCTTAGGTGATATCAACCTAATGATAATTCAAATATTTCTTCTTTCCCCAAGGAAGTTTCTTTTCAGATCGAGTACCAAATCAAGCAGATGCATTAATGAGTGTTCCGCATAAGTCAGTTTCCTATGTGAATGGAGTGCCCCATATACAGTGGACAATAATAGAAGTAGAACAAATAAATATTAAAGAGGACTAACAATTTGCAGTTGTTGGAAAGTTTGCGCATGGGTGGCTAGACACGGATGATTTAAGGGAGGCAATTCCAAAACAGTGCAACATCAAAAGAAATTGCAACGTAGGATTGTTTCGAAATAAACACATCCTAATTAGACTTTTTTCTAAGAAAGATTACATCAATCTCATCTCAAAAGGGGCATTCTATATTACATGTAAGGAAGGTTATTCATACTTAATGAGGACCTTGATCTACGATGTGAACTTTAAGATTGATGAGAAAACCACAAAGACTATGGCCTTGAACTCTTTTCCTAATCTTCTCCCAACTTTTTTTTGGTCAAGAGAGTTTGTTTGCAATTGCAATAGCGGTGGGGAAACCTTTGCAATTAGATCAAGAAACCATCAATAAAACTCGACCTAGTTGTGCAGAGGTTAGGGTTTTAGTGGACTTGGCAGCAAATCCTCCCAAATCAGTGGTTGTGAAAGTTGTTGATGAAGATTCTGCATGTGTGAAGATTGAGAATATTATGATTAAATATGACAACATTCCTAAGTATTGCTTGGAGTGTAGGATGCGGGGTCATGATATGCACAACTGTAGATTGCTGTAAACAAAGGTGATCGAAAAGGTTCCAGTTGACAATATATTTATACAGGAGAAGGATGAGCAACCTCCTCATGTTCATAATTTTCAAAAGGGCAAAGCTAAAATCCTGTCAAGTGGACGGATAATTGGAGATCCAGGTGGATGGAAGGTATTTAGAGATGGAAGAACTGGTAAGCAGAAATTAGAACAACAACAACAAACAATAACTTTCAACAAATACATGGCGTTGGAAAATCATACAACTTCAGAAATAGGAGAAGGTTCTAATAGCAAAGATTCTAAGACAGAGGTGTCTGACGTAATTCAGACTGATAGTAGCGAACCTCTGGAAACAATAAATGATTTTAGCAAGGAACAAGCAAGTACCGAGAAGCAGACAGTACAGGCGAATGACATTGTCAAAACTTTTGTTGAAGATCAGGAAAAAGCAAGTAAAATTATGGACAAATCTCAGGAAGCAGATAATGAACAAAGCTTCGAAAAAAAATAGCTAATAATTAATAATGTTACCTCAAAGTAGAATGTGGAGAACCAGTAGCAACACCATGATAAAATCATGGAGATGAGTAATGAAAATGCAATCTACAAGGTAGATAGTACATAACAATCAGGACAACAATGTCAAGAAGAGTATAATGAAAAATGTAATCAGACAGTAGTGGAATATCCAATTATTGTAGCACAAGAAAATGCAATAGTTTCTCCTTCGAAAGTTCTATAGGATATTGTTTCACACTCTTTAGTTGAAAGAATTCCTCAACCACACAACATAGTTGTTCTTGCAGCACAGAGGAAGTTGATTCACATTCTATAAGTGAGACACCACATAAGATGCAAAAATATCAGTTACTACAACTATCTAGTAGTACAGATGCAATTGATTAAAATTCTGAAGATGATGATGCCCCACCTTTGATTCAAGGTCAAGAAGTACAACAACAAAATAGTTCTTTCAATTTGAAAGAAGGGTCATTTGATGAGAATAATAAGAATGGAGATGAGGTCTTTCTCAAAAGCAACAAATCTGGCAAAAAAGTGAAGAATAGTAGCAATTCTATTGGGAGTTTGCCTACTAGGACGAGTTCACGAAGAGGCTTGCAGAAGAACAAAGATTAATGATGAAATTCTTCTTTTGGAAAATAAGATCGGTAAAGACACAAAAAAGATTTTCAAAGGGTTCAAATGCTTAAAAAGCACATGAATTCATTTTTATTTCTTTTATGGAACCTTTTCAGAATGCTAGTGTAATCAACAAATATAGGTGGAGATTAGGCATGCCTTTTTGCAAAATCCAAATTTAATGGCAAAATTTGGATTTTTGTCAAAGAAGGTTTTGAAGTTGATATTATTTTGGATGCAGAACAACATATCACTATCAAGGTTCATGATACTATTTTGAATAAAGATTTTTTCCTAACACTTGTCTATGCAAAATGTGATGGTGTGCAAAGAAAGGTTTTGTGGGAAGACATTTATCAGTTGCATAATTCCATGGGTCTTCTATGGATTATTGGTGGGGATTTCAATGTGGTGCTAAATGCCGAAGAGAAGTTAGGAGGCCTTGATGTACAACCTACATATGTAGATGATTTTGCTAGTTGTATTGGAGATTGTGACTTCACAGAACTGTCTTTTAGAGGTAGTCCTTTCACATGGTGGAATGGAAGAGCTGAAGAAGTCTGTATTTTTGAAAGACTGGATAGAGTGTTAATTAACCATGAATTTCAAAATTGGTTTAATCATACCGAGGTTTAACATCTTTCTAGGACTGGATTAGACCATGCCCCTATGTTACTAAACTGTGAAGAACATGTGGTGAATATTTGTAATCCTTTTAAATTTCTTAACTTTTGGATAGAACATGAGTCTTTCAAACAAGTTGTGAGATAGAACTGGTGTGCTACTAATGATATTGATAATCCATTTTTTAGCTTCAAAGAGAAGTTAAAGACGCTGAAAACTGCACTTACTTCATGGAGTAAAGAGGTGTATGGTGATATTTTTAAGCAATTAATAATTAGAGAGGACATTGTCAAGATCAAAGATAAGTTATTCGTGGAGGATCCTAGTAGTTTAAATAGAGCAGTGATGCAAAAAGCACAAGCTGAATTCAAAAAGTATTTACTTTTTGAAGAAGAATATTGGAAGCAAAAAGCAGGTTTTACTTGGTTTGAAAAGGGATAAAGAAATACGAGATTTTTTCATAGTCTAGTGAAAGACAGAAGGAAGAGATTACATTTGTCTAGAATTCATAATGAGCAAAGGGTTCTTCTGGAGGACAAGCAGATGATAAAAGACGAAGCTATAAGATTCTATCAGAAACAGATCTCTCAGGAAAGGGATGCCACATATTTTTCTCCTCTCCGGCACATTCCTCATGTTATTTCTGAAGAAGATTATGCCATCCATGGATGAGGTTAAAAAAGCTTTTTTAATCTTATTGGTGACAGTGCTAGTGGTCCTGATGGCTTCACAGGTCCTTTCTTTCAGAAGTTTTGGGATATTGTTGGATCAAATTTATATAGGATGGTGGATAGCTTTTTTACACGCAATTCTCTCCCCAAATTCATCACCCATACCAATCTAGTGTTGTTGCCTAAGAAGACTGATATACTCTCATTTTCAGATCTTCGACCTATAAGTTTGAGTAACTTTGTTAACAAAGTTATCTCAAGGTTTATTCATGACAGGCTAGAACTGGTGCTACCAAGATTGATCTCCTCTAATCAGTCAGGTTTTGTGAAGGGAAGAAACATTATTGAAAATATTTTTCTTACTCAGGAAATTACTTCTGACGTCACAAAAAAGGGAAAACCATCAAATCTTATCAGCAAGCTTGGCATGACAAAAGTTTATGATAGAATATGATGGTTTTATTTATTGAAAGTATTAAGAAAGTTGGGTTTTTCAGAGGTGGTTGTTGATATCATTTGCAGAATTATTGCAAATAATTGGTATTCAGTATTGGTAAATGGACAGGCTTAGGGTTTCTTTCACTACACTATAGGGGTCAAACAGGGGGACCCATTTTTTCCTGCTTTATTTATCTTGAGTTCAGAAGTCTTATCCAGAGCGTTGAATGCTTTCTTTTAAGATGATCAATATGTTCGATATGGTTTGCCTAAATGGAGTGCTAATTTGAACCATTTAGCCTATGCTGACGATAATATCATATTTGCCGCAACACATGAGAGATCTCTTAATAAAATCATGAAATTCTTGGGTAAATATGAAAAATAGTCTGGTCAATTAATCAATAAAGGGAAGAGTGCTTGGTACATGCATCAGAATACTGGTGCTCAACTAGTAGGATAGGTTGATAGGTGTACTGGTTTCACTAGAGGTCAATTACCTTTGTCTTATTTAGGGTGTCGTATCACCCATGCTAAGAAAAGGAAGAGAGACTATAATGAGCTCATTTCAAAGGTGAAGAATAAGTTTCAATCATGGAACAGGAGGATGCTTTCTTATGGTGGTAAGGCTACATTAATTTGTAGCGTGTTATAAAGTATTCCTATTCATACTTTATCTGCTATTGTCCCTCCAAAATGTGCAATAAAAGAGCTACAGAAGATTTTTTCCAGGTTCTTTTGGAGCAACAAAGAATCAGGTAGTAGTAAACATTGGGTTGCTTGGTAGGGTGTTTGCTTACCTAAAGAAGAAGGGTGTCTAGGTTTTAGATCTCTTTTTGATGTATCCAAGGCCATGTTTGCAAAGTTGTGGTGGAATTTCAGAACTAGCAGATCCCTTTGGGCAAATTTTATGTGGAATAAATATTGCAAGAAACAAATCCCTACGGTTGTGATTTGGAAGAAGGGATCTCAAGTGTGGAAGTACATGTTAGAAAATAGGGCCGAGCTAGAAAAATTTATTTGGTGGGCACTAAGGGGAGGCACCACTAATATATGGTATGAGAATTGGACTAAGCTTGGTCCTTTTCATCAAGATCCCGAATGTCATATTTACCCAGAATTGGTGGATATAAGTGAATTAATGAACGATGAAGGTTGTGATATGGATAAAATGCAAGAGGTTTTGCCTGGAAGAATAGTTGAGCATATTGGAATGCAAGAGAGCAATTTCATCCCCTCTAATCTGTCTGATAGACCATGGTGGTTACTCAACAGTACATGAAAGTTCAAAGTTAACTCTGCTTGGGAATTGCTAAGAAACAATAAGGAAGTGAGTGTCCATTATAATCTAATTTGGGTGAAAGGGTTGCCTTTAAAATTTGGATTCCTAGCCTGGAGGATTTGGGGAAAATTGTTACATGTGGCTACTATTATTGCTAATTGGGATAGGTCTGTTGATCCTAATTGTTTATGTTGTAAAATACCTTTGCCTGAAACTGTACAACATCTTTTCATTGATGGCGACATCGCCAAAAAGGTATGGAGTTATTTTGCAAGTGTTACTGGACTTCAAGGTCCTTTCATTCAGATTAAGAAAACTGTACAGAAGTGGAGAAATGTACAGGGTAACGAGGTGCTTAAAAATGTTATGGTTGTTGTCCCTATCATTATTTTTTGGTTCCTATGGAAAAGAAGAAATACCATTCTGCATGGTGGATTATATGCGTATGAGAAAATTATTTTCGATACTACTGATACTATTCATAAGTTTATTTGTACCAGATTTTCTTGTTTTCAAGAGATACCTAGATATTGGCCTCATATTGTGGAAATTTTAGAAAGATGGTAGCCCAGATATAGTTATAAGATGGTGAGATGGCTGCACCCCCCTCCTGATTGGTACAAGTGTAATACAGATGGTGCATCCAAAGGTAATCTAGGCCCTAGTTCAACTGCTATTTGTGTGAGAAATAGTGCTGGTGATATTATAGGAGCAAAACGGAGAAGTTTATCGATTTCAACTAACCTTGTGGCAGAAGTTGTGGCTATAAGAGAAGGAATTCACTATTGCATTGAAACAAGTTTATTACCCCTAATAGTAGAAACAGATTCTCTTTCAATGACAAAAATTATTGAAGGGATTTGGGAGGTCCCATGGAGTGTGGTCAAGGAGGTTGAAGCAATTAACAAGATGAGGAAAAATGTTCCTATCCAATTGAAACACACGTTGAGGGAAGGCAGCACTCTGGCAGACCTTTTTGCTAACTTAGTTGTTAATTTTGCAGGTACCTATTTGGTGGAAAATTTTCAAGAACTTCCTAATGAAGCAAAGATAATTATTAACATGGACAAGTCAAGTATGCCTAATTTTAGGATCATTCAGAAACCCAACAGTTATTTTGGTACTTGGACTATCAAGCATTATGCGTGCTCATACATGAAACTAGGAAGAGGTAATTTTTCTCTAATGTAATGCCTGAAATGATTTCATATAGTCTGTCTATCATGCCACTTGGTGAGAGTTTAAGGTGTACAATGATTACTGACTAAGGCATAGGCATGGAAGAGGTTGTTTGTTACTGTTTTCTAGTGCAATTAGTGTTTACTGGTGACGTTTAGTATAAGTATGTTGGGATACTTATTTTTCACTTATTCTTTCTTAGAGTGTTTCCTATGATGTGTGGTATTAATCTCTTTGAGATTCATCCTATCAAGGGAGTCATCTAGAGAGGATTAGTGAGTGGTGAGTGACCTTACATCCTTTAAACAACAACGGAAAACTATCTGGTTAAAAGCATTTGTGCTGGAACTTATAAATTATTTTTGATGTGTGGTATTAGTTTCTATGAAGCTCATTCCATCAACGATAACTAATAAAGAAAAGCACAATACTTCATACCTAATAGCTTTCCAAATGAAGAAATAGTGTTATTTGGAGTAAAGTTTCAACCCGAGAATCGATCCTTCCCAACATTTCTAGTGGTGTTTCAAATCCACTTCTGGTAGCGAAAAAAGTCAATAAAGGGCGCTGCTATTTCATTATTTCAGATCTACAAAAAGAGCAACAAATCAGAATAAAGAACTGAGTCGAAGCTTACCTAATCGGTAGTTGTTCCATGTTGCTTCTATAGTTGTTGTCTACAGGTTGGCTTGTAGTGGTAGACAAAGAGAGATCCGTGAATAGTTCACCAGAGTTTGGCCGACGCTTGGCCAGAGTATACATCTCCAGAGCTGCTAAGCAACTTCACTTTCCCTTTCTATTGTTTATGTCTTTCCTCTTTTTGATTTTGTTTTAATTAGGTTTTTTATGTTGTTTTATTTAAATGGGTTTAGCACTTTTGGCTTGCCCATTTGTGTAAATAATTGCTTCATTTATAAATCTGACCCAATGGGTCTGGTTGGACTAAAAAAAACAATAAAAAAAACTTATGAATATGTCCCAAATCAGATTATCATGTTTGTACTCAGTTTATTGCATGACATCCAGAACCCTAGCTTTGTATTTCTTTAGTTCTTGAATTACACATGCTAGGTATGATATTTCAGTTATTTAGATATACTTGCTCCAGTTTTGAATGCCACATTATCAGTATATTTCAACATAAACCCTATTTTGAGTTATAAATCTTGAGAAAACCGCACTCTCATTTCTAAAAAAATTTCTCTCTAAGTTCTCTAACTAAGAAAAGCGCTCCAGCAGCTGTCTCTAACGGCTACTCACTCAACAGACGCGCGCACCGCCAGAATGGCGCGTGAGCCGCCGGTGGAGCTCTCCCGGCCACCGGACCAAGGTCAATCGAAGCGCCATGGCAATGGCAACAAACCCCAGTTACTCACGTCCCATTATACATCCCAAAGCTCCTCGAAATCGCAAGATACATACGTGGTCAACACAACGTTTTCGGAGAAGGAGCTGGAAGGAATTAGAAAACTTATTTCCTATGAAACTACTGGATCGAATCATGGAAAGGTGTTAGGAGTTATGGATTCTACTAGTCCTGATCTGCAACATAGCAAAAAATCAATCGATTCCACCGTCCCAATCGATCGCAATCACAAAGAGATTTCAGCGAGAAACGCGAACGAATCGCCTGAGTCACGCCTTCAAATTCAAGTCACCTCCGGTCAAATTCGAACTGTATCAACCACTGGGGATTACTCACCTCAAGATGGCGTACATCCCACAGAAATCTCAGTCCAAATGGATAGTGGAATCGTCGGCGGGGAGAATTTCGGTGTAAATCGATCTAAGGTCGCCGGAGTTCATGAAAAATCTGGGAATATGAATTTTTCCCCTCCAGTAGACATACATCTTTCAGAGATTTCAAGCAATCTTAATGGAGGAATCATCATTGACAATCAAGTGAATCAACCAACTGATCATCCAAAGAATGTCAATGAAGGGACTAGTAGAAAGGTGCATATCAATGAAGGAAGTGGCTCATTACCGGACACATCTGCAGGAATTAACATCCAGTTAGATGCAAATTCTCAGCTAGGGGCAAGAACCCAAGACCGAGATGATACAATGCAGGAAAAGAGTTTGAATGGGCAGCAGACCAATGAGCAACACACAAAGATTCATAATTCTGAAATTTCATCGGATGAAGCTCATTCCTCTAATTTTTCATTTGGTATTAAAGGTAATTCCACTAACATAACTCCTATTCCCATTACATATGCAATGCAGGTCGCAACAATACAGGACAAGCCAACTGGGGAACTTGGACAAGCACAGCAACAGGAAAAGGATCGAACAGGCCAAGTGAAGCAGTCTAAGAACCAGGAATTACAGACAGGTAATTCAGTTACAAAAATTAATAATCCATCCTTGACTGATAACACTGAGGCTCATATACACAATGTGGTAAATGAGCACATCAGTAGGCCTGTTGAAGTGTCGAAACAGGTACAAAACAAAGGTCACACAGACGAAGAGCGATTTCAGGAGCAACCTAAGGAGCTAAACCTACAAGGAGGCAAAAGTAGAACTTATGATAGCAATGACAAAGCCAACATGAACTACCATAACAACTTTCCTAAGATCTCTAACAACTACACTAGGTATGACTCTAATAATCAAAGGAAGGGAGATGATGTCACCAAGATGAACAATGATATTACTCAAGACAATGGCAAACAATCAAAGGGTCAACAACAAAGTTAGGATCAAACCAATGCGAAACAGGATAGAGTTCCGGAACCTGCCCCCTTCACTATCGTTCAATCATTTGCTGCTCGTCTAAGGTACAATCAGTCCAAATAAGAAATCCCTATTGTTTTGAATGACCCTATTCATACTACTAGACAAGGATTACCTGCTGTTCTTCTTGAAGAGACTGATTATGGTATTAAATTGGCTGAATTCTGTAAATATACTCTAGTGGGCAAATTTACCAATACCATGCCTAAAATGGAGATAATTAGAAAAAATTTCACCATTCAGACCCAGCTAACAGGGGGAGCGAAAATTAGCCACTATAATTCTAGACATGTGTACATTGACCTTGATAATGAATTTGATTATGTTACGGTTTGGACTAAACAAAAGATGAGTATAGAAGGTCAAATAATGAGAATTCAAGCTTGGACCCCTGATTTTACTCTTGAAGAAGAAACTCCTACAGTTCCCATTTAGGTTGCCTTACCTGAACTCCCATGGCAATGCTACAATAAAGTTCTTTTGACTACTGTCCTGGAATCGATTGGAAAGGTTCTATACTTAGATTCCCCTACCTCCCAAAGGACTAGAGGCAGTATGGCTAGGGTGAGGGTCTAGGTTGACCTTACCAAAGCTAGACCTCCTCACATTTGGATGGGTTTCAAGAATGCGGATCCAAACAAAGGAAGATGGCAAAAAATTCTATATGAAGGTATCCCGGACTACTGTATGTATTGTAAACATCAAGGGCACTTGGACAATGTGTGTACCGTTAAAAGGAGAGATGAGGACTTCAAAAGGAGGAAAAAAATGGAAAATGAAAAAAAAAAAACTAAGAGTGGACAAGGCAGTGGTATAACAGAAATAGGTACAATGCCACAAGGTCAGCAGCATATAATGCAAGAAAAGGAATACAGGAATGGTGAAACCCAAAGACAAAATCAAGTGCAGCAGCAACACACAAACCAGCAGCAGGCATTCAAGAAGGGACAACAGAATCAACAGGACCAAGAAGTCACAGATCAGGAAGAGCAATGGCAAGTTCAGAAAAGGAAGTAGACTAAAAACCAAGAACATCCACCTCCCAAAATAGCATGGAGACCTGTATCACCACAATCTAAGACAACCAAAGCCAATATGCAGCAGGCATCTTCCACAACAGGTATATGTAATATTCCTATTCACAATAATTATACTGATTTAACAATGCAGGAACAACCAAGCAAAGACACTGCTGGGGGAAGCACCAATATTGAAATATCAGACCAAGGATTGCAAACAGCTGAAGGGTTAAAAGATAACCCACGTACAGGTTCTAATCACATTAAAATGAATTTGCAACATGAGCAAGTCATAGCTAATAATAATAACAAGACCACAGGTATTGACTTATCTCTCCCAGTACCCCATTCCCCCCATGTTATTGATGTTGATGCTGAAAACTCTGATGAAGTTTATGGAGGGATGGATGGAGGGTGTCAGGAGAATCCAACTAACTTGAAGGAAGGGGTATCCAAAGGGGGGAATTTGTCTCATGTTATGCATGAGGGGGTTCACAATGACCTTAGTAGAGACCTTAGAGCCCCTGCAACCACTACTCATAACAATGTCAAAGCAGTTCATCATGTGCAGGAAACTCAGAAAGGTCCCCTGGTTCAAGATACTGATAAAAGTGGGTCCAAACAAGTTGCCAGTACAGTGGAACAGGTAAAGGTTCCTAGATACTACAAACAGCAGAAGGGTCAGAGTGATGGGCCTGCTACCAATAGCCAGATTCAGCAGAAGAAGGGAGCAGTAGGTATTGAAGGTACATAGGACTTAAACATGATTGGGAAAGAATTTGGAGAGAAAACTCCAAATAACAAATCCAGAGGAAAAATGAGCAAGAAAAAGAGACAGGCTATAAAAAGAAGACAGCAAGCAGAAACAGGGGTACAGGGTAATGATGCAGGAAGTCAGCAGGAAAATTCAAAAGTTAACACTGGCCAAAATACCCAAGATGAAGGGGATGAGTATGATAACATGCAGTCTGAAGATGAATTTGATCAAGATACTCAATCTTTGAATGAAAATGAAGAGGAAGAGGAGGAGACAAGCAGGTAGCTTATTAAGGCATTTGGGTCTACAATGTTTCAACAAGAGATTCAAGAGGTGTCTAATCAACAAGGGCTATCCCCTAGAGGTAGACAAAACTCCAAGCAAGCTAATACTAACACATCTGCTAATTCAAGCAGACCCAACACCAGGTCTAGAAGTAGAGGTTTTTGATGATCAGAGTTCTTTGCTGGAATGCGAGGAGTATCAACTCCCAAGGATCTCTTGAAAGACTTCAAACTCTCAAGAAGCTACATAATATCACTTTGATAGCAATTCTTGAACCATTTGCTGATAATGTTCACATTAACACTTACAAAAGTCGATTGAATATGGACCAAGCTCATTACAACAACAATGGAAAAATATGGATTTTCTGGAACACTGATGTAACTTGCACTGTTTTGGAAGCTGAGGATCAACATATTACCTGTGAGTTAAATCATGTGGAATGTAGTGAAAAATTCATCATTACTTTTATTTATGCAAAATGCAAGGAGCATCTTCGAAGACCTCTGTGGGATAAATTGATTCACTATTCTAGTAAGGAGGAACCTTGGTGCACTATTGGTGATTTTAATGTGATTACTTCTACAGAAGAAAAGTTAGGGGGCTGCCTTATAATATGAACAAAAGTTTTGACTTTCTTAGTGTGATTGAGACTTGTGGTTTGATTGATCTTGGCTATAGTGGTCAACACTTCACATGGTGTAATCAAAGGGCTAAGGAAACAAGGGTCTGGAAAAGGCTTGATAGAGCCATGGTTAATGACAAATGGCTGGAGGTGATGCCTCAGACTACCATAACCCATTTACCTTCACTAGGATCTGATCATACACCACTACTTATGGAGCTCACTGCCAAAGAGGAGCAACACACTAAATATTTCATATTCCTTCATTGTTGGACTGACAGTGATTCTTTTATGAAAACAGTAGAGGAATGCTGGAATAGAGAGGTGCAGGGCAACCCTATGTGGAGACTGCATCAAAAAATGAAGAGACTTGCTACCACTCTTAGTGCTTGGTCCAGGAAAGAGTTTGGGGATATCTTCAGTGCTGTCAGAAGCTTCGAGGAACAGGTTAGAGCAGCAGAGGAGGAAATTATTACAAATAATTCTGAGGCCAACAGGACCAAGCTTCATTATGTCAATGCTAAGTACATAAAATATCTTAAGTTGGAATCATCTATCCTTAAACAAAAGACTCAACTTCAATGGTTTGAGGAAGGTGATGCTAACTCAAAATATTTTCATGCAATCATGAGGGGACGAAGGAGAAGATTATTTATTCATAAAATCAGTGATGACAGTGGTAATTGGGTCCAAGGAGACAAGGAAATTGTTCATGCTGCCAGCAAATATTTTCAAAAGATTTTTTCTGGAAAAGAAGACAGAATAGCTGACCATATTCTTCAATGCTTACCAAGAAAAGTTACTGATCAGCAAAATCAAAGCCTGCAGGAGATGGTTAGTATGGAGGAGGTTAGAAATGCTGTCTTTGCAATGAACCCTAACTCTGCATCTGGTCCGGATGGGTTTGGAGGTAAATTTTACCAAAGCTGCTGGGAAATTGTAAAGGCTGATCTGCTCCTAGCTATTCAATAATATTTCAGTGGGCACATAATGCCTAAATTTATGTCCCATGCTTGTTTGGTTCTCTTACCTAAGGCTGAACATCCTAACAACTTCAGTGAATTCAGGCCGATTAGTTTGAGCAACTTTACTAATAAAATCATTTCCAAGATTCTATGTTTAAGATTAGCCCCTATTCTTCCTAATCTTATCTCTGAGAACCAATCTAGATTTATCAAAGTGAGAAGCATCTCAGAAAACATCATGTTGGCCCAGGAAATCACTCACTACATTAAAAAAACCTCAGGAAGGGGATAATGTTGTGATTAAACTGGATATGGCCAAAGCCTATGATAGAGTGTCTTGGGCCTTCACCTGTATTGCTATGCGGACTATGGGTTTTGGAGAGTTCTTTATTGATCTAGTTTGGAGGATTATGAGTAATAATTGGTATTCAGTTATTGTGAATGGATCCAGACATGGTTATTTTCATTCCACTAGAGGCCTCAAACAAGGGGACCCTCTATCCCCTGCCCTATTTATTTTAGGTGCCGAGGTCTTATCCAGGATGTTGAACCTTCTACATCAAGACCAGAATTATAAAGGCTTCCATATGCAGATTAGAGGTCCTCAAATTAATCATTTATGTTTTGCAGATGATGTAATTATATTTACTGCTGCCACTAGAAGTTCCTTGCAACTCATCATGAAAACTCTTAGCACTTATGAGGCTGTTTCTGATCAAAGTATCAACAAAGAAAAGAGTCACTTCATGGTTCCTACTAACACACCTATGGAAACTATTGACATGGTAAAAGATATCACTGGTTTTTATCAGAAGACCAGCCCTATCTCATATTTGGGCTGCCCTTTATATATAGGAGGCCAGAGAATCATTTATTATTCAGAGTTGGTGGCAAAAGTGGTAAAAAGAATCAGTGGCTGGCAAACAAGGATCTTGAGTTTTGGAGGAAGGATTACCTTGATTAAACATGTTTTGCAGTCTATTCCTATACACACCATGGCTTCTATTTCTCCTCCCAAAACAACTCTCAACTACATTAAGAGAGTCACGGCAGATTTCTTTTGGGGTTGGGACAAGGAGAAGAAAAAGTATCATTGGGCTTCTTGGGAAACCTTAAGTTACCCTTATGAGGAGGGGGGCATTGGAGTGAGGAAATTAGAAGATACTTGCAAAGCTCTTCAAATCAAGCAATGGTGGAACTTTAGAACCAAAAATTCTCTTTGGAGCCAATTTTTTAGGGCTAAATATTGTCAGAGATCCAATCCTATTGCCAAAAAATGGGATACAGGGCAATCTCTTGTTTGGAAATACATGATGAAGAATAAGACTATCATTGAACCTCATATCACATGGAGAGTACATTCTGGAAACAGTTTATTTTGGTGGGACGACTGGTTGGCTGAAGGGCAACTTGCACAACACGATGACACCATCAACAGCCTCAATAACACGACTGTTTCATATTTTCTGCAAAATGGGCATTGGAATGAGACACTGTTAAGACATGAAGCCCCCCTCCATTTGATCCAAAAAATCTTGAATTACAAATTTCACTACCATCCAGGGATACTAGATGAGGCAGTGTGGAAACCTACTGGTAGTGGTGACTTCTCATGTGCAACAGCCTGGCAGATCAGTAGACAGAAGAAAGACAGCAACAATATTAACTCTTACATATGGCACAAACATGTACCATTCAACATATCTTTTCTCGTTTGGAGGGCGTTGAGATACAAACTTCCCACAAATGAAAACATCACTACATTTGGATCCTCTCAAGTTAACTGCTCTTGCTGTAGAAGACCTGGGAGGGACGACATCAATCACATATTTGTGAATGGTGATTTTGCTAAATACATTTGGGAATGGTTTTCGGCTCCTTATGGTGTTTATCACAAGCAAACTTATATAAAGGACATTTTATATAGCTGGTGGGGGATGGAGAATAAAAATGATGTGCACAAATTGATTTTACAGGCAGCCCCTATTATTGTGTGTTGGAATCTGTGGAAGAACAGGTGTGCTGCAAAATATGGGAACAAACAGTCAAGTATTACTCGAGTTAAATTCCTCATTACCAAAGATATCTTTCTTTTGATTAACACAGCCTACTCCTATATTCAGTGGCCGGCGACTTGGCATGAAATGATCAAGATTATTGAGCTGTGCAAGCAAGACATCAGAATTAGGCAAATTAGTTGGGAAAAACCTCCTCAGAATATCCTAAAACTCAATACGGATGGTAGTGCGCTCAACAACCCGGGCAAGATAAGAGGAGGGGGAATCTTGAGAGATCATAAGGGCGAGCTAGTGTATGCCTTTTCTATACCATTTGGGAATGGCTCCAACAACCAGGCCGAGACTCTAGCAGCCTCTCATGGTATTGAGTGGTGTTTACAACATGGCTACAAGAAAATATTGCTAGAAGTGGATTCAGAACTCCTTGTGAAATGGCTACAACACACTGCGAAACCTCCCTGGTAGCTGCAACAATCAATTCAGGAGCTTATTAATTATACCAGGCAGCTGAATTTTTTCAGCTGTCAGCATACCTTCAGGGAAGCAAACTCCACTGCAGACTTCTTCTCTAAAAGAAGCCACAAAACCGATATAGTGCAGCACTATTACACTGTTCAGCAACTTCCAGCAGTAGTTAAAGGAAGTTTTTTATTAGAACGAATGGGAATATCATACTTCCGAAGAAAGAAATTAAAGAGAATCAAGCAACCTCCATGAATCCTTCATGTATTGTTAGGTTTAGCTCTCCTTAGTCCTTAGTTATCTTTTCTTATTATGTAAGTGGAGAGTCTCCCTTGTTTATGCATTACTAGATTATTGTATAGAGAGGAGTCCTCTCTTTAGGATTTTCTAGTCTCTTTTATTGTAAGGGGATGAGAAGTCTTTCCTTAGTAGGAAAGAATACTCAAAACCACCTTAGGATCGGAGGTAAGATTTATGTCCCCCTCCTTGTGCATTTTTTTGCTTCATTAATGTTAAGGCCTGGGGGTGTTGCTAAGCCCCTGACCCCCTCAAGGGTCGTTCAAATAAAAAAAAAAAAAAAAATCTTGAGAAACTTTTTTTTAGACAACACTTGAGTTTTAAACTTAGGTTTTGAGAAAGTTAAGTTGAGTTTTGAAAAAGAGATTCTAAAACATGATTAGTATGACAATCGAGTAGGTCATCAATGTATGAACATTGTGGTATCTAGATATACCATCAATGTTCATGCAGTATGACTTCCCAAGTCATTAATGATCATAGTATAATATGATTTTGAATTGTTTTGTAAGGAGTTTTCAAGTATGAGTATCTACATGTCAGTATTTTGAGCTATTCCGTATTTCACTCATAATGTATTCAGTTATAACTTAGTTTATGAATGCATTATTATCAGATTAATTGTTGCATTAACAGATTGAATGTTCAATTTTAACCTATCTATTATATACAGAAACTGAGTCATAATGTGTTAACCACTTAATCTATTGGGAGTAGCATAATATCGAGTTGGACTAGGGTTCAGCGTACCCATATAGTCCCAGAACTACGAGCCACGTAGGTGTAAGTTCCTTGTGTGGGCAATATCAGTTAGTGATCACGCCAGTCATGCCTCTATACCTTTGGTCGGGTATATTGGGTCCTCTCAATGGGGCGTATACATGGAACTCCACATTTAGGTCATGTCGTTTTATTATCGGTTATTAGTAGCTCCCACAGTTCAGTCAGATCCTATTGCATTGACCATTTATCAGTATATCCAGTATTCTGTTTCAGCATGTTATAAGTTGGTCACTGCATTCAGTTATCTCAGTATTCAGTATCTATATCATGTTTAGATTATGTCATTTCTTCTTTTCTTTGTTCAGTTATATGTTATTTCAGCTTTACTCTATCCTGCATGCTCACTACCTTTCAAGTACTTACGCATACTCTGCACTACATCTTCTCGTGATGTAGGTTCAAGTTCTCAGCATCTAGATCACGCTTAGAACTGATATCCAGTTCAGCAAAATTAGTGGTGAGTCCTCATTGTCCCTCACTCTCCAAGGACAATAGTCTTGAATTTCCTTTCAGTATTTTAGTACTTTAGTTTCAATTTTGCTAGACTTAGCTGGGACCTGTCCCAATATTTCTAGTGAGCTAAAGGCTATTTTCAGACATAGATTCAGCTTAGTATTGAGTTAATATCTTCTTTGTATCAAACTCATCAGTTATAGTATATGGGTATTTCCCATCTTTTCAGACTTACTTTATGATTTAGCTTCTGCATTAGTTTATTATCTTTAGTATGCTCATGATCATGCCATCAGGGTTAGCTTGGAATCACTTGTGGTCCTAGGTCCCGTGTCCGCTTCTCGGGGGTAGGCTCGGGGCGTGATATTACCTTTAGATTGCGGGTACTCGCTTGCAGAACATAATCATATGACACAGGTACTCGCCTCAATATCATTTCATAAAGAGCATTGGTACTCGCCTTCATGTCCATTCATCATATTTGGAACATAGGGAATCACCTCTTGTTCAATTCCAAGGAGTATGGATAGTCACATCATATCCTTCACATACGGAGGTCAAGGATAGTCTCATCTAAGCTCATTATTACATAGTATTTTAGTTTAAATTCATTTTAGGTGAGCAATTCTTTCAACCTATAATCACTAATGTGAGAAAGCCTTTCACATTCATACATTCATAATTAAGCATTTCATGTGGGAAGTATCCCTTCCTCAACAATTCACATCATAAGGTTTACTTTAAAAGCCCTAGATCTCATGATCATCATTTAAGTTTCATTCTTAAGAAATTCTAATCATAATTTATCAACCCTATAAGGACAAGCTTAAACCCATAAAGTTTCCATTCATGGCTCTAACCCAATTATATCAATTCTACGGTTTAATCATGGAATAGGCATGAATACATGTAATTTCACTATAATAACATGTAATTCTACTAATTCAATCATAAACAATCACAATCCACTCAATTGGATCCATAATCAACATAACCCACAATATTGGAAGAAACCTAACTAAATTGGGGAAATTCTTCATCAAATTGGAAAATTTTAGGGGACTCCATGGGAGAAAGGATCCCATGGATGAAGAGATATCATACCTAGTCACAATGACCAAAAAGCTTGAAGATTGGAGACTTGAACTTGACCAAGCTTCAACTTTCTTCCTTCTTCTTTAAACTTCTAGAGAGAGAATTTTTGAGAGGAGTTTTGGGTTTTCTTTTGGGATTTGAGAGAATGACTTAATGGGGGGATTTTGGTGGTTAACAATACTTATATAGGTAGTCTAGGTTTAGTCAAAACTACTCCACTTAATTCTAATTAAATCTGGAAAAGACCCATAGCTGTCAACTTAACCCTCCCCACAGGCCCACCCATGAGATCACGCCGATGGACCGTGGATGGACCTACGGTCCGTCCTAGTGAACCGTTTGTTGGTGGTCTGGGACTTGGTTTTTGGACACTGACCTACGGACCCCTAGTAACGAGCTATGGACCCATCCACGGGGCATGGGTCCTAGTCATGGCTCACTTTCTTAGGCAGTCCCCAAGGTGTCCATTAGCGGGGCACACCCACAAGGCATGGACAAAACTTGGGACCGTAATTGGCCCTCGTGGTTGACACCTAGGAGTTCCCAAATCTGTTAAGCTTTCCTCTTTAAGCTATGGGGTGATACAATATCTCCCCCTTGGGAACATTCATCCTTGAATGAGATTCTAAGCACGTTTCTAAAAGAAAAGACTCAAGACTAGCATCCTATCATGTATGCAACTGTACTAAATGCACACCACTAAGGAGGACACATCACCTCTAAGCCAAACATACTTAATGCACTATAAGCAAGTAGGAAGTACATCTAACAACCCAGTATGCATGAAATTTTCTGATTTCTTACTTTAAGGAGGAAGTTACCATCACCAACTTAGAAGCATGCTCAACACAATCTCATGGGGCTTAAATGCAATCTATACCCAAAGCACATACTCAAGTAGGAAATCTCCACTCCAAGTCAAGGCACGTTGAACAACTCATCTCATGAAGTCTATAGGAAACTCATACTTAATGCACAACAACATGAGGAAAACAATTCACATAAGTTATTTCTTTCACAACCTAAGTAATTCATGAACATGCATAATCATAAAGAAATCATGGGAACACATGAATAACACATGACTTTTAAAAATAAAGAAAACCATGAGGAAATTCATTACGTCAAGCTAGACTAAGAGGAAAAGATGAGGATATTTGGACTTCATATCAATCTCGGCCTCCCAAGTAGCACTCTCAACTACGTGGTTTCTCCACAAAACACACGGAGGCTACTTCCATGTTTCTCAATCTCTTAACTTGCCGATCTCGAATCTCAACTAAAACTTCTTCATAAGAAAGATACTCATCAACTCCCTAACCTTCAAGGGAAATTAGGAATGTTGGGTCTCCAACACACTTCTTAAGCATTGAGACATGGAGAATGTGATGCACGATTGCCAACTCGTTTGGAAAATCCAACTCATAAGCCACCTTACCAACACGTCTCAAAATTTGATATGGGCCCATGTATCGGGGACTAACCTTCCCCTTCTTTCCAAATCTCATCACACCCTTCATGGGTGAGATTTTCAAATAGACCCAATCACTAACCTCAAACACTAGGTCTCTTCTTCTAACATCGGCATAGGACTTTTGTCGGCTTTGTGTTGTTCTCAACCTCTCTCTAATGAGCCGGACTTTCTCCATAGACTCATGAACTAATTCAGGTCCAATCAAAGCAACTTCACCCACTTCAAACCACCCTATAAAAGATCTACACCTCCTACAATAAAGAGATTCAAAGGGGGCCATACAAATACTAGAATGGTAGCTATTATTATAAGCGAACTCTATCAAAGACAAGTGATCATCCCAACATCCCTTGAAATCGATGATAAATGATCTCAGCATATCCTCTAATGTTTGTATCATTCGTTCTAGTTACCCATCGGTTTGTGGGTGAAGAGCTGTGCTAAGCTTGACATTGGTGCCATGTCTCTTTTGGAATGACTTCCAAAACTGAGAAGTAAACTAAGTATCTCTATCGGAGATAATGGACAAGGCCAAACCATGTAATTGTACCATTTCTGCCACATACAATTTGGATAATCTTCCGCCAAATAAGAAACCTTGACGGGAAGGAAATGTGCCAATTTTGTAATCTGATCTACAACCACACAGATAGAGTCATGTTGGCACCGGGTCGAGGCAAACAAACTATAAAATCCATTATTACTTCTTCCCACTTCCAAGTAGTAATGTTAATATCTTGAGCTAAACCTTTCTGTTTCTGATGCTCAACCTTTACTTTTTGACAATTTGGACATTTGTCCACAAAAACCGCATTATCCTTCTTCATCTGATTCCACCAATAGACTTCTCGTAAATCACGGTACATCTTCGTGCCTCCCGGGTGAATGGAATACCGTGAACTATGGGCTTCTACCAAAATTTGTTCCATTAGCTCATCAACATTGGGAACACATAATCGACCTTGGTATCTAAGTACCCATTTCCCCCTTGGTAGAAGCCTCAACGGACTTCCTCTCCTTTTAATTCTACCAAATTCAGATATAAACATTGCTTATCTTTCACATCATTTACAAAAGATGATTCGGAACCATTATGGACCATGACACCACCCTTGTCAGAATATAGGAATTGAACACCTAATCGGGCCAATCTATGCACATCTCGTGCCTACTCTTTTGTATCATCATCAACATATGCAACACTACCTGTAGACGGTACTAAGAACATCTGCTACTACATTCTACTTTTCGAGGTGATAAAGAAGACGCATATCATAGTCCTTCTATTAGTCCAACCACCTTCTTTGGCGAAGGTTTATATATTTTTGGGTAAACACATATTGTAAACTCTTGTGGTCGATAAAACATCAATGTGAACCCCATACAAATATTGCCTCCAAATCTATAAGGCAAATACCACCGCCTCTAATTCAAGGTCGTGAGTAGGATAATTCTTCTCATGGGTTTTAAGTTGCCTTGAAGCATAGGCAAATCACCTTACCATTTTGCATAAGCACACATCCTAACCCAACTCTAGAGGCATCACATTATACCACAAAACTATCCGTCCCTTCTGGTAAATTTAACATCGAAGTGGAAGTAAGTTAATCTTTCAACTCTTGAAAACTTTTCTCACATGAATCTGACCATATAAACTTAGCCTTCTTTTGAATCAACGCCGTCAAGGGAAAAGCAATGGAGGAAAATCCCTCAACAAACCTTCTATAGTAATCGGTAAAACCCAAGAAGTTTCTAATATCTGTCGGTGATAGAGGTCTAGGCTAACTCTTGACTGCATCCAACTTAATCGGACCCACCTCAATACCCTTACTTGAAACAATATGGCATATAAAAGCCATAGACCTCAATCAAAATTATCATTTACTAAACTTTACAAAAAGTTGTTGGTCCTTGAGGATTTGTAATACAATCCTTAAATGATCAATATGCTCATTCTCACTTCTTAAATAGATCAAAATATCATCAATAAACACAATCACAAACATGTCAACATAATGTCGGAACACTCTATTCATCAAGTCCATAAACGCCACCGTAGCGTTAGTCAAACCAAAGGACATCACTAGAAACTCATAGTGACCATATCGTGTACTAAAACTTATTTTCAGAATATCTTTTTCTTTGTCCCTCAATTGGTGATAACCCGACCGGAGGTCAATCTTAGAGAAATAACTTTCCCCTTGAAGTTGGTCAAATAAATCATCTATCCTTGGAAGAGGATACTTGTTCTTTATGGTCACCTTGTTTAACTGTCGATAGTCAATACACATACAAAAGGACCCACATTTCTTTTTAACAAACAATACTAGAGCACCCCAGGGAGAATTACTCGGTCGGATGAAACATTTATCTAATAGATCCTTCAATTATTCTATCAACTCCTTAAGTTCAACCGGAGCCATTCTGTAAGGACGAATAGAGATAGGTTGTGTCTCTTGGAGAAGGTCGATACTGAAGTCTATTTCCCTTTCGGGATGAATATCGAGTAAATCATCGGGAAATACTTCTGGAAACTCATTAGCAATGGGGACCGACTCAAGACTAGGGACTTCGAAATCCACATCCTTCACCCTCACTATGTGGTAAATAAAACCCTTGGAAATCATTTTCCTAGCTTTAAGGTAAGAAACCAATTGACCTCTAGGCATAGAATTACCCCCATCCACTCTAGGATAGGCTTATTCGGGAATTGAAACTTGACTAGTAGAGTCCAACAATCAATAGACGCATAACACGAATGCAACCAATGCATTATGAAATAAAGGTCTAACATATCAAGCTTTATCAAATCAACAAGAGTAACTCTATGGGATAAGGAAACGGGACATCTTCTATAGACCGTTTTAGCCACCACAAAATCACCAATAGGGTAAGAGACATAAAAAGGCTCTAATAACACATCGGGGACCACATCAAACCTCATAGCTATATAAGGAGTCACAAAGGACAAAGTAGCTCCTTGATCAAGCAAAGCATTCACATCCAACTGAAAAACTTTTCACATACCAGTCACCACATGCAGGGAGTTGTCTCGATCACCTCTAGTTTGGAGAGCATAGAAACGGTTTTCTTTAGGAGCACTTGCACCCGAGCCAGATGGACCGGATGAAGGGTAGGGTTGAGCACTACGACGAGTATCTCCTCATTCTTAGAGAGCAAAAGACAATTCCTTATGTTGTGGTCCATCTTTCCACACCTAAAGTAAGCATTGGAGCCCGCTAGAAACTTACCCTTATGATTTCTTCCACATTTGGCAGAAGTAGGCATGGAGGACTTACAACCATCTCCTTGAGGCTTAGGGTTGGAAACCCTTTCATTGTTAGGCCTTGGAGGAGCATTTGAAGAGCCTTGCCCAGAAAACTTTTGCTAAAACCTTGAATGACCCCATCCACCGAACCTAGAATTTGAATAGTTACCATCATCCACTCTTTCTCTCTTTGCCTCTCCATATATTTCTTGAGTTTTTCTTCCTCGATTTGTTGGGCATGCACCATAAGGCGATAAATGTCCATGCCATGGACAACCATAATGGTTTGGAATTCCTTGACAACCTAGTCAGAAACTCCTGACACAAACTTACTCATTTTGGTTCTACGATCCGCCACAATAGAAGGGGCATACTTAGATAGTTGAGTAAACCTCAAAGTGTATTCCCTAACACTCATATTTCCTTGCATATAGTTAATGAACTCTAGCACCTTGGCCTCTCTCATCTCAAGAGGGAAAAATTGATCAAGAAAAGCACTTTTGAACCTTTCCCATTATATGGGGCCCGGTCATTCCGGCCTTGCCTCTTTCCACTGATTGAACCAAATCTGAGCAACCCACAACTCCAACTGAGATTAGGAGTTTCTTAGGATTGGCTGGATATTATAGAAGGTTCGTAGAGGGGTTCTCATCTATTTCGTCCCCTTTGACCAAGTTAACCCAGAAAAAAGTTAAGTTTCAATGGTCTAAAGCTTGTGAGAAAAGCTATTTGGAATTGAAAAAAAAGTTGACTATTGCCCCAGTATTGACCTTACTAGAAGGTACTCAAGGTTTTGTTGTATATTGTGATGCGTCCACAGTTGGTTTGGGTTGTGTGTTAATGTAGAATGGTAAAGTTATAGTTTATGCCTCCAGACAGTTGAAAGTTCATGAGAAGAACTACCCAACCCATGATCTAGAGATGGTTGTAGTAGTATTTGCTTTGAAAATATGGCGCCACTATATTTATGGTGTTCCTGTAGATGTATTAACTGATCACAAGGGTCTTCCGTATATGTTTAGTAAGAAAGAGTTTAATGTTAGGCAAAGAAGATGGTTAGAATTACTCAAGGATTATGATATTATTATCCTCTATCACCCAGGTAAGGCTAATGTTGTTGTTGATGCCTTGAGCATGTTGTCTATGGGTAGTACCATCCATTTTGAGGAAGATAAAAACGTGTCAGCAAAAGATGTGCATAGACTTGCACGATTAAGGGTTCGACTAATGGAGTCCACAGAGGGAGAAGTAGTGGTGATGAATGGGGTTGAATCATCATTAGTGTCAGAAGTGAAAGAAAAGAAAGACCAAGATCCTATTTTGCATAAATTAAAGGCACATGTTCACAAGCAAAAACTGATGGCTTTTGAACAAAGTGTAGATGGTGTATTGAGATATCAAGGAAGATTGTGTGTACCGAGGGTGGATGAACTCCACGAGAGGATCATAAAGGAAGCTCATAGCTCCAAATATTCTATTTGTCCTATTTCCACAAAGATATATCGTGACTTGAGAGAAGTGTACTGGTGGAGTAGTATGAAGAAGGGCATTGCAGAGTTTATTGCTAAGTGGCCAAATTGCCAACAAATTAAAGTAGAGTACTAAAGTCCCAATGGTATGGCTCAGAATATACAACTTCTGGAATGGAAGTAGGAAATGATCAATACGTATCTCATCACAGGGTTACCAAGGTCTCATAGACAACATGATTTTATTTGGGTGATTATTGATAGAACGAAAAAATCAACCCACTTATTGCCGGTAAAGACTACCCATACAACAGAGGAATATGACAAGTTGTATCTTCAAGAGGTAGTTAGGCTTCATGGGGTGCCAGTTTCAATTATTTCTGACAGAGGTTCACAATTTACTGCACAGTTTTGGAAGTCATTCCAGAAAGGCTTGGGTTCAAAGGTGAACTTAAGCACTACTTTTCAACCTCATAGATATGAGGAAGAAGAGCGCAATATTCAGACTTTATAAGATATGTTGAGGGCCTGTGTTATTGATTTCAAGGGTAATTGGGATAATCACCTACCTCTCATTGAGTTTACTTACAACAATAGTTACCACTCTAGCATCCTGATGGTTCCTTATGAAGCTCTTTATGGAAGGTGATGCAGACATCCTATTAGATGGTTTGAAGTTGGTGAAGCGGGGTTGATAAGACCAGACTTTGTTCATCAAGCTATGAAGAAGGTGAAAGCTATTCAGCAGAGGTTGAAAACAGCCCAGAGTCGCCAAAAATCCTTCAATAATGTTAGGAGAAGAGACCTAGAGATTGAAGTAGATGATTGGGTATACTTGAAATTTTCACCCATGAAGGGTGTTACGAGATTTGGTAAGAAGGGGAAACGATATTGGTCCTTACAGAATATCCAAGAGGATTGGTAATGTACCTTTTGAGTTAGAGCTACCACAAGATTTAACAACGGTCCATCCTATATTTCATGTTTCCATGTTGAAGCAGTGCATGGGATATCTTTCACTTATCATACCTATTTAAGATATTGGTATCAAGGATAGCTTATCTTATGAGGATATTCCTGTTCAGATTATCATAGACTACCAGGTTCGAAAGTTGAGAACCAAGGAAGTAGCATCAATCAAAGTTATTTGGAGAAATCAGTTTGTTGAGGAAGCTACTTAGAAAGCTGAGGAGGATATGAAAAATAGATACAAACATCTCTTCGAATCCGTAGAAGTTCCAAATTAAGGTACTAGTCCTTTTTCTTGGAGTATGAGTTTTGGGTCAACTTCAAACGACAATGAATCCTATCTCAAGATGAGTTAGGTGTGCTACAAGATACCGTAGGAAAGTTATTTGAATTATCTTCCCAACGCCTCTAAGTTTGCACAATGTTGAATTTGTATGAAACATATATGAGCATTTGAAAGTTGGGATGTCTAGATAAGAAATGTCAAAACCGGATTTTAGGAGGGTATTATGGTCTTTTCACTACTCAATTATTTAATTTTTTTTTAATATGTTGGGGTCTAAACTGATTGAATTGAGTTTATGCTTTATAAAAATAAGTTAAGGTTTTTAGAGAAGAGAAGAGAACAGGAGAAGAAGCAAGGAATTGCCAAGTTCTTGAAGTTTTGGTTGTGGATTTTGCCAAGAATACAATCCTATGAGGTATGTTAGTTCACAGAGTGTTGGGTTTGTTCACCCACGTGCCAAACATGTTTGTTGATGTTTGTTCTTGAATTCTCCTTTGTTCTTGAATTAGGGTGAGATTGAGGAGTTATTGAAATTATTACGTCGATTTATAAAGTTGTTTTGAGTTATATTCTTGTGTACATATACTGGGTATCTAAATCTAAGAGAATTTGAGAAAAAGGAATCGAATTTAGGCGAATTGAAGTTAGAAAATGAAGAAGGAACAAGTCGGGCAAATATGGGTACCAAGTCCACGTCGCAAACGTGTTTCTCAGGATTGGAAAAATCATTCCGATCACGGAGCGGTCACGGACTTTTCTGCCTAAAAATTTATTTCATGACCATATATTTAAATGCATCTCCGCATCGCGGGCTTGCTTCCAGACAATGATTTCTTGATATTCTTTCATGTTTAACTATCTAAAAACACTCGTAAACATCATGAGATCTTTCCTATCACAAATCACAATCCTTTAATCCAGAATTCAATTCGAGGAAAGTTAAGAGTCAAGTCAAGAGAAGTTCATAGAGTCTACCAAAAGTCTTTTACAAATGTTTAACTTTGTATTAAGACTTGAGTTTTGAGTTGAGTAAAGAGTAAAGTCCGAAGTTCATTTTTTCAAAAGAGTATATCAGAACTATGTTCTCCCAAAGAGTTTAAACTGTTTTCACATTTAAATAAGAAAGGAAACTATGATTTCCAAAGAGCCTTTGAGCTAGTTTTCAGTAAAGAGTAAATGCTTTCACAATTAAGCAAGAGAGGAAACTTTGATTTAATAGAGGAGCTTTTGATCTATGTTTTTGAGCAATTATCTAAAATCACAGAAAGAAGTTATGTTTTTAAACATAAGAGCTAGTATTATATTTTGGGAGTAGTATTGAGCTCCAATATGGGGGAGAGTACATACAACTCCCAGCCCCCATAAACCATATTGCCAGCATAGGTAGAAAAAGTTCATACTTTTTAGATGATTCCTTAGTGATTTTTAGCATAGACTAGTGGATCCACTTAGTAGTTAGGTTCTATACCCTCGGCAAGGTATAGGACGGCCCTGGTAGCATCAGCCAAAACGTTGTATCATCACAGTAGCTCTTACGTGATGGTTGTCAGTTAGAAAAACTCCCACATAAGTATTTTTTATTCTTATATATATAGAATTATCTTGTATTTTTATGTACATCCAAAGTTTTAGTGTATTTTTGCATACATACAGAGTCTTTATCCATGTTTTAAAAGCTTTTCTTTATACTGCACTTATTTATACTGCTTTTTAATAAAATGAGTAAAGTTAAGTTGAGTTGAGTTGAGCCAGGTATGTTCTTTCAGTTCCTTTCAAGCTTATGTCTTGTTTTAGAATTCCCCTCGTATGCTCGTACATTCTATGTACCGATGCCATTTGGCATGCATCTTTTTATGATGCAAATATAGGTAACTAGGATCAACATCCAGTGCTTCCTTGATCCAGTTGAGCACTCGAAGTCTTGTGGTGAGCCTCATTGCTTTCTGGACGATCCCCTTTTATTGCTTTCAATATTTTAGTTCATTAGGATGTCGTGGGTCTTGTACCGACATCCATCTCAGTTTTAGATGCCTTATAGATAGACAGTTAGTTACTTCATTTGTTACTATTTTGTTATTGACTTATGTTTTGAGACTTGTGTTGCCACCTTGGCTAGTTGAATGTTCTTTTTAAGACATTCTAAGTTTATTTCATGAATTCATTATTTGAGGCAATATGCTTGTGTTTATGTCTTCCACTGAATAAGTAAGCCAGGCCAAGGGTTCGCTTGGGGCCAAAAATGGTTCTGGAGTGCCAGTCCCACCCAAGGTGTAGGATTAGGGCGTGACAATATGTTTTCTACATCGCATGGTTCTGTTTATTAAGACACACATAGGCACAAGAAGAGGGCTTGTGTGGGTGGTGTAACACCCCAAAAAGTTCTAAGCTACGACTCGATCCGTTCTTCATTTGTGTATAGGGTCATATTGGGTGATTCTTAAATTTTCCTTATGTGTTAAGGTCAATTATTTAATGTGGGAATAGATTTGGAGATGAATTAGGGTCACAAGAATCCCCTAGCACAAAGTTAAGTTAAAAGCTTCCTTATCGATTGAGTTTTAATATAAGATTCTACTAAGTTCAACTTCAAACAATCATATATCTCATAACATGATGAATTAGGCGGCCTATGACCTATCAAATTAAAGTTCTATGAGTCTTCTTTCTAACACCACCAAGTTTACCTCATTTAGAGTTCGGAAAAAAAATGTTATGACAATTTTACCAAAGACTATCACAAAATAGTTTTCAAAGAGGATGAACTTTCTCTCTCACTTTCAATGAAATATAGTTCTATATCTTCTTTACTCGGAAAATTACTGTTGAATAGACTATCCCAGATATCCCCATGCAGAACTGGCTTAAATTTAAGAGTAAGAGGCAATACCTTTGAGAACTCAAACACCTTACTTATAACTCTCTAAAAGGAGAATGAGCCTGGATACAATTATTGAGCATTCCAGGTGCAAATTCCAGAGCATATGAAATGTCAAAATTTCCCTGAATTGTAGATAAGAAGCGATATACTACTAATATAGGGAAGAGAATGTGTGTTCCTATTGAATGTTACCCATTCATCAGATAAAAGAAAGATGATTAATATATATTACGTGTGTTCCTATTGACTGTTTCCTATTCGACAAATAAAATAAAAATCATGAATATATATATTATATACTAATGATCTTTGTTTTATTTGAGGAATGGGAAACATTCAATAAGAACACACGTTCTCTTCACTATAATTAGTAGTCTATCTCTTCTTAACTGCATTTCTGGGGAAGTTTTGGCATCTCATATGCTCTGGAATTTGCACGTGGAATGCTCAATAATTGTATCAAGGCTCATCCTCCTTCCAGAGTAAGACGTAAGGTGTATGAGTTCTTAGAGCTATTGCCTCATACTCTTAAATTTGAACAAGTTCTGCAAGGGGATATCTGGGATAGTCTATTCAACAATAATTGTCCGGGTAAAGAAGATATACGACTATATTTCTTTGAATGTGAGAGAGAAAGTTCATCCTCTTCGAAAACTTTATTGTGGTAGTCTAGTAATAAGGCCATATTTTCTTGTTCCAAACTCTAATGAGACAAACTTTGTGTCGTTGTAAAGAAGAATCATAGAACTTTAATCTGATAGGTCATAGGTCACCTAATTCATCATATTCTGAGAGATATGATTGTTTGAAGTTAACCTAAGTATAATCTTATATCAAAAATCAATCAGTAAGGAAGCTTTTAACTCAAATTTGTTCTAGGGGATTCTTGTGTCCTTAATTCATCTCCAACTCTATTCGCACATTGAATAATTCACCTTAACACGTAAGCATGATTTAAGAATCGCCTAATATGATCTTCTATGCAAATGAAGAATGGTTCAGGTCTTATCATAAATTTTCAGGGTGTTACACCATCCACACTCCCCTCTTTTTTTTCCTATGAGTGTCTTAATCAACAGAACTATATGATCCAGATATAATATATACTGACCACTTTCAATTATCAAGACAATCAACGAACACAAAACCATTTTGAATTGTGATGGAACTCAACTATCTAAAGTCAGTTGAATCAAGACGTACATCAACCCAATTTATCTTGGGAAGCTAAACATACAATTTTAACAGTTTAACTAATAATAAAGATAAAGTTGAATAACAATGTGAAAGAAAAACAATTTCCCAAGATTTGGTGTTACATTGTGGTGGAAAAAACATAAAAGACATTGTACAAATAACTCAACTAGTATATAAATCAACAATGAAAATGCAAGAAGATAAAAGTAGAAAGCATTATGTCTATTTTCTTGATATAATCACAAAATTTGAACAAAAAATACTCAGTGTAACCCAACAAATATGCCATGAATGTGGTTACACTATCATACATAGGCAACAAACAATTCACAAACTAGATTGCAGGCAGCAACAATAAAAGTTTATGTAAAAGAGCTAATTAATCAAAGCCATTTTTGAAAGTAGTTGTCGAGACAACAATATCCAGCCTTCTTACATTTTCTCCAACTTTCATGTCTATCTCTATATCAATCACTATGTTGTTGCTCCCTTTAGCACAGCCATCGATGTCTTGTTTCTTGAGGTAAAATAATCCCCACATGAAGTGCTTATTTTTCTATTTTGCAAGAACATCCAGAAGGCTAAAGGCATCTGTACAAGTATAAGAAAATAATATTGATGTTATAGACGTACTTTGAGAATCACTACACAGGGTTGTAGATGCCAATATAAGCATCTTAACATCATTTATAAGAGTTATGATCACTAAATCGGTGATACCGATGAACTCCACTAGAGGAGTATATTTCTCAGACCTACATATAATAGGAAATTTAAAAGAATTTCTACTAAAAACATTCCTTCGGAAGTGTGCACTTCTACTTTGCAACACTAACGAAAAGGACTAAGTGTTGCAAAGTAGAAGTGTGCCCTTGTGAGGGAATGTTTTACTAGAAATTGATTTGCATTTCCCATTATATGTAGGTCTAAGAAATATAATGCTCTTGTGGAGTACATGCGTATCAAAGATTTGGTGATGAGAACGCTTATAAATGATTTTATGATGCTTATACTTGCATCTACAACCCTGTGCAGTGATTCTCAAAGTAAATCTATAATCTCTATTTTATTTTCTTATACTTGTAAAGTTGTGTTTCACCTTGTGGATCTTCTTACAGAAGGGAACAACAAGCACTTCCTCTAGGATTTTTTACCTCATAAGACAAGACATAGAATCATAGCTGGATGTGTTGAAGAGGGAAGAAACAAAGTGATTGATATGGATATAGACATGATAGCTCGAGAAAATGTAGGAAGGCTAGACATTGTTGTGTCGACAACTACTTTCTGAAATGACTTTGATTCATTATCTCTTTATTAAAAACATTTATTGTTGCTACCTGCAATCTTGTTTGTGAATTTTTTTTTGGCTATGTATGATAGTGCAACTACATTCATGACATATTTGTTTGGTTAATTAGAGTAATTTTTGTTCAAATTTTGTTATTATCCGAAGAAAATAGACATTATATTTAAAATGATTTTGTATTTATTGATTGTCTTGATAAGTTAAAGAATTAATTATATATGTTTCTTCATCATATGGTACTTTTGATTCAGACACTCATAGGCACAAGAAGAGGGGTTGTGTGGATGGTGTAACACCCTAAAAATTTCTAAGCTAACCCATGAACCATTCTTCATTTGTGTATAAGGTCGTATTGCGTTATTCTTAAATTTTCTTTACATGGTATGGTCAATTATTTAATGTGGGAATAGATTTGGAGAAGAATTAAGGTCACAAGAATCCCCTAGCACAAAGTTGACTTGAATGCTTCCTTATCGATTGACTTGAATCCCCTAGTCACAGTATTCGGAGGCGATGGATGAGCACATGGTGTTCTGGATCATACTCGTCTCCATCTTTAATAGTTAACTACTATTTTGTATTTTGAGATAAGTCAGTTTATTTGTGGTTCACTTTTGGGACTTGAATTCTCTTGTTGTAGCTCTGTACCCGTGACGTCTAGGTTGTGAGAGGGATCTTTTGGTTTTATGTAGATACATACATATATATATATATATATATATATATATCTTGCTTCCGCCTATTCCTCCAATTATTTATGTTAAATTGCTTACTTCTACCTCATTTCTACCCTTACACCCATTATTTGACATTCCGGGTTACGGGTTGGCTTACTTACTGGTAGGTTATAGTAGGTGCTATCATGACTTGAGAAATCGGGTTGTGACAATGTTTGCATCTAATCTAGCTTATATCCTTTCTTATATATGTTACTGCTATCCTTATGTTTGTCACAAAGTTCATGTCACCGCTAACCTTTTGTTTGCACCATATCTTGCTTGTATATATCACTGCTAACCTCATGTTTAAATCAAAATCAAGCATATACTCTACTTTCTGATTTCTTTGACCTTTACACATACACATGAACACCTTGAATTAACATAGTCATTCTCATCTCCACATTCACGTGTAATCAACAAGATTTTTCCCACATGTCGATTGAAATGGAACTATCAAAACAGAGTGTATTGATAAAACAGATACCCAATCACTCCGTTGATTTTGTGAGGAGAGTTTAGTTATTTGAAAGGCGTTCAATAATACCTTACAAGAATTCAACGCATGAATGGACTTTCATGACAAAAATATTAGTTGGCACGGAGGTAATTACATTGAAACTTATACATACATTCTAATTCTAATGTCACTCATTCTTACTACATTAATGCTACCACCCGTCGTTCAATACCAGACTACAATCAAATAAAATGTTACTTTTGTGTATAATAATTTATCAAAAGTTAGGCTACAATGATTTGGAACAATGTAAAGGGGGTTAGTTGGAACAGGGTCTTAGTTACAATGACATAACTAAGAAGCCGAACTGTTCATTACTACACAGTTAGTTATATACAGTACCCATATGTCATAAGCCTAAATTGTAGGTTACATAAACAATATCACAGGTATATGGAACTCAAGACAAGGCATACATATGCAGCACACGTGCGGTGAATCTATTAATAAATGAAAAGGACCTCAACAAATTAAGAAACGAAGTACTGATTACTTAGTTTAGGATCAGTCACATATCATTAGCAGCTTATCTAAGCCATCCATTAGCAGTATTCAACTTTTTTTTTGTTAGTGATAACTTCTCCTTTACGCAATATTTTTAAGGGATCCGTGCGACACACTTTTTGCTTTTTTTTAACCAAATATTTTGATCATTAAAAAATATAGAGCTTCAATTTCACACTAACAACATTGAGGTGAATCTAGATCGAGTTCAATCGAACTTATTATCTTAAGCTCGAACAATGTATGTATATGCAGAAAACATTTGAAATATATATACATAGGACATTCACACTCATTGTTGACTTACTAATTTCCTATAATAGGGTGAGCGATAAGAAAAAGATAATAGTATTACTTACTAATGTTTGTTCCTTATTTTCTCCACTTTTCACTTCAAATGGATAACTCATTATTCTATGTTGATGTTGCAATCAATTGCTTTCACTTACCATAGATAATCCAGGTACCAATACTTTATCTAGATATTCTTCTAGTTTAATTACACAAAGATATAATCAAAACAAAGTCACAACTCACCTATTTTGGCTGTACGAGTGACAAAGTACACGAAATATTATAATTAAAACAACTAAATAACAATATTATCTAAAAGATAATATTTTTGTGAACATATTTAGTTACGTGCTCATTACTACATGATTTTATATTTGAGCCACGAGTAATACCAAAAGAATATACATATGCCACTATCCCTACCTTTACTTTATCGTCTATTTTTGCATCCACATTCATATTTGCTTCCGATAATATTTTCTTCATCAATTATGTATCCTCCTTAGCTTTCGATAACTTCTTATCCATCACTTTGATTTCGTCTTTTGCTTCAAACAACTTTTCCTCCATCTCAATTTCCATACTTGAGGTTACTTTTTGGACTTCTAGCTCTACTATTTTATCAAAAAATCTTTACTCCTTTTGGGATCGTTTACATACTGGGCCATAAACAAAAAATGGAGCTGCTCATTTTCTTAGAGTTTGGTTATTTCCATGAGTACCGTGCCCCATTACTTGTGAGTACACATCATTGGGAGAACTTCTGGGGACATTTGACTCAGGATATACCTCAACAAGATCATTCATTTCTTTCTTTATTAAAGAAAAGTAAATCAATTTATAATTAACAAAATATTTATGGAACGAAAGTACCTTTATATTTATAAAGAATAGGAATTTACCATAGCTTCACCAGCTTTATCATTTATTGGTTGATTTTTCTTTGTCGTATGTGTATTTTAATACACTAGTAAACCTTACTTATGTTAGACGTTTGAATTATGTCACACAAATAGCAGCACATATATTTGTTTCAATTTATTGAAGAACTAAGTAGGTCAAAAATGGTTTCTCCAATAAGCCATATAGTTAATGGGGTGAGTAGATGGATACACTTGCATTGTTATACTTGCTTTGTTTGTCATAATCAAAAAGGGGTTTTAAATTGAACATGTTGCATATTTGGAAAATAAGTGTAAACCCTATGGAAAAATAAATTAAGGTTCGATATGACTTAATTTGCTACTATATAAAGGAATCAGATTGTTCTTTCTTTCATAATTTTAGTTGTATTTGTGTTAATATTGAGTTGTAATAATTTTATTTCTAATTACAATTGATTAAAATCAACTATATATTTAAAACAACTACTTTAAACTAAGTTAAGAAAAAAATTGTATCACAAATTATCATAATTCGTAAGCAACATTCATTAATTTATTTTAAAGAAAGAGAGAACCCTCTTACCATGAATCAACATACAATCCTTCTTGCACTCATCATGACATAGTATGCTTCTGCAACAACTTCTAAATCCTACAAAGTGTATGAAATTATATATTAACTAGAAATTGAAATTTATAAAAACAATACTAGTAAAAATAACTGATTAAATGGTGGACAAATACATATTAAAATGTCAAAACTAAATGATGGAACACTATCTAGGCAACTAATTAAGTTTCATTTTTATTGCCTTTTGCCAATTCACTAAACCACCTTTGTGTTTTCAAGAATAGACATATTATATTATTGATATGTCATACAAAGCTAATAAGCAGGAAGGGGGATTGGGGGGGATATAAATTTTACGAAGATAAAAGATTAAATCTTGATTTCTAGTATAAAGCTGCAAAACACTCAAATAATAATAAGTAGAAAAATCAGTTTATCCATAGCACCAAGTAAACCTTGTTTGGCTAAATGATTCTTTGGTTATTAACAATAAGGACAAGTCTAGTATGTCATATACTTGCAAGTACAATTGATACAAATAAGAACAAATAAATATTATTATTGGAATTGTAAATAATATTTCAATATATTAAGATAATCATAGGAATAACCAATACCATATCGTGTATATTCAATAATACAAACAAGATACATTATGAGGCATCATGGACACATCTAAAGCCTTAAGAGGCTTTTGCATCTAGGCCACATTGTTATGTCAAAATTTATTTCACATTAGATTAGGAATCAAAACTGCAGTATGCAATGCCCAATTATTGTATAGAGTCTAATATCTATAAAAGTTAACATAATCAATTAATAAATACTAATATTAAATTCCTTATATTTAAGATTAGAAATATAAATTATTGGGATGGAAGAGCAAGCCTTGCATAAAGTGATCGGGAGCAACTGGATATCTTTACCTCTAATTTATCTTTAAAAAAAATGCATCAGAGAGGAGGAAACAAACTGAAGAAAATGAAGAAACAAATGAGAAGGAGCTTACAAAGGATGTCTTCTAAAACACTCAAGACTTGGTACCTCTGTCAAAACCATGTTCGAATCCACTGCATCCACTAAAAGATAGCTCCACAAAATGCAAAAGAAGGTCAAATATTGATAGAATTTGAAGGAAAGAAGGATGTAAAGGGAGGTAACTAATTACTTTTGTGACCGGAGAAAGAAGAAAAGAGATAACAGAGGTAGGTGTCAATCACCCACAACCAAAAGTAACACGAAACCATGGCAGTGTTAGCTTCTTGAGATGGAGGAGGAGATAAGGAAAAGAGAAAGGCTGAGAAAAGAGTAAGAGGATAAGAAAGAAACCCTACTTTGTAAGACTTTTATAAATCCCTAGCCAATTCTCTTAATGGACTAGGCCTGGAGAATTTTTTTTTACTTTTAGTTTATTTAATTTGGGCTTCTTGGTCCGATTTTGTACATACATTTTTTAACTAGCTTTTCAACACATGAGTTGCACGTGATTATCAATTCAGAACGAAGATTTGAATAACAAGCTTTGCACAAAATAATATTGTAGATTCTTAAGTGAATGTTCAATGTAGATCGTCATATATATCTCTTATTTACACGAACCTATGAAGATGATCAACGAAAAATTTTATTAGTTAAATGCAATAATGTATATATTTATTTCAATTTGAGTAGGTTGAATCATGTAATTTGTCGTATCTCAGTAATATTACCTTATAGACGATTTTGTTCTGTACTTTTCTTGTCATCTAACTAGATGTGATTTGCACGTGTATTCCACATAATCTGTTTAGATGTCATATGAACATGTGGAGAACAACTACACTTTATTTTTTAGAACTATTTTTGTATATTAATTTATATTTTATAAGTTATAATATAATATATGATGTTCTTTTTGTTGGCTCTTATATTTGGCTTCTCGATTGATAGTGTACAGAAATCAAAGATAGTTATCTGACTATCCATAGTTAACTGAGAAATGTTTTTTTTTTAATCAAAAAAAATAAAAATAAAAATTAAAGAATATATTCTATATGTGAAATCATATATATAATCACTTGTTTATCTTACACCCAACAAAGATATAGCTCATATACATATAAACAATTTTCAATTTATTCAACCAAGCATGTTTTGCATTAATGAAAATATTTATCTCATAAAAATTATCTATTAAATAAAAAAATAAAATTAAACTAATACAAACTTCAATTAGCGTTATTAGAAGTCATATGAACTTTTTTTGTCGAAAATACTGTAATATTAAGAAATAGTAAATTAGTAAAACAACAGGGCAATGTTTACATAGTATTAACTATTTTGAAGCAAACTTCTTAACAAACTAAATTACACAAGTAGCATTGATAAATAAAGTCATATTTTGTCTTGATCATCAAAAAAATAAATCGTGACAATTCTATAACTCTTGAGAAGTTTAATAATTTAGGAAAAAGATATTCAGAAACATATACCTACATCACAAGAGAAATTGTTAACAAAAACAAATGAATTTAGACTATAATAAAAATTGAACTAATACAAACTTCAACTGGGTTATTACAAGTCATATGGAATTTTCTTCATCTAAAATACTAAAATATTAGAAATAGTAAAACAGTAAAACAAAAGGGCAATGTTTATATAGTAATAACTATTTTGAAAGAAACATCCTAACAATTTAAATCACATAAGTATAATTGAAAAATAAAGTCATTCTTTTGTCTTGGGCATCAAAAAAATAAATTGTGACAATTCTCTAACTCTTGATACGTTTAATAATTTTATAAAAAGATTGTCACGCCCCATTTACGTTTAATAATTTTACAAAAAGATTGTCACGCCCTATGCCTACACCCTGGGCGGGACTAGCACTAGAGAACCGTTGTTGGCCCCAAGCAAACCCTTGACCAGGCTTAACTCTTAGCAGAAGACTTACTCATGATAAAAATACAATAAAGAAAGTAAACGGAACTCCCCAATAGCTATCTTAGAATATATTAAAATAAACATTCACTGGCCAAAGTGGCAATTCAAGTCTCAAACATATGCCAATGACAAGATAATGAAAAATGAACAAACTAACTATGTATGAAGCCTCTAATAACTGAGATGGATGTCGGGACAAGACTCATGACATCCTAATGAACTAAAATGATAAAGTAATGAAAAAAGGGATCCTCCGAAAGCAAGGAGGCTCACCAACAACTCTAAAGCTCAACTAGATCAACGATGCGCTGGATGTTGATCCTTGTTACCTGAATCTCCATCATAAAAAGATATAGGCCAATTGGCATTAGTACATTGAATGTACAAGCATGCACGGGGAATACTAAAACAAGACAAAAGCTTGAAAGGAACTGAAAGAACTAACTTGGTCTCAACTCAACTCAACTAAACTAAACTCATTTCAATATAAAGTAGTAATATAAATGCAGTATAGAGAAAAGCTTTTAAGACTTGGATATCAACTCTATGTATTTTAAAATACAATGGTAACTCTGTATGTATGCAAAGATACAATATAAACTCTGGATGTATATAAAAATACAAGTAACTCTATGTATATAATAATCCAAAATACTTCGGTGGTAGTTTCTCTAACCGACAACCATTACTTAAGAGCTATTCTGATGATGCATTGACTTAAATTATGGATTCAAGGCTCATGTTATGGATGATTTCATGTTGTTTAGATGTACCTTAGAGTGTATAAATCAACTAGAAAACATAGATACATTGCAAGGGAACTAGTACGAAAAGAAGTGGAAAAAAGTAGAAGACCTGGCTTCCTCGGCTCTTTGAGTGGCGAGGGGAGCCAGACCCAAAACATCAAAGCTGCAGTTGGGGAGCACTGGCTGGCACGGTGCCCCATTGCTCCAACTACAGAACATCTTTTGGGGCACTCTGAGTGGCGCGGCACCCCATCTCCCTCCCCAAGTGTTTGACAATTTTTCTTGCTCGTTTTTCAACTCTAAACCCTCTAAACTCAATTGGGTCTTTCCACAAACACTTAGATTCGAATGCATAACCAAAATATGCAAGAATATAATAAAAAACAACATCTAATGTCATGAATCTAACTCAAGAACTTCTCAAAATTTCAACAATCAAGATTCAAACGAAAGTTTCAACATTATTCATCAAGAACTCATAAACTCTTCTTTCAAGAACATAATTACGCTGAATCAAATCATGATTGGCACGTGGGTTAACTAACCCAATGCTATGTGATCTTACATACTTCCTAGGGATCAATCCCTTGGCAAATTCCTAAAGCAAAACCTCAAGAACGATGGACTTTGTCTCTTTCTCCTCTTTTCTCCTCTCGTGTTCTTTTTCTAAAAACCCTAGCGTGAAATATTTGAGTGCGTAAACTGACCAAATTCAGTTTAGACCCCTAGGTAATTACCTAAAATGAAATAATTTAATTGGGTAGTGAAAAGACCACAATACCCTTCTAAAATCAACTTTTGACTTTCCTTATCTAGACAGCCCAACTTCAAATTGGCATATCCCCCTCATACGAACTCGAAATCGCGCAAACTAGGTGGCGTTGGAAAGATAATTCAATGATATTTCGTACGGTATATTGTATCACACCTACCTCATCCTGAGCTAGGAGTTATGTTCATTTGAAGTTGACCCAAAATTCATACTTAACTTAATTTTGTCAAATTTCTAGATTTTTCATTCTTTCCAAAAATGACTCTTTCTAATTCTAGCTCCTTCTAGTTGCGGGGTGTTACAATATCTCCACCTTGGGAACATTCATCCTCAAATGAGATCAATCTTAGCAGGCTAAGGGCGTAACATCTAACATTGAGTTCAAACACTCAACAAGGAAAACGCAAATACAACATGCCAACTTATAAATAAATACTAAAAAAAGGATTAGTACCTTAATTTGGAACTACTCCAGATTTCAACAAATGTGGGTATCTCTTCTTCATATCTTCCTCAGCTTTCCAAGTAGCTTCCTCAACAAACTAATTCATCCAAAGAACTTTGTCTGATGCTACCTTTTTTGTTCTCAACTTATGAACTTGGCGATCTAGAATCTAAATAGAAATATCCTCATAAGATAAGCTATCATTGATACCAATATCTTCAGTTGGTATGATCAATGAAGGATCGCCCATACACTTTTTCAACATGCAGATGTGGAACACTATATGAAATGTTGCTAACTCTTGCGGTAGCTCTAAATTATAAGCTACATTACCAATTCTCTTGGATATTTTGTAAGGATCAATATACCGGGGTCTAAGATTTCCCTTCTTACCAAATCTCATAACACCCTTCATTGGTGAAACTTTCAAGTATATCCAATCATCTACTTCAAACTCTAGGTCTCTTCTCCTAACATCAGTGCAGGATTTCTGGCGACTCTGGGCTGATTTCAATTTATCTTGAATTACTTTCACTTTATCCATAGCTTGATGAACTAAGGTTGGTCCTATAAACCCATATTCACCAACTTCAAACCATCCAATAGGAGATCTGCATCTTCTCCTATAAAGAGCTTCATAAGGAGCCATCTGGATGCTAGAGTGGTAACTGTTGTTGTAAGCAAACTCAATGAGAGGTAAGTGATCATCCCAATTACCTTTGAAATCAATCACACAAGCCCTCAACATATCTTCTAAGGTATGAATAGTGCACTCTACTTGACAATATGTGTGATGATGGAAAGCAGTACTTAAGTTCACCGTTGAACCCAAGCCTTCTGAAAAAGATTTCCAAAACTATGCTGTAAATTGTGCACCTCTGTTTGAAATAATAGAAACTGGCATCCCATGAAGTCTAACTACCTCTTGAAGATACAACTTGACATTCTCCTCTACTGAATGGGTAGTCTTTACCGGCAAAAAGTGGGCTGATTTTGTCATCCTATCAACAATCATCCAAATATAATCATGTTGTCTGCGATACTATGGTAAACCTGTGGTCAAATCCATATTGATCATCTCCCAATTCCATTCCGTAAGTTCTATATTCTGAGTTATACCACCGGGCCTTTGGTGCTCTATATTAACTTATTGACAATTCGGGCATTTAGCAACAAACTCAGCAATGCCTTTCTTCATACTACTCCACCAATATACCTCTCTCAAGTGATGATACATCTTTTTGGAACTCGGATGAATAGAATATTTGGAGCTATGAGCTTCCTCCATGATCCTCTCTTGGAGTTCATCAACCGTTGGTACACACAATCCCTTGATACCCCAATACGCCATCCCCCCTTCTTCAAAAGCCAATACTTTTTCCTTATGAACATTTGCCTTCAATTCAAGTAAAATAGGATCTTGGTCTTGCTTTTCTTTCACTTCTAACATTAATGATGATTCAGCCCCATTCATCACCACTACTCCTTTTGTGGAATCCATTAGTCGGACTCCTAATCATGCAAGCATATGCACATATTTTGCTAAATCGAAACATCCTGAGTTGGCGACGATTGATGTGATATTGGACTAACTTCTCCAATTTCTTGATTTCCAATAGCACCCAAATATTCTTCTTCAATTTCCTGATTTTAAGCAGTACCCAAATCTGATTCTACCATATCTTGGTTATGTCATATTGCTTGATGTTCACCACCACATAAACTTGATTCATCTACAATCTGGTTACTAGGTGCAGAAAGTATCAATTTTTCATAATTTAGAGACAAAATATCTTTCAAATCTTCCCCTTGGAGTTTTATTTCATTAGAAAAATACATAGACACTTCATGAAAAACAACATCCATTGTGACAAACATTCGTTGAGTTGGAGGATAAAAATATTTGTACCCTTTTTGATGAGTAGCATATCCCAAAAAAACACACCGCAGTGCACGAGGGGATAGCTTGTCGTGTTGATGCTTATGAAGATATACAAATTCTACACAACCAAAAACACGAGGAGTCAAATTTGGGACTGCCGGTGCAATCACCGCTTCAGCAAGAGCTTGAGATGGTGTTCTAAAGTTAATTCTGCCAGAAGACACTCGATTAATTAAATATGGTGCACAAGTGAGTGCTTCTCCCCAATAACATTGTGCCAGATGAGCTTCAATCAATAGAGCACAATTAACTTCTAACAAATAACAATTTTTTCTCTCGGCTACCCCATTCTGTTGGGGTGTATTGGGACAAGTAGTTTGATAAGCAATTCCATGTGCTTCTAAATATCGCTTTAAGTTCATAGCTGGAATACTCTCCCCCATTGTCACTACGTAGAACTCTTACTTGCACATTATATTGAGTGCAAATCATTTTATGAAACTTTTGAAACAACAAATTCACTTCACTTTTGAACTTCATCAAACACACCCAAGTCATTCTAGTACAATCGTCTATAAAAGTAACAAACCAACGTGATCCACCTAACGTATTCACCTAGGATGTACCCCAAACATCTGGATGTATAATCATAAAAGGAATTGAACTTGTATTCATTCTTGGTGAAAAATACACACGGTGACTCTTTGAAAGTTCACAGACATCACAATGGAAATCAGAAACATCAAATTTTGAAAATAACTTAGGAAACAATTTATTAAGATATCCAAAAGAAGCATGTCCCAATCGTTGATGCCATATCCAAAAGCATAGCAATCTTGATGAATGAACAGGTAGTCATACATACATTACTTATTATAATATTTTACAATTCATTTTGATCATGCCTTATTTATTTTACATCTGTTTTACTTGATTAGGCTATATATGAAATAGAGCCTACACGTGCAAAAGTTTACATATTAAGTCATACAAAACGTAAAAATTGTAGATCATTGAATGAAGAGTCTCCAAATACAATTGTAAGATTTCTTACACTTTTTATCTTTGAGATGTGAAAATTTTAACTTGAACTGATTGGGGCCGGGGGACTTTATAAGATTAAAGTATGAGTAATTGATGGCATGTGACTCGAATAACATTCATCTTGTCATAATTTATAGTCTTGATTATTCTCAGAACATGATGAAAGAGAAGTTTAGTAATGGAGAGACATCTGAGGAACAATCATATGCCAGTGTTGCTTGCGAAGGAGATATGTATTCTCATGTATTGGAAAATGAAAAAAGTGGTTATGTCCGTGGTTGAGGACTTGGTCCAACCCTTCATTGTTATGGGGCAATAAGTCATTTTTACAAAATGTTGCTGTCGATGATTTGTGTCATGAGGATGCACATAAGTTAGAACAAGAGATAAATCATTTCAAAGAGTTCAACAAAAAACAAGATGAAGAGATGTCTTTGATGAGAAAAAAATCAAGAAATGCTAGTTTCAGAATTATCATGGATGAGACAAGCTACATGGAAATATGCTCCTACTGAATTAACCAGGCCTCAAAATAATGGAAGCACTACTAGACAGGTTATCAGATTCTAAATTTTAAATTTGTGTTCTTAAAATTTAATTTCACAAGAAAAATTTGTCATTTAGTGTGTTGATTTTTATTAAACTTATTATGCAAATATTGACAATGAACAAGCAATATAAGCACTGCTCAAGTTGTTAGTGGCCACAAGTTCTTTCTTCTCACAAGGTAATCACTTTTACCATCTGTCTGGTTCTTTATTTGTTTGTTTTTTTGCAACTATATATTATCCAGAAAATTTGTACATTGTAAGAGTACCAAAGAAAGTAAACTTCTTTGCAAATGCATTATCTTGATAGAGATACACAAAAGGAAGCCACAGAAGAAAAGAAATAGTAAAAGAATTTAGACAAAATTGTCATGGGCATTACAAGTGGTATACCTGAGGTGAGGAAAGGATTCTTTGGAAAAGAAAATCCTGAAAAACATGAGTTGGCTAAGCCTACAACCTTGGACATTTTTGCTTTCATTATTGCTTCCTTCTTCTCTGAATAGACGTTGTTAATTTTTCATGGTTCTCACAATCCTAGTTGTGAAATTAGCTACTCATGATTTTTTTTTAATCACAATTCATATTAATTGAGTTAAAATAAATCATGAACTTACAAGAATAATTGATAATTCTGGAATCTTGAATTGATGAACAAAGATGTAAAACAACTCAATGCTTCAAAAATTAAAATGGAAAAGTGTTTCACAAAATAATTCTCAATACCAAAACTCAAAATGCAACACCCCAGATTCAAGGGACGCAACTGGCTCCTAATACCAAAACTCAGGCTCGAGTCGACCTTACTGAACCATTTTCTACTAGCGCACGAAACCCACACGCAATCAAGAAAACAAACAAGTATATATCGGCTTAAAATTAAGCCCTCGGCCAGCAAGGCCCCTGTCAGCTGATCTATAAAAAAACAACTACTCCCAAGAGTTCATATAAAGAAATAGCCAACTAGCACAGAAGTCCTGATTGGGCCGTCGAGGCCACTATGATCTCTATACCAAAACTGAAAGCAGGTATATATCAAGACAATACATCAAATAACTAACAAGCTCCTGCAAACCAACAACTAGGCCAGCATGGCCATAACGTAGCTATAAACTCTACACACTAGTCTACAAGCCTCTGGAGTAGTAAAGATTGGCGGTACAGGAACCCAGCCTACCCTTAAAAATATATACAACAAAAGCTAACAAACCTCCCAACTCTGGCAGCTCTGGAGGAAAAGGGGCTATCCAATCGGATAAAAGTCAATCCTGCTGCTGAGGAAGTCAACTGGGTCGTCTATCGAGACCTGCAAGTATGAATGCAGTACCCCCAGGCAATAGGGCATCAGTACGAAATAATATACCGAGTATGAAAGGCAATAAACTATAAGCAAGTATCCTGTATACTGGACTGATTCGATAAATAAATCAAGGATAAGATAATTGTTTTTCCCTACTACTAAATCTTAACATATAAAAAATAATAAAACAACAACCTAACCATGCCCCCATAAGCTCGACGGTACAAACATCACTCAAGACCACCTACCCAGGCCCTCATAAGCCTAGAAGGTGCCAATTGTTCTATATACCCCTATCGGTAGTCCCCTAGCCCCGTAGGTAGTCACATAGCCCTCTTAGGCATTAATAAATCGCCGTAGGCGGCACATAGCTCTCTTAAGCATCATGTAGCTTATAGACAACTCATTGCCCTCTTAGGTAACAATATTGCCCTGTAGGCAGCACATAGCATTCTTAGGTGTCAATATAGCCCCGTAGGCTACTCATACCCCTTTTAGGCATCAATATAGCCCCGTAGGAAACTCATAACCCTTCTAGGCAGCGATATAGCCCCATAGGCAGAACATAGCCCTTCTAGGCATAGATCACATTCCTGCAGCTAACCACAATAGCCCCAAGGGAAACAATAACAATACAATAGGCTAAAAGAGATCAATTTAGCTTTAAGAAACCTATACGAATAACCTCTAAGTCTTGTCCAACATAGGGATGCTACTAACTGAATAAGAGCCCTGATAAGGGAGGATTATATCCACTCGAGCATCCAATAATCAACAATAATGGCTACAAGTATAACAACGATAACAACCTAATTACATTGCTCCTAAGCTTTAAGGAAACATGCCATAAGAAGGGAATAGATTTAACTTACTTTTTTCGCTAAATTCACGTGGCCTAACGACTTTTACTCATAACCTCCTCGATACTACAACAAGGCAGGACCATAATCAACACACAAAAATAGAAGATACCATGATATTCCAAAAAAAGATATGTATACCGTCGCAAATTGCTATTTGCAGCTTATCAAAGCTAGAATCAATAAAAGAAGGGTCTTACCTTGATCTTAACTTTGTAATACACCTCAAAGCCTTAAAATATGCCAAAACCCTTGCTGTCCCAACACCAAAGTATGATATGCTACGAAATCGATAAAGCAAATTATACCATGATGACGAGCTCATCGCGTAGAACAACTTTCATCAAGGACTTACGTCGAGAAAATCTATAATTTGGTTGATCCTAGAAGTGTGGTTTTTATGTTTTCTGGTTCTTCCCTAAGAAAAATGAAGATAAGTCGAAGATAATGATATATAAAAAATTCCACCGACCTAGGGCCCCACCTCACGTGCCTGCTTGAGCAGTCTCACAAAAATGCAAATATCTATTTTGAAGTTGTATGAATGAACGGTTGATGAGATGGAAAGTAGACTCGTAGAGCTTTGATTTCATAGGTCGTGGGTCCCCATAACTATTTATAGATTGGGAGAAAACCTCTGAGACATGTGACCCAAAAATCTGAGAAATCTTTAAAAGGGAACTTATGATAACTTTCGCCAACTTTTATTTTGCCACTTACCTTACTTCAAAACTTCAGATACAACCCTTAAACACTTAAAATATGACATACCACATCATTCTTAATTTATTACCCACCCTCCTTGTCTTTCCACGAAGATACGAGTTAATTTAGACGTTTTCAAAAGTCGGGGTGTTACATCTTTCCCCCCTTAGAAACATTCGTCCTCGAATGAAAAATCTGAGTCATGCGGTTGAGTCCTTAGGATTTTCCAAAATTTAGGCAGAGTATCCTTTGTAAATGTGACTATCCAGAAACCTGAAATGCAGAAATTCTAACCTAGGCGTCTCACAAGTTGACATAAATAGCTAAGCACTATAACTCTACAATAACAGTGCGAGCAAAAATACAACGACAACAACAATAATAATAAGCAACAATATAAAAAAATCAGATAGGCATCTTACCTCATTGCACTAATATAAACTGATATGCCATCACCCTGGAGTATGAAACAAGTGAGGATATTTGAACTTCATGCCATCCTCAGCTTCCCAGGTCACCTCTTCTCTATTCTTGTTTCTCCACAATACTTTAACCGAAGCCACCTCTTTGGTCCTCAATTTACAAACCTTCTGGTCTAATATGGCAACTGGAGTTTCCTCGTAGGACAACTTCTCTGTGATCTGAACATCCTCAACTGGGACAACCCAAGAAGGGTCTCCTACGCACTTCTGTAGCATGGATACATGAAAACTGGATGAACAGATTGTAGCCCCAAAGGCAATTCTAACTCATAAGCCACTCGTCCTACCCTCCGAAGGATCCGGTATGGCCCAATGAATCTTGGACTAAGCTTGCCTTTTTTGCCAAATTGCATAACACCCTTCATAGGCGAGACTTTTAGGAATACCCAGTCATCGACACAAAACTCTAAGAGCTCGTTTGGATTGGCTTAAAAAAGCAGCCTTTAAGTCAAAAATAAAAAGTCAAACCGAAATGACTTTTAAGAAAAAAATAAAAAGTAGGGGGAGACCTACTTTTGGTTTTTGACTTATTTAAGTCATTTTAAACTTATTATAACTCATTTTTTACCTTCCCAAACACTTTCCAAATTATTTTAAGTTATGTTTGACTTATTCTAAATTATTTTTTATATTTGCCAAACACTTGCAGAAGTCAAAAACTGACTTAAAAGTAGGTTTGACCAACTTTTAAGCCAATCCAAACACCCACTAAGTCCCTTCGCCGCATATCTGAGTATGACTTCTGTCGACTTTGAGTTGTTAGCAACCTTCCTCGAATGAGATTAACCTTCTCCTTTGTCTGCCGTACTAAGTCGGGTCCAATCAGCCCTGACTCACCTACCTCGAACCATCCAATGGGGGATCTACATTTTCGCCCATACAAATCCTCATAAGGTGCCATCCCGATGCTGGAATGATAGTTATTATTGTATGCATACTCAATAAGAGGCAAATGGTCATCCCAACTTCCCTTGAAGTCTAACGCGCATGCCCGTAACATATTCTTGAGTGTCCAAATTGTGCGCTCAGCCTGGCCATCTATGTGAGGGTGAAAGGTTGTACTAAGATTAACCTGTGTCCCCGTCCTTTCTAGAAGGACTTTCAGAAGTTGGCGGTAAATTGTGTTCCTCTATCAGAGATAATAGATATTGGGACACCGTGTAGCCTAAAAATCTCTCTAATATAGAGCCCTGCATAATCTTCGGCCGTAAAAGTAGTCCTGACCTGGTAAGAAATGGGGTAATTTTGTTAATCTATCAACAGTTACCCAAATAGTGTCAAACTTGCGACGCGATCGAGCTAACCCTATAATAAAATCCATAATAATTGCTTCCCACTTCCACAAAGGAATGGCTATCTCCTGAACTAGCCTAGCGGGCCTTTTGTGCTCAACCTTCACATGTTGGCAGTTAGGACACTGTGCCACAAACTCAGCATCGTCCTTCTTCATCCCGTGCCACCAATAGATGTCCTTAATATCATGGTACATCTTCATCGAACAAGGGTGAATAGAATAACGGGAATGATGTGCCTCTTCCATAATCCAATGTGGAAGCCCTGCAACATCTGGGACACACAATCGACCGCTATATCTGAGGACTCCATCTCCTGCTATATCAAATTCTAAAGACTGTTGATCCTGAGCCTTGGATCTAAGCGGCTTTAATCTAGGATCCTCTTGTTGCCGTGCTTTTACTTCTACAACTAGAGATGATACGAATGTGTCCTGAATTGTAGCCCTACTATCATCTACCTCTAACAATCTGACTCCCAAGCTAGCTAACTGATGAAGCTCTCGCGCTAGCTCACACTTCTCAACACCTAAATAGGATAAACTACCCATAGATCTTCGACTGAGGACATCGGCTACCACATTCGCCTTTCCTGGATGATATAAAATATCCAAGTCGTAGACTTTCAGTAACTCAAGCCATCAATGATGTTGCAATTTAACTCCTTTTGTATAAAGATATATTAAAGGCTTTTATGATCTGTAAGATGTCAACATGAACGCCATACAAATAGTGTCTCCAGATCTTTAACGCATGCACAACTGCAGCCAACTCGAAATCATGGGTCGGATAGTTCTTCTTATGCTTCCTTAACTGGCTTGAAGCATATGCGATAACCTTACCATGTTGCATTAGAACACATCCCAACCCAACATCAGAAGCATCACAGTACACCGTATAGCCTTCTGAACCCTCTAGCAATGCTAGAACTGGTGTTGATGTCAACCTGTCTTTCAGCTCCTGGAAACTATGCTCGCAAGCCTTAGTCCACTGGAACTTAGCTGATTTTTGAGCCAGCTTCATTAATGGTGCTGAAAGTGAAGAAAACCCCCTACAAACCTTTTGTAGTACCCAGCTAACCCTAAGAAACTACAAACCTCAGTCGGAGTCATGGGTTTAGGCCAAGACTTTACGCCCTCAATCTTTTGTGTATCAACCACAATGTCTGCATCTGATAAAATATGGCCTAAGAAAACTACAGAGTCCAACCAGAACTCACACTTAAAAACTTTGCATAAGGTTCTCGATCTGGAAGAACCTGAAGGACTGCTCGCAGATGATTTGCATGCTCAACTTTTGAACGTGAATACAACAAAATATCATCAATAAATACAATCACAAACATGTCTAGATACGGCCTGAATATACTATTCATCAGGTCCATGAACTGTAACGACCCTAAAAATGAACTATTGAGACTAGAGCCTAACGTGTGTGCATTTGTGTTTGTCTTGAGTTTTGAACTGCTTTAATATTGTCCCGAGCCATGGTTGAGGTGTTTAGGGATTAGACATCAAGGTACGACTCCCCAAGGACCACCTTAAGGGTCCTTGAGGAGGACCCTAAGTCTAAACCCCAAGGAAACCTTGAGGCTGCCCAAAATGGGGTGACCTACGGGAGGGGTCCATGCCCCGTAGGTCCATCCACGCCCCGTGGATGGCGTCCGTTGTTCAGGGTCCCAAATTACCAGTCTTTGTACCAAATGACGAATGACAGTATTCCCCGTCAACCCATCCACGGTCTGTGGATGGGGGGTCGTCAATTGGGCCTGTGTTTGTTGTCTAGTCGCAGCCTTAGTGGGGGTGAATTGGTAAGTTCACCCCAAGTCCTTTTAAGTGGATGAGCGGTTATTTTAAGTGTTTTAATATATTTTAAGAGTATTAAAACATTGAAACACTCATTTAGATTCCATCTCTCAAATCAAAACCCTCTCTCTAAAAAAAGTTCTCTCTAGAAACTACAATGGAGATCAAGGCCAAGTTCAATCTAGGGTTAGGGATTTCAAGGTGTTTCTTCTTAAATTTCATGGGATTCTTCAAGTATAAGGTATGGTGATCCTTCATCCAGGGTTAGTTTTCACCCTAGAGTCAATTTCAAAGAAGTTTCAAGGTTTTCAAGTTTCACAAAAACCCTAGGTTTTACTCAATCTCATGGGTTCATGCATCAAACGTTTTCAAATGATAAACTATGATTATATTGATGTTTAATTGATGATTTAAGATGATTTTACTCAATAAACCCATGATTTCTCTCAATTCCTAAATTGTGACTTATAAAGTGGGTTTGATGATTGTGAATGAATGATGGTGGATTTATGCTTAGATTGATTTGTATTATTGAATTGTATCATCATTTATGCCTAATTATGGTTAATTTTTGGTGAATTGAGGATTTATGATCATAGCCTTGAAAGGTCAAGTTTGACCTAATTCCATGTTAAAGTAGAATTGTAATTGAATTGTTGATCCACTTGAAAGGTGGATGTGTTTAATTACTTTGTCTGTTGTGATCATGGCCTTGAAGTCATAGTTTGATGAATTGAAGTATTATCATGATATTGTATATGTGAATGTATAATGTGAAGTATTTACATGAGATTTCAATGATAGAATGATGATCTTGTATAGAGTGTTGTTGATTGATAGTATATTAGCTCTTAACACTCATGAATGAAAATGATGGAATGTGAAGTGTTATATAATGATAAATGTGATATATTGAATTGGTAGGCTAATGCATCTGTTTCTTGTATTGTTGAATGTAATCTCTTAACTTGGTAGGCTTAGGCATCCTCCTCTTGAATAATGAATGTATTTTGACTTAAGTGCCTAAATGAACTTAATTTGGTAGACCTAATGTTGGTAGCCTCTTTGTGAATGAATGAATGAATGTCTAGAATTGGTAGACCTAATGTTGGTAGCCTTTCTATAAATGTCTAATGAAGTATTCTAGGCTAAACCTTGGATTGGTAGACTTAATGTTAGTGGCCTTTCATGAGGAGTCTAGGTGCTAGTGTGAATGTAACACCTGGGACCGGTAGACCTAATGTTGGTGGCCTTTCCTTGTGTGTGTTAAACCTTGAAGCGGTAGACCTAATAGTGGTGGCCTTCTTCTTATGTGAAATGATAAACTTAGATATGGTAAACCTAATGGTGGTGGCTCTCTCTAGGAAAGTCAATGAGCTATCCTTAAAGTACCTTGAAACGTTAGGCCTATTGGTAGTGGCCCTTCTTGGGAAAAGAACTTTGGGTCGGTAGGCCTAATGTTGGTAGCCCTCTCTAGTACACTAATGTTAATGAAACTACTTTATGGGAATGTAGGCTAAGCACCGAGAGGATATGGTTAGATGGAGGTTTTCCCAATGTTAGGTCGGATCTCAATGAACATCTTTCATATCCCATAACTATGTGCCCACATAGGTCCTCGCTAATGGATCCACCTAAGCTGGATGAACCGATCTTCCTTCGGCAAGGAGATCAACCCTTATAATGTGGGATAGTACATCGGATTCCATGTCTAGCTTGCAGTTCTATGTCGGTTAAACGCTTATTCCCATCATGCGAGATGTGGATTATGGTTTCTTGAGGAGTTCTACAAAGTGTGGGTAGTAGTATGGGATGCTATCCATGCATTGCACGAGTAGGCTTTGAGAGGGTCATAGTGAGTTCTCTAAGTCTTAATGACTAATGTGTGAAAGTCCTCTAATGTCTAATGAATGAAAGTCCTCTAAATACATGAATGTGTCCTAAATGAATCTAATGAAGAATTTTGGCTTAAATGCTTAAATGTAAAGATGCATGCTATATTTGGATTGTATTATGAATTACTTCCTTGTCATGACTTATTGTATATGAATGTGCCATGTCTAGGGTGACTTCAAAGGGGTACTTAGTGTGAGTAGTAGTATGGGATGCTATTTGTACATTGCACAAGTACGACCTAGATTATCTTAGATGTTAGTCTTAATGTGATATTATGACTCATGTATTGTTTATGTCTGCTTTATTTGTGTAAAGGATGAATAGGAAGTTCACTTTTGGTGACCTTAAGGTAGTGCCTTAGTGTGGGTGGTGGTATGGGACGCTACCCATACATTGCACAAGGTATAGCTTGAGGGTTATTTGAGGTGGAGGCTCAAGTTGAAGGTAAAGGTTTATATGTGATCTTCTTCAAATGTGAATTATGTGACTTTGTATGTTGGTTGTGACTTCTATTATGCCTCTTGTATCAATGTTCATGAAGTTTTACACAAATGGCATAAAAGCATGACTTTTAACTCAAATGTCATTTTTAAGCATGTTTTTGCATGGTCATCATACTTAGTACATCTAATGTGCTAACCCAGTCTTCCCCTTTTCTTACTAAGTGTAGGGTTTGGAGATGTTGGTGTTCTATGCTTGAAGGATAGGTTTCTACGGTGCTTGAAGATGAAGATTTGGTGAGTCCTCATAGTTTCGAGGACAAAACCCATTGTGTTCCTTTTATGTCTTTAGTTTATGTTAAAGCTTTTGTATGGGCTAAGTCCCAATGTTGTATTCAAAGTATTAGATGGTTTGAGACATAGTGTATAAAGTCTAGAAAAGTCTTCCACTTGCTTTTTAATGAAAATGTCTTCGATTGTAAAGAAAGTTTTTAATTCTTCTCTATTTTCCTATGTTCTTATGTTCAAGAATGCTATGAAGCTTGTAGTAGACCCATTCGGGATCGAGTATGCCATGTTACGACTAGGGGGTGCTCTCAGGTCGTGACATGAACATTGTTGGGGCATTAGTTAATCCAAAAGACATTACCAAGAACTCAAAGTGTCCATATCTGGTTCTGAAAACTGTCTTTGAAACGTCTTTCTCCCAAACTCGTATTTGGTGGTACCCTAATCTTAAATCAATCTTTGAGAAGCACTCATCACCTTGTAATTGATTAAACAAGTCATCGATCCTCGGAAGGGGACACTTATTTTTATAGTCACCTTATTCAACTGTCGGTAATCGATACACATTCTTAGTGAGCCATCTTTCTTCCTCACGAATAACACTGGTGCACCCCATGGTGAAGCACTAGGCTTGATAGAGCCTTTATCCAGCAAGTCTTTCAGTTGATCCTTCAACTTCTTAGCTCAGCAGGAGCCATTCTATAAGGAGGGATAAATATGGGTTGTGTACCTAGTAGAATATCAATAACAAAATCAATTTCATGTTCTGGAGGGATACCAGGGAGCTCGTTTGGAAATACATTTAAAATTCATTAACTACCGGAATAGACTGAAGAGTCGGTGGTTCTGCATCTATATCATGAACGCGAACAAGATGATAAATACAACCCTTAGTAATCATCCTCCTCGCCTTAAGATAGGAAATAAACCTATCTTTCGGCGTTGTTGTATCGCCTTTCTATTCCCGAACTGCCTCTCCTGGAAAGTAAAATCTAACAATCTTTTTCTGGCACTCAACATTAGCATAACAAGACGCTAACCAGTCCATACCCATAATGACGTCAAAATCGACCATCTCTAACTCTATGAGGTCTACAGAGGTCTGACGATCAATAATTTCTACCGTGCAACCTCGATAGACTCTTCTGGCAATAATAGAATCACCAACTGGTGTATATACAATAAAGGGTTGATCTTATGACTTCGCTACTATACATAACTTCACTGCAATAAATGGAGTAACATAAGACAGAGTAGATCCAGGATCTATTAAAGCAAAAACACAATGGGAGCAAACAATCAATGCACCTGTCATAACATTTGGTGATGACTCTGATTCTTGTCGGCCAGCTAGTGAATTTGTACGGTTCTAGCCACTACCAGAACTAGATGCTCCCTCTCTGCCTCTGCCTCTACATGCTGAAGTCTGGGGTCCACGCCCTATAGAGTGTGCTGATGAGGATGAACCTACTACTGACCCGGTCGACTGACCTATACCACCCTAACATATGTCGGGCAGTTCCTCCATCCATGCCCCTCCTTTCCACAAGAATAACAACCTGTGGAACCCTGCATGCACCTCCCGAAATACGTGCTGCCATATATAGCACAACGTGGCGTGGCTGTCCTAGCCTAGCATGAACCCCTCTACTATTGAGAGCCTGATGCTCGTGAACCCACACCTAGGCCTGACTGTCCCTAACGATCAAATCTACTACCCTGGAACTACTATGGTGGAAGTCTAGGTGGCCTAATAGAATATCGGGGTCTGGTACCACCCTGAAAATCTCCCTGTGAACCAGCGGGCCTAGCCCTCTTTTGTCTCTCTCTCAACGCTCTCACTTATATACTGTAGATGTCAACGATCCTTTATGCCTTGTACAAAGGCCTAAATTCGCGAGATATCCATATTATAATTTAGTGCAGTGGTAGAACAAGCGTCAATATAGTTTTAGTCAAGCCTTCCCACAAATCTACGCACCCTATCATGCATCGTATCAACAAATGCTAGTGCATATCTAGCCAATGAATCAAATCTCAGCCCGTACTCTCGGACACTCATGCTGCCCTGTCAGAGGTTCAGAAGCTGGTCCACCAGGCCATCCCTAATCTCTCGAGGCATATAGTGATCTATAAAAGCTTCTGTAAAGCTATCCCAAGTGGGTAGAGCTGCATTTTTTCCCCTAGATCTCTCCCAACTTTCGTGCACAATACTGCAACATCACGTGACCAAAATGTTGCTAACTCAACTGACTCAGTCACTGAGGTACTGAAGATCCTATAAAGCTAATCAACAAAGTTCTGAGGGTCCTCTATGCGATCGGTCCCTGTAAACTGTGGACGATTCAAGGCAAGAAATTGACGAACTCTCAAACTTTCGAGCCCTTAAAAAGTCTGGCTACATCTAGCACAACTGGCTGGCACTGGCAGCTACTAACTGTGCTAACATACATACTGCAATCTTGAAATCCTGATCAGATCGAATAGAAGGAACTAGAGGTGGTGGAGCCGGGGGTACTGTAGCCCTCGAAGGCTCCTATAAAGGGCTGAAAAGATGTCTCGCCCTAGGTCTCACAATGGGCTATCTCCACCTGTGGTACCTTGCCGGTACCGTCACCTTCAGCTGTATCTAGCCCCTGGCTCGCTGTGCTATGTCTGGTGTCAGTCATCTCTATCTGCATACAAATATCAATTATAAGCCATAAACCTCAACCCTTAAGACACCGCTCTATAACACTAGGTGAGAAAAAGAAGGATAGTCATTCTAACATGCCCAGTAGCTTCTTGCTTATCGAATGTAGTGCAAAACACATTTATAAACATGACTTTACTAGACACGGCTTACAGACTCCCTAGGATACGATGTTCCTCTGATACCAAGTTTGTCATGTCCCAGATTCAAGGGTCACTACTGGCTCCTAATGCCATAACTCAGGCTCGAGCCGACCTTGCTGAACCATTTTCTACTAGCTCATGGCAGCCACACACAATCAAGAAAATAAACAAGTATATCTCGACTTAAAATTAAACTCTCGACCGGCAAGGCCCCTGTCAACAGATCTATAAAAGAAACAGCTACTCCCAAGAGTTCATATAAAGAAATAGCCAACTAGCAAAGAAGTCCTGATTGGGCCGTCAAGGCCACTATGGTCTCTATACCGAAACTGAAAGCAGGCGTATATCAAGACAATACATCAAACAACTAACAAGCTCCAGCAAACCAACAACTAGGACAGCATGGCCATAACGTAACTATAAACCCCACACACTAGTCTGCAAGCCTCTAGAGTAGTAAAGATTGGTGGGATAGGACCCCAGCCTACCCATAAAAATATATACAACAAAAGCTAACAAACCTCCCAACTCTGGTAGCTCCGGAGGAAAGGGGCTAGCCAATTGGATAGAAGTCAATTCTACTACTGCGGAGGTCTACTGAGTTGTCTGTCGGGACCTGCAAGTATGAATGCAGTACCCCCAGGCAATGGGGCATCAATAAGAAATAATATATCAAGTATGAAAGGCAATAGACTATGAGCATGTATCCTCATATAATGGGAGTGATCCGATAAATAAATCAAGGATAAGATAACTGTACTGACCTTCTCCTAAATCTAAACATATCAAAAATAATAAGACAATAACCTAACCAAGCCCCCATAAGCTCGACAGGTACAAACAACACACAAGACCACCTACCTAGGCCCCTATAAGCCAGAAGGTACCAATTGGTCTATATACCCCTATTAGCAATCCCCAAGCCCCGTAGGCAGTCACATCGACCTCTTAGGCAATAATATAACCCTGTAGGCATCACATAACTCTCTTAGGTATCGATATAGCTTATAGACAACTCATAGCCCTCTTAGGCAACAACATGGCCCTGTAGGCAGCACATAGCCTTCTTAGACGTCAATATAACCCCGTAGGCTACTCATAGCCCTTATAGGCATCAATATATCCCCATAGGCAACTCATAGCCCTACTAGGCATCGATATAGACCCATAGGCAGAACATAGCCCTTCTAGGCATAGATCACATTCCTACATCTAACCACAATACCCCCAAGGGCAACAATAACAATCCAATAGGCTAAAAGACAGAAATTTAGCTATAAGCAACCTATACGAATAACCTCTAATTCGTGTCCAACATAGGGACGCTACTAACTGAATAAGAATCCCGACAAGGGAGGATTATATCCACTCGAGCATCCAACAATCAACAACAATGGCTACAAGTATAACAACGATAACAACCCAATTACATTTTTCCTAAGCTTTAAGGAAACATGCTGTAAGAAAGGAATAATATTAACATACCTTTTTCGCTGAATTCACGAGGCCTAACGACTTTTACTCATAACTCCCTCGATACTACAACAAGGTAGGACCATAATCAACACACAAAATAGTACATACCATGATAATCGGATAAAAGATATGTATTTCCATCGCAAATTGCTATTTGCGGCTTATCAATGCTAGAGTCGATGAAAGAAGGGTCTTACCTTGATCTTAAGTTCGTAATACAACTCAAAACCTTAAAATATGCCCAAACCCTTGCTTTCCCGACACCAAATTATGATATGCTACGAAATCGATAAAACAAATTATAACATGATGACGAGCTCAACGCGTAGAACAACTTTCATCAAGGACTGAAGTCGACAAAATCTATAATTTTGTTTATCCTAGAAGTGGGTTATCTAAGTTTCCTGGTTCTTCACTAAGAAAAATGAATAAAAGTCGAAGAAGATGATATATAAAAGGTTCCATTGACCTAGGGCCCCACCTCACGTGCCTGCTTGCGCAGTCTTACAAAAATGCAAATATCTCTTTATTCTGAAGTTGTATTAATGAACGGTTTGATTCCTTGGAAACTAGACTCGTACACCTTCGATTTGATAGGTTGTGAGCCCCATAACTCTTTTAGATTGGGAGAAAACCTCCGAGACATTTGACCCAAATTTCTAAGAAATCTTTAAAAAGGAACTTACGATAACTTTCGCCAACTTTTATTTTGCCACTTACCTAACTTCAAAACTTGAGATACAACCCTTGAACACTTAAAATATGGCATACCACATCATTCTTAATTTATTACCCACCCTCCTTGTCTTTCCACAAAGATACGAGTTAATTTTGACATTTCGAAAAGACTGGGTGTTACACAAAATCTCGACTGTCTAACGTTTAAATATAATGAAAAATGACTATTTATAGACATATAATCCTAATTAAAATAGACTTAGAAAATATAAAATAGGATTCGACAGCCACCTCAACGGTTCTGTTTTGTAGCTCGTAGCAACCTTTTGTGTAAAATAGTTTCTTCACTTATCTCTCTGGAATTTTCTATGGACAGGTTCTATGACTTGTAGAATTTTGCACTGTCCATCCTGGCTACTCGTAATTCAAGTATTGGAACCCAACATCTCTGATCTTTTCTATAACTTGGAACTACAGTTCGTAGTCTAGTCTCGTGGTCCCACACTTAGCTCTAAAAGTTATTGGTCCCTTCTACAACTCATTCCTACGGCTCGTAGGTTAACTCGCCTATCCTCAAAAAGATTCTCTTTCACTATACTCTTCAATCCGACTTGCCAAAACCTACTTTCCTGCAAAACAAAGATAAAACAACGTCAAATCTACTAACAAGTGCCTAATAAACATGCAAAACTTCAATTTTAAAGAATTACAAGTATCATAAATCTGTGGTGCATCCACACCCTCAACTTAAAATAGTTTCTTGTCCTCAAGCGAAATTACTAATACAAAATGACACGATGCAAAAGTAGACCTAAAATTTAAGAAATCACATGGTCTTTTCTAAACAATCCATTCTCCATTTTTCTCATTCAAACACAGTGCAATCATTCATTCCAAAATAAGCTAACACATGCGGATCAATTCATGATATAGATATACCAATAAATACATTCACATACACAGATAAAAATTTACGAAGATACTAACATTTTGATAATGTCACTTGTGCCCTTACCACAAAGAAGTCTTATGTTCACACAGATATAAATATGTTTCTCAAGTACAAGGACTTGGTATACACTCGCTCTTACAAAGGAATTCAGTATCGTACATGCACAATATCATTGGCTTGACCTTATTTTCAATACTTAGACTCTCAAATCGCTAGATAAGGATCACTATAGGACTTTCTTGGCTTGTAACGTAGGCTCAGGGTTAGGTATGATTTATATAGATTTAAATTTTTGTCATCCTTGACATTATATTGGCTTATTTACTCTTTTACAAACCGTCCTCATTTCACCTCAATTTTATCTTTCCTTATTTTTCATTAATATTCGGGTGTGGCTTTCGATTTCTTTTTCTTTTCAAAATTTTCTTCTACTTTTCATCTACTTCCTTTTCTTTTCTTTTTCGTGGCCACACCTCCTTATTTTCCTCTTTTCTCCTTACACAACTCTTTTCATACCCCTTTCTTTTCTCATATCCTTCCATAGTAGCTGCCCTCAACTTAAGGTTTTAGCCTGAGTTGAGGTGCACGATATCCAAAGAGGGACTAGGGACAAAACAAATGTTAACAATTTATAAATGGGGAAGGTAAATTGGTTAAATAAAAAGAACGGTCTATTCAAGGCTCAAAGATTTGGATCGAGGGAGAATTTTCATTTGGTTGCTTGCTTTTAATCTTAGTGGACATTATTCTAACAACGGCATATGATCCTTTCCTAATTAACATTCAATTATCCTAGCAAGATTAATGAAACAAGTTCTAGATAGACACTATCGCGCCCCATTTTTCACAAACGGGTTGTGCAACAATGTGACAACTCTTTTAGGATTCATTAAAAGAAAAGAGTCGACACCTAAAGAATTAAGCGCATTAGGGCACCATTCTAAACTAACTATCAATAAATTAAATAAAAAAAGTCAACAAACTAGTGATCGGGTAAGGTTTCAAATCACCATGAAAGTAAGGTGTTAAGCACCTATTGAGGTTTACAAATGTGGGTCATGGCTGTATCTCATTTTTCTGCTCGGATCACCTTACATCATTTCTAAAAGGTCCTATCTACCCCTACCCCTTTTTTCTAAGTTCATTTATTATCTTAAAACCTAAGGCGATCTAAACAAATCATAAAACTAAAACATCCTTCAGAGGTGCCTACCGTCCCATCTTAAGGTCCAAGAAGCATTAGACTAACTAAATGGTAAGTACTACTCTTAATAGAAACTCAAGTTGTCCAATTATGCACTAAGCGTCAAACAAAACATACTGGACAAGATGTTAACACATAAAATCTCAAGTTGACCTCTAAATTGGTTGTTTAGCATGCTAGCAACACACGTAATCGTGAAGGTTTATGAAAGCATTAATGTATATGCATATATAAATGTGCATTATAACTGATTAATTAATTTATTAATGAGACAAAAAAATAATGCATAAATCATTTTCTTTTTCACAAGGCTGAGAACAATGCAGAATTTGCCAAACAGGCAGCAGTTTAATCAGAAAGTAGTTTGTATCCTAGTTTTAGTTGTTTGAACTCTATTTTTAGTTAGCATGCTTAAACAAGTTAGGAACTAATAAGAAACATTTACTAATTGTGTGAGCATGTTGGAATTAATAATCAAGTCTTAAACAGTGTGTCTAACTCATATGACATGCTGGAAAATAAATTGAATTTAAGCCTACAGACTGATTTTAAACATGCTGAGATTTATTATTGATCCTATAAGTATAGTTTCTAAATAAAGGATAAGATAAAAATAATTATTTGAAGCCTATATGCATGATTTCTACACTCGAATAATAAATTTTAAAAGAATTAATTAAACCCTATAGGCATGACATCTTTAAGTTTTAACATGATGAAAATTTTAAAAAGGTTATAGGAAGAATTTCTACATAAAATAGCATGAATATTAGTAATTGATTTTAAAATAGGCATGCTTACGGATGTATAAAGAGTTAATGAGATCAGATTTAAGACTTCTAGATTATTATTATTTTTTAACAGATGGTTATGATAGATAAATTAATGTAACGTGTTTGAACAATAATGATATTAATTTATAGTATTAATAATGTAAGTAGCATATCAGTTCTACGAATTACTTTTACCACATGCTGATAGTAAGTTACTTAGTCTAGCATACTAAAACAGTATTAATAACTACTTATCAACACCAAACAAACAAATAACTGTGGCGTAAATAAAGCAATTAGCACATAAGTCTCCTCCCCTAGGAAGTCCTCAAATTATTTCATATATAGAGTAGTTTAGAGTTTACAAAGTTATTACAACCCGGAATATAATAAAGTTGTGAAGAATAAATAACATAAGAAAAATAAACAAACGTCTTAAGTAGCCAAAACCGCCCAAATTCATTCCCAATCCAGGTGAACTCTTCGTGTCTTGAACTATATTCAAAACCTATTAAACCGAAAAGAAAAAAAAATATAGACAACACATATATATGACGCGCAGAGTGTCAATTGCACGAAACAAACCATATTACCATATAATTGTAGAGAAAAGCAATCATAAAACAACAAATGAGACATAGGGAATGACATGGGCGCTTCCCTTTAAAGTTATAAACTATGCAAAAATTAAATAATACACTAATGTAACACACATCTATGACTAAACAAGGAATGTGATAGCATGCACATAGTTAAAGAGAATAATGGGGTAAATAACACAGAGTGAGGAATAGAGACTAACCCGGGTGCTTCCTGTTAAATAGCACGAATTAAATAAATAATTGATGAATGTAAGAAATGAATATAATGCTAGTAAAGATTACTAACCGGTTAAGCCGATAATTATTTAGCAAAACAAACAAGACTGGATTTTCAAATTCACTTTAATGCAACCCAAATCACCCAAGAGTAATATGCTAAGAGAGTTATTATATTTTTTGAGAGTGAATATTGTGCTTAAAACGTCCTTAGAGAATGAAAGGAGTCTTCTTTATATAATAGTGAAACCAATCAAAATAAAGGAGCGAAAGGAAATAAAATAAATTCCTCCGACCTGTCAATCTAAAGTGGCCATAATAAATGAGTAAAATAATCAATCAATAAGGCATGCAATTTTAGTCAATATTTTACCCCAAAAAATAATCTGATAGCAAGAATTTACCATAAAATTATGCTAGCAAGTTTACCATAAATAATATACTAAGAATCAATAAATAATATAAGGAGAGTCATTTAAGAGCAGTAATTTGAATCAATATTATTAAAATCAACTAAGAAAAAGGGGAAGTCCTAAAGAAGGAAAATAATCAAGCAACCAACATCAAGTTGAACTCTATTTACAAACCAAATTGTAGCAGTATTTACCATAACAAGACACAAGCAAGAATCTATCTGAATTTATATACTGAATTAAAAATCAATTTAGAGTATCAATAAATCAATATTACCATAATAAAAGTCAATCGGTCAATATTCTTAACATACCATAATCAAGTAAAGAAAAGCAAAGTTTACCATTTTAGGTGCATAAGAAAACTAAAAATTAGATTTAAAGGAAGGAATAAAATTTGTAACCTTTCAATAAGGCTGTCAAATATGATTGCAAATCAAAAGGTCCACAACAACAATATACTAGTTACAATAAATATTCCCCAGAATCAAGCTTTTTCAATTAGCAAATCAAGTTAAATTATAATTTACTAAACATAATCATCAGCAAAATTTGGAGTCCTATAGAGAAACTTGGAGTTTCAGAGATTAGGTTGAGCTCCTGGCGTCTGGAAATATTGGTTACCATTTGTTTTGGCTAGGCTTAGTCTTAAAATTATATTCAGAGACAACTTGTACTTGTCTTGTATTTGCAAAAGCCTTGTACTCCTATTATGGATTAGATGCTGAAATACTAACTAATGTCAGGTCTTGCGATGGTTCATGTATTGCTTTTGTTGATTATCCTTTATTTTCTTGTTCTAAGCTCTTGCTTCTTGTTGTTGGCCTTCCACGTTGCTTATGGCTCCAGGCTAAGGGCTAGCCTTACCTATTGGTGGGGTGTAGTAGGTTTCATCATGACCTGAGAAATTGGGTCATGACAATTAGGTATTATAGCCCTAGGTTGATTGACATTGTTAGTATGAGGGCAAATGCCTATTAGAGTCTTGTGGATTGGTGCGGAGACGTTTGTATCCAATCTTTTAGAGGCTATAGGACATTCTTAGGAAATTCTATTTTTTACTCTCATCGTATGTTTTCACTTTGAGTAACCTCTAAAATTGCTTCTTTGGAAACTACTCTCTCCTTGATGGGTAACACGAAGCATTCGATGGATGTGGCTGGAGCATCAACACATTCCACTAGAGTTTCAGCACGTGATTAGGCTAAGAGGCATTATTCGAGCATGGACCTTGAGGTCATAGGCATTCCTTAGCATTCAAAGAGTCAAGTTGAAGCCCAAACTATGGCAGGGTCATTGGCAACCTCAGTTCCTCGGTATTGAGAGTTAGGAAGACCGAGCTTCTCCAAGGGTACTCAGGTAGGTTCATTTCTTGGTGCAGCGGGTGATCCTCAGAGAAGAGTTGGGTTGATAGGTCCTAAGTAGGGTTCGTCGTCCATTTTGGACTATGTGTTGGGATTTCTAGATTGAGCGGGGCATAACCTTACATTGTTCCCTTCAGATAAGGAGTTGAGTTAGGGGTTGGTAAGAGGGTTGACTTTTCCTCTTCGGTTAGAATCGGAGCATCAAATATCAACATGGTATACTTTTCCCCTTGTTGTGATTCATGTGAGGGTTGTGGATTAGGCATTCCTTGAGATTTACAATGATGGTGGTAAGAGGCTTTGCCATGAATACAATAGTGACATAATTCAATTTTGAGGTGAGTATCAATTCAGAGAGGGACATCTTTCTTTTCGACCAATCTGTCCTATGGAGATAACATCTTAGGTTCCAGGGAGTTGTGAGGTAGGTCCTTGTGTTGGCGGCAGGCAGAGTTTATGCCAGACTTCTGATGTTGGTAATTTTAGACCTTCGGTTGTTGGGTCTCATGTTACTCCAGTTGGGTCTTTGCATCCAGTTTCTCTTGGTAATGGTTTCGAGTGGAGTGGCAGATAGGCCACTAAGTTAGAAATTGTCACAAGGCCCCAATGCCATTTCCTAGGGGTAGTTTTGAGTCTGGCAGAGGTAGACAAGACAGATCACCACATCCTTCATGTAGTGCTTCACTCTATAGAGGTTTCTATGATTGTGGAAAGTTGGGTCACTGGTCTAGAGAGTGCCCAGGGGGAGTTTCTTTTTTAGGCAGTGCAAATATCTGATACTCCCCAATGATAACACTCAAACTATTCTCTACAACAAATTCAAAGAGTGAGCGATCGTTGTCAATAAAAAAATACTCAACTAAGAGTCGGGGTCCAATCCCACAAGGAGTGTAGGGATAAGAATCCAAAAAGTAAATTAAATTGTGACTAATCTATTGTAGCGAATGAGACAAATGAGTAGATTATTCAATAAAATTTAATTAAGCGATTTCAAGATCAAGAATGAGTAATATGCTAAACTAAACACAGTTCAATTGATTTAATTTGATTCTAAGGGTGTAGGGGTTTGTATTGATGCCAATTAAGGGTACAATTGCATTGCTCGACAAAGCTTAACAATCATAGATTAGCTGGGCCATCTTCAATAATGTTAATCTTCTTTCTATCTCATAGTATTATTTCATAAAATCTTTTTCCGGTCTATGTGATTCACATATCAACCCATTACTTTGCTTTTACAACTAGATTCAGCTATATTGTAAACATTGAGCTAGTTATCCACTCTTATTGGTCTCTTTCAAGCACCAATTAGAGATGTAAAGTAGGATTAAGTTGTTCATCTTAACCCTTAAATTAATCACATGCTAATAGCCTTAATCCACAATGAACAATAGTAAAATAGAGCAATACAACATACCCACTAATTTAAATTAGTATCAACCCCATGATTATACCCCTAGAAATTGGGGTTTTAGCCACCCATCACAAAAAGTACAAAGACTATACATATCATGATATAAGTCATGGATGAGATGAAATTATTATAATAAACATCCACTTTGATTCAATCTTGAAATTGTTGTTACAAGAGAAAAATTCTAAACCCCACAACTAAGAGCAATATCCAACAGTTTCTCTCTCTAAGAGTTCCAAAAGTAAAAACTGATAAAAGATAAGATAGATCTACTTTATCTCTCTTCCCAACTATTTATACTTTCCAAATAGATTCTTCCTCATCCCATTCGGCGACATTATTCGGGCTCCCCGAACTCACTTGGCAGATCAATGTTTGTATCATTCAGCTCACCATTTACTGGCTACAGGATTCAAGTGTATGAACTCCAATGGGTGGACTCGATGGAATACTCCCTTCACGATTGGTGTATCACCGAATATCACCTTGTGTGCCTAAGGTAGCTTTCAATTTTACTCTTTAGTCTTCGGCGATGCATTTGGGTTAGTCGTTAGTAATTTAGTAGATCACCGATGCAACTCTTCTTCGCCAATTTATTTGACACTTGGACTTTAAACACTGTCTATTTTGGCGAGATCCAACCATTTGGGTGATTCGCCCTTTTTATTAAGCGAACATCAAGTTGAGGCTTTCTACTCTTATCAATGTTTGTGGTTTTTCTTTCAAGTATTCATCCTTGCCTTGTCCCTTAGCCTTCATAGTTGTAAATCATCATAATATCATTAGAATAGGATATAATTAGGCATTGAGAATACTAATTGTTGAATCGAATAGGCCTCAAATGAGTGTAAATCTACCACTCATCAACACCCCCAACTTAAACTTTTGGTTGACCTCGAGTGAATCAAGAACACAATTAGTTCAACAAGGGTGTCTACAAAAATTCTCAATGAGAGATAACATGCAAGTTCCACTACAAGACTACTTTCAATCAAATTCAATACTCCATCATGATTAAAAAAAAAGCTTCAAATGATGACTAGCCGGTATTGAACCAAGCTCAAGCTCACTATCGCTTCTTCTCTTTAACAAAACCATGTTTCAAAAATTGTATTCAAGTGCCCTAACATCAAGAACAGTTCCATTCTCTCACAAATCAAGTCAATAAAGAAATTAGAAATCAATACAACTCTCACTCTCTAAAAGAGAAATGCATGCAAGCTTCATCCCATAGGTTTGTCCATATTTTCCAATCATCACACAACCTAGTTCATGCAAGATCTCAAGGATCTTTTAGGCTTGTAATGGGGATGAGGGTAAGGGTATGGTCTATTTGTCTTAGTGACTTTACCTTTCTTTTCAAAGTGTTGTTGCAATCATTTTCACCTCTTATCAAGTTCTTTCCATTCTTTTTCACTTGGGAACTAAAACTTTGACTTGTCAATAATTTTATTGGAAACTCCTTTTAATTTTACCAAACTTTTATTTTCATTTCAATTTTCAAATGTTTGTTCATTACAATCTCTTTTTTTTAAGGAGGGGTTCCTTCTTTTGTAACAAACTTCAAAGTTAAGTCTCACTTCATCTTTCTTCGTATTCCACTTGACACTTTTTCCTCTTTCATGTCCACACCCCCAACTTAGGCTTTTAGCCTAAGTTGGCTATTAAAACAAATCAATGCTTCGAAAAGGATTTATTGGTGAGAAGTTAGGGATAATTTGGCTCGAGAGGTTTCAACATTGTTGTCAACAAACAGTTTAGGCTCAAAAGGTGCAAAAATGGTTTCACACCATCACAAGGTAGTCACGACAAGGTATGAGTATTTGGGTTCCCTCTCAAAATTTATGCCTATGATCATTTCTTACATTCACTAAAGCTAGAGAATCAGAAAAACAATGCAAATTCTAGGATTCAACAAGCATTTTTTCAAGTAAAACCTTACCCCCACAAAGCACTTCAAACATAATTATTTAGCACAGCCTGACAAGATCAATAGCTTATGTGTGATGGTCATTGCAAGACTCACATCAAAACGCAGCTAGTCAACACAAGATTCAAAAAGACCATTCAAAAATGTAGCCACACTAATTTCTTCTTGCAATACCAACATTAAACACAATTTTCATCATAAGTACTATACAAGACATCGATATTGAACATAGTCAATTCTTGAACATTTTTTATGACAACTCAAGCATTTCACAAACTTCCAAACTTATGGGGCAAAGGATAGAGAGACAAAAGTAAAACTAACGCTATTTAGCATAGGGTAGGCGCCACATCTCCCCCCCCCACCAAAAAGAAAATGTAGTGTCCTCAATGAAAATAAAAGAAATAAATAAGCTTAGATTGAGTGACACCCTGGCGCCTGAAGGGCAATCACATTTGCCTAAGAGGGTGACAGATGGTCCAAGATCATCGACAAGGTCGGCAGATTGTTGAACTTCAAAAGATCGTTAACCGTGCTTGTAACACATGAGAAATCATTACCCAACTTGGAAAGTTGAAGATTGATCTCCTAAAGAAATAGGTGAATCACTGAATCTTCAGGCTCATCGCCAAATTTGACAGTACACTCCCAAAATTGTGCAGCTCATTGGGTGAACTGAGTCATCACCATACATGAAGAACTTCTGTTGGTAAATTTAACAAAACGACAATGTTTGTCTAATGTTATTTTAACATAAAGTATTTGCATGTAGTTTTAAAAAAAACAGCCTGAGGTAATCCTCATTTTGAGTTCCATTAATTTAAGTTATTTTGCAATACTTGAACAAGGTGCGAGGAAAGATCAGAGGATGCTATTTGTATCTTGTTAGGCATTTAATCACACTAATATACTTGAAATATAGTAGCTGTCAGTTGATAAAACACTAATATTAAAAGAATGTCCTCTATTCAGTAACAAAAATAATAGATCTAATGAGTGTACCTCATCTTTGGGCAAAGTGCTAGCACCAGTTATAGCAATGTCCTGCTTCTTTCATGTACCCTTATCAGTAGACGTGACAGAAAGAGTACGTTGGCATTAATGTAGAATTTCACTTCAATCTGGGAACACTGCTGGGAGCTAGAGGGATTCCATCCAAGCAGAACCTTCTAATAGACTTGTTATCTTGTACAAACTCTCTTCCACCTTGACACACATTAATCTCAACACTGGTTTGCCCATCTGCTGCAGTTGAAAAAACATCTGACGAGCATTGATTTCTTTCTTTATGCATTTGTTTGAGGATGCGACTAAGTCATTCTTAACTTTATGAGAAGTTAGTTATGAGCGAAGACTTTTTAATCACAAGCGACTACAAACAAGAATTCTTTTAATAACAAATGACTATTTTGTATAAGTACAAAGCTATAGAAGATTACATGTTTTAAGATGAGTAATCTTTTATGTTTCTTAGTGCAATCTGATTTATTATTTTTTGTTAAAAATTGCATTTCATTCATTTTTGGAATCCAAAAAGTCACGGGTGATTTCAGTGAGCTGTACAATAAGCCTCCCTATCAGATAATTATATACTCCATCTTATCTTATATTAAGATGAGTTAAATGAAACACCATGAATAATGTCTTTAGACAAATAGTATAAGTTTTAACTAGTGGTGTATCAATCATAATACACATTTCTGTTTTGTGCATCTAATTAAAACAAGTTGTATTGATCTTAGTATTTTTCTTATTCTTTATCTTTTTTAATCTAGCTTTTTATGTACTATTCAAGGTTATGGCTCCTAATAAGTAATGGATGCAACTAGTGGACCATCGACTCGATGAAACCTATTTAGTAGGTGTGCAAAAGTTTTTGGATTATGCGTTTGAAAGAACAGGAGAAGAATATGAAATAAGATGTCCATGTGTCAAATGTTACAATACAAATGGAGCTTCACTTAGTGTCTTCAACTGATCGCCAAATCGGGCTACATGTCACCTATCTTCTTACCATCTTGCACAAGTGACACACACATTTTTGAAAACCATTAATACTTGGGTTGCCTCTCAAGAAGCGCTTGATTTAACAATGCATGATGACGTGGACATGCTTTCAAGCATCATCCAGTAGACCACTTCAACAACTCTCACATCACGATCCTCCCCAAAGTATACTTTCAACCGTTGACCATTAACTTTGAATTTTATACCCTTAGCATCTTCAATCTCAATCGATCCATTTCCATACACTCTACTCACCTTGTATGACCAGTCCACTCAGACTAAGCATTCCCAGGAACAATTTAAATCGTGAATTGAAAAGAAAGACTAGCTCACAAACTCTAAGCTCCTGATGCAAGATCTAGGCATCATGCGAACATCTAACTTTCTATTTATAGAGTATATCTCTCCCATATGCTTGTAACAGAAACTCATCCAATTGAAGTAGTTGACCTACACGATTCTTGGCAGCCACTTCTAGTTTAAATTCACCCTCTTTAACACCCATAAGGCTTTGTGCCCTAATTCAACCGGTAGATGAGAGGCCTTCCCAAATATCAATTTGTATGAAGACATGTCAATAGGGGATTTGAAAGTTGTTTGATGGGCCCAAATCACATCATCAAGCTTACTAGACCAATTAGTGCGATGGATATTCACTATTTTGGATAGGATGTTCCTTATCTCCCTGTTAGACATCTCAACTTGTCCACTTGATTGTGGATGGTATGGTGTGGTGACCTTATGTTTTACCCTATACTTAGAAAAGAGTGCCTCAAATTGGCGATTGCAGAAATGAGAGCCATCATCACTTATAATGGCTCTTGGGGTCCCAAACCTTGTGAAAATATACTTTTTGAGGAACTTTGTAACACTTCTCCCTTCATTGTAGGGTAATTCTATTGCTTCCACCCATTTGTACAAATAATAGCCGCCACAATGATGTACTTGTTCCCAAAAGAGTTAGGGAAAGGTCCCATGAAATCAATCCGCCAAACATCAAATAGTTCAATCTCAAGAATTTGTGACAAAGGTAGCTCATGTCTCCTTGAATACTCCCTTGCATTTGACATTGCACATAGCCCTTGCAAAAGGCATGGGAATCTCTAAACATTGTGGGCCAATAGTAACCACATTGGAATACTTTAGAGGTTGTACGTATACCTCCATGATGTTCCCCCCGCCGGTCAAGCATGGCAAACTTCAAGTATTTATTGCATCTCCACTTTAGGCACACAACACCGGATAATATTATTAGCACATTTCCTGAAAAATAAGGGTTTGTCTCATACATACCTCTTCATATCAAATAAAAAATGTCTATTCTGATGGCTACTAAAATCTTCAAGTAACAACGAACATACAAGGAAGTTAGCATACTCAGAATACCAAAGCATTGAGGTTTGGGAGATTGACAATACCAATTCATCATGGAAAGCCGCATCAATGTCCTTCCCTCAGCCACTACAACATTTGCTTCAAGCCTTAATGGCTGGTTGGCTACTTGGTTTTCACACCCCTTTCTATCCATTACCTGAAAATCAAATTCTTGGAGAAGAAACACCCACCAGATTAGTCTAGGTTTGGCTTCTTTCTTTTCCATCAAGAACCTTAGAGCAACATGATCAATATTTACAACAACTTTGGTACCCAATAAATATGCTATAAAATTGTCAAACTCATACACAACGCGGCGAACAACTCTTGCTCCATGACAATATAGTTCTTTTAAGCTTAATTCATAGTCTTGCTATCATAATAGATGGGATGAAAGAACTTATTTGTCCTCTACCCAAGAATAACGCCAAGTGCCAATCCGCTAGCATGACACATCATTTCAAAGGGAAGATTCCAATCAGGGATTATTAGGATAGGGGCAGGGACAAACTTTTCTTTCAAGATCCTAAAAGCCTTCAAACAAGCAGCATCAAATTCAAAAGCACTCTCCTTTTCAAGTATCTAACTCCTCGGATTAGAGAAAGACTAGAAAAGGGTCAAGCGCGCATGTCAAAAACCTAAAAGTGGACCATGGAACCCTCCACAGATACCTAGAGGACCGTGTAGGGTACCACAATTTGTTTGGGCACTCGTTGTATGTTAAAGAACCTGCCCCAAGTAGGTGTCCCTTCCACGGAAGCCTAGACGGCTAGTGGTGAGGTTGACGGACCATCCAAGGGGTCGTCAAGTGGCCCCCACAGAAGGGGGCTTCTCCCCTAGTCACTGGTCAAGGACCACGGACGTCTAAACGGCCCGTGAAGCCCTACACTACCGTGAAGTTGTCTTTGAAGGGGCTTTATCATACTTGGTGTTTAGGCTCAACTTCAAACGATCATATCTTTTAGCACAAAATGAATTAGGTAGCCCATGACCTATTAAATTAAAGATCTATGAGTCCTCTTTCCAACGCCACCAAATTTGCCTAATATCAAGCTTGGATTAAAATGTTGTGCCCCAAAATAGTGAAGCCATGTCAGTCAGAGTTTCTTCACGAGCTGTTTAGGCCTCCTTGAATTCATTCATCAAGTTTTTAGTCAGGGGCTTTTGGGTCTTTTCCTAATTATTTTAACTCAATACTAAATTGTTTTACCTTATACCCAAAGCCCTATATAAGTATTTTTACCCCCTAACTTACCCAATTCAATTCATTCTCTCAAATTCTCAAAAAAAAATCAAGTCATCCTCTCAAATATTTCTCTCTCTAAGGAAGAAAAGAAGTCAAGTTAGGGTTTCAAGATCAAGTCTCTGATTCACCAATTGCTTATGGGCTTTGAACTCCAAGGTATCATATTGTTCAGCTATGGGGCTCCTTCCTCCATAGGGCTCCTAAATTCTCCAATTTACAAGTTAGAAATCTCCAATTGAAGTAAATTTTTTCTTCCATATCATGGGTTCCTTTCAATGTTGATCCAATTGATTGTTTTATGAACTATTATGCATGAATTGAGATAATTTCATGTTTTAAAGTTGAATCCCCATGAACCCATGCTTAAACCATGTCTACGCTATAATAATATAATGTGGGTTTTGAACTATGACAGATGAGTTTATAAATATATGCATTTTCTATATAAAATTGATGAAAATGATTTAAGTTGCTTTGTGAGTAAAGCATAAATTTTGTTGTTATTGTTGTGAGATTATTTCTCACATACTACTCAATACATGAATGTGAAAGGGTTTTCTCACATAAGGATTCTTAGAGTTGAAAGGTTTTTTCAACTAAACTTTGAATCAAGTTTTAGGAGCTATTCTAATGAAACCTAGCTTGGATTTGCTACTTGATGTGCCTCCTATGAATGATAAGACAAGTTAAGATTTATGACTATTCCCTAGAATTTATGCTTATCACGAGAGGATATTGAGATGGAATCTCTCCCGTAGCTAGAGGTCGCGTATCTAGTGGCAATCTCCTTATCCCATACCTGTGTGCCACCATAGGATGATTATCTTAGATATATGATGATTGTCTTAGATAGACATTAGCTAGTGGATCCATGTAAGCTAGAAGTTAAGGTTCTTAAATTGACAAGTAAGGACACCCCTTTTCAGTGTGGGCAGACATCGAATTCCATGTTATAGCTCACAGGTCTCTATTTCAAATAAGGTTACTTCCCACACTAATGATGAACTAAGATTACTTCAAGAAGTATCTCACAATTGTTCAAAGATGAGTTTTACTTGCATTGACCATGATTACAACGATGTTTTCTAACCTCTTAACTTATGGTTTTAACTTGGTATTTGCATGTCATGAAATGTTCCTTTTTAGCATGATTTTATAACTCTATGCATTCCTATAATAATAGGTACATTTTCGTACTAACACATACTCTTGCTTACATTATTTTTTCCCAAATGTAGGGTCTGACTTTCTAGTTTCCAATCTCCGTGGCTAGGGACCACTTAAGTAGATATTGAAGATTGGTCAGTCCTCATATTCCTAGGACCGAGCCTTTGTTTATTATTGTCTTTAATTTTCAATATTATTGTGATGTACGGGTTACGTCCCCATCACTCTGGATGTCATAATGGCCTTTGAGAATATTATCTTATTTATGCATGGTAAATGGCTTGTGTAGGGCCTCTCGGGGTCCTATACGCCATGTTACGACAGGGGTATACTTTGGGTCGTGACAAACTTGGTATTCAGAGCACAAGGTTTAGAAAGGTCCTAGGTTGTCTTATAAGCCACGTTGAGTAGAGTCTTGTTAATAAGTGTGAAACCCATCATATTTATGAATGTAAAGCTATAAGATGATTAGGAAACTCCACTTCTTTCATTACTCTAAGTCGTGCAATAGAGTGTAACTCTATATGTCCTTTCTCCTAATCCCTATCCGATGATTTTTAGGAAAATTGCCCCTCGAAGAGCATATGTTAGGAGAAATGCAAATGAGAATATGAAAGCTCCTCAAGTTTCGGCCAATCATTTCACTGAGCAAGTGACTAATGCGGAGTTTAGGGATGCTTTCAAGTGTTGGCTCAAGCCAATAGGGAAGTTATGGTTCCCGTGAACCTAAATGTGGGTACAGTGGTATCTAGAGTAAGGGAATTCACTAGAATGAACCCCCCGCAGTATCATGGTTCTAAGGTTGAGGAAGATACTCAAGAGTTCATTGATGAAAGGTATAAGGTGTTGATGATCATGGGAGTGACACCGGTGGAAAATGAGGAATTGGTCGTTTACTAGTGTAAGGGTGTTGCTCAAATTTGGTTCAACCAATGGAAGGACGGGAGGGCGGATGATGCGGGTCCTCTCGATTTGGAAAAGTTTAAGGTTGCAATCCTTGATAGGTTCTTTCCCCTTGAGATGATGGAGGCAAAGGTGCTTGAATTCATCAACCTTCATCAAGGAAACATAAGTGTGAATGAATAAGCTTTGAAGTTCACACAATTATCTAGGTATGCTCCTACTATGTTACTGACCCTAGAGAAAGGATAAGTAAGTTTGTGTTGGGACTGTCCGAGATGGTAGTCAAGGAATGTCGTATCACCATTCTTATCAATGATACATTTCTCGTCTAATGGTACATGCTCAACCAATAGAAAAAGAGAAACTTAAAGGAAGATCTAGAGAGACAAACAAGGCAAGGACCGGTGATGGTGACTTTTCACATTCAAGGTCCGATGGACATTGTCATTCTAGGTTCAAGCAAAGGTTTTCTAGACAAGGCTCCTCAACTGCTCCTTCTAAATTCAACAAAGATAGGGTGTCTAACCCTAAACCTCAAGGAGGAAATGGTAGTGGATCTTCATTGTCTACTTGTGCCAAGTGTGGAAGGAAGCATGAGGTTAAATGCTTAGCCGCTAAGGATGGTTTCTATGCTTGTGGTAATAGTGGCCATAAGATAAGAGATTGTCCAACACTTACGGCTAAGGGAAGAGAAGGTAGGCAAGCTCTGCCTAGTGGTTCGGGTTTAAGTGCTCCAAAGCAAAATAGATTCCATGCATTCCAGACTCGCCAAGAGCAAGAGGGTTCTCCCGATGTGGTTTCTGATATCTTAGAATTCTTTCATCTTGATGTTTATGCTTTGCTTTATCCCTGTGCTACCTTATCTTTTGTGACGCCATATGTTGCTATGAGGTTTGATATTCTTCCAGATGTGTTGTTAGACAAGCTTTCTATCTTTACTCCTATCGGTGAATGTATTGTGACTAAGAGAGTCTATAGAAATTGTTTTGTTTCCTTATCCCATATATTCACTCATGTTGATCTTGTAGAGCTTGATCTTCTAGATTTTGATATCATTCATGGTATGTATTGGTTTCTTTCTTGCTATGCTTCTATTGATTATAGAACTTGAGTTGTCAAGTTTCAATTTCAAAATGAGCCTATCCTAGACTGGGAAGGAGGAAATTCTATGTCGAAAGGTCAGTTTGTTTCTTGTCTTAAAGCTAGAAAGATGATTTCCAAGGGTTGCATATACCATATAGTTAAGGTGAGAGATATGGATTCTAAAACCCCTACTCTTATGTTGGCTCGCATTGTAAATGAGTTTCTGGAAGTGTTTCAAGATGATATACCCAGTATTCCTCCCGAAAGGGAAATAGACTTTGTTATTGACCTTTTTCCAGATACGCAACCTATCTCTATTCCTCTTTACCAAATGGATCCTGCAGAACTTAAGGAAGTGAAAGAGCAATTGAAAGATTTGTTGTATAAGGGTTTTATCCGACCGAGTATCTCTCCATGGGGTGCTCCAATTTTGTTTGTTCAAAAGAAAGATGGTTTGCTTCGTATGTGTATCAATTACCGTCAGTTGAACAAGGTTACCATTAATTTTAAGTATCCTCTCCCAAGGAGAGATGATTTATTTGACCAACTACAAGGAGCAAGTTACTTCTCTAAGATTGACTCCGATCGGGTTATCACCTATTGAGGGTGAAGGAGGATGATATTCTGAAAATGACTTTTCAAACTCAGTATGGTCATTATGAGTTTTTGGTGATGTCATTTGGCTTGACTAATGCTCCGGCCGCTTTTATAGATTTGATTAATAGGGTGTTTAGGAAATACCTTGACATGTTTGTGATTGTGTTCATTGATGATATATTGATATATTCAAGGAGTGAAGATGAGCATAACGATCATTTGAGGATTGTGTTGCAAATCCTCAAGGACCAACAACTTTTGCAAAGTTTAGTAAATATGAGTTTTGGTTAAAGTCCGTGGTTTTTCTTGGTCACATTGTTTACGAAAAGAATGTTGAGGTAGATCCTAATAAGATGAATGTGGTAAAGAGTTGTGCTAGACCTTTATCCCCTTCAGATATTAGAAGTTTCTTGGGTTTAGCCGGTTACTATAGAAGGTTTGTGGAAGGGTTTTCATTGATTGCCTTTCCATTTATGGCATTGACCTAAAAGAAAGCCAAATTCTTATGGTCGGAAGCTTGTGAAAAGAGTTTTCAAGAATTGAAAGATAGACTTACTTTCGCTCCGGTGTTGACTTTACCGGAAGTAACCTATGGGTTTGTTATTTATTGTGATACTTCAAGAATTGGGTTAGGATGTGTCCTTATGCAAAATGGGGAAGTCATAGCCTATGCCTCAAGGTAACTTAAGGTGCACAAAAAGAACTATCCTACCCATGATTTAGAACTAGTGGTGGTTGTGTTTGCGTTGAAAATTTGGAGGCACTACTTATATAGTGTTCATGTCGATGTCTTTACCGACCAAAAAAGTTTGCAATATGTATTTAATCAGACAGATCTAAATCTTCTCCAAAGAAGGTGGCTTGAATTACTAAAGGAATATGATATGATTGTTCTCTATCACCCTGGTAAACAAAATGTGGTGGTGGATGCTCTTAGTCGATTGTCAATGGGTAGTGTTGCTCATGTAGAGGATAGTAAGAAGGAGTTGGTTCGAGATTTTCATAGATTGGCCCGGATGGGTGTTCGATTGGTAGACTCCACTAAAGGTGGTATTGTGGTTCAAAATAGTTCAGAATTGCCTTTTGTGGTAGATGTGAAAGCCAAGCAAGGTCTTGATCCGACTTTGGTTGAATTGAAGAAAGCGGTGCTTAAAAAGTTCGTAGAGGCTTTCTCCGAAGGGGGAGATTATGTGCTCATTATCAAGGCCGTTTGTGTGTTCCCAATGAAGATGACTTGAGACAACAGATCTTATCAAAAGCCTATCGTTCTCGATATTCTATTCACCTGGGAGCCACCAAGATGTACCGTGACTTGCAGGAGGTCTATTGGTGAAATGGGATAAAGAAGGATATTGCGAAATTTGTGGTTAAGTGTCCTAATTGTCAACAAGTGAAAGTTGAGCATCAGACGCTGGGAAGATTTGAATATGTACTTTATTGTTGGTTTACCCAGCACCCAGTGACAACATGACTCGATATAGGTTATAATAGATTGCATGACGAAATCAGCTCACTTCATTCCCGTCAAAGTTTCATATTCGATGGAGGACTATGCTAAGTTGTACTTGAGGGAAATTGTCAGGTTGCATGGAGTGCCCTTGTCCATTATCTGTTGTATCCAATTCACTTCTCAGTTTTGGAAATCCTTCCGAAAGGGTCTTGGTACTCGTGTGGCCTTTCACCCGAAAACCGATGGGCAAGCAGAGTGTACTATCCAAACTTTGGAATATATGATGAGAGCATGTGTAATTGACTTCAAAGGCAATTCGGATAATCACTTGCCTTGATTGAATTTGCGTATAATAATAGTTATCACTCAAGTATTGGTATGGCTCCATTTGAGGCTCTATAGTGTAGATCTCCTAAAGGTTTGTTTGAAGTGGGTGAAGTTGCATTGATAGGTGTCGAGCTGGTACATGAGGGTATGGAGAATTTTTGGCTTATTAGAGAAAGGTTGAAAATGGCTTAAAGTCGACAAAAGTCATGTGCCGATGTTAGAAGAAGAGATCTTGAGTTCGATGTGAATGATTGGATCTACTTGAAAATTTCACCCATGAAGGGTGTAATCAGATTTCGAAAGAAAGGGAAGCTTAGTCCCCATTATGTGGCCCATATCAAATTTTGAGGCATGTTGGTAAGGTTGCTTATGAACTTGAATTGCCTAATGACTTGGCATCGGTGCATTTGGTTTTCTATGTCTCTTTATTGAAGAAATGTGTTGGTGATCTGACATATATTGTGCCATTGGAGATTCTTGGCATAAAGGATAGCCTTTCTTATGAAGAAGTTCCGGTTGAGATCTTAGACCGACAAGTTCGAAAGTTTAGGAAAAAATAAATTGCTTAGGTGAAGGTTCTTTTGAGGAATTAGTTAGTTGAGGGTGCTACTTATGAGCCCAAGGCCGATATGATATCCCGTTATCCTCATCTCTTTCCCTCCATCCCTACTCTAGCTTGAGGTATCTAGTTCCTCATGATTTACTCTTCAGATGTCATGTGTCTTAGATATTCCCATGATTCCTCATTTATGTATGTTCATGAAAAACTTGATTTTTGAGTAAAATGAGTTAGTTTGATTGATTTCTTCATTTTTATATGCATTTGACTATGAGTTGCATATAGACCATATGAAATGATGTTATGACCATGCTTTAGCTTGGAGTTGAAGTTTCCTCCTCGGATATGTGCATTTATATGATTTCATTCATATTCGGCTTCTAGGTCTAGTTCCTACCTTTATTATGATGTTTTGAATCTCATTCGAGGACAAATGTTCCCAAGGGTGGGATATTGTAACACCTCGAATTAGAGAAAGGCTAGAAAAGGGTCAAGCGGGAATATTAAGAACCCAAAAAGTGAAACATGGAACCCTCCACGGAGCCCTAGGTCGTGTAGGGGACCACGGTCCATTTAGGCACTCGTGGAATCTTCCAGAACCTGCCCCCAGTCAGATGTCCCTCCCACGGATGCCTAAACAGCTCGTGGTGAGGTTGACGGACCGTCCAAGGGGTCGTCAAGTGGCCCCCTCAAAAGGGGCTTCTCCCCGAGTCACTGGTCAAGGACCATGGACATCTAAACGGCCCGTGAAGCCCTGCATGGACCGTGAAGTCGTCCATGAAGGGGATTTATTAGACTTATAGTTTAGGGTCAACTTCTAACGATCATATCTTTTAGCACAAAATCAATTAGGTGGCCCGAGACTTATCAAATTATAGATCTCCAAGTCCTCTTTCCAACACCACCAAGTTGGCCTAATTTCAAGGTTGGAGTAAAAAGTTATCCCCGAAATAGTGAAGCCGTGTCAGGCAAAGTTTCTTCACGACTCGTTAGACGGGCTGTGGTGGTCTTACATGGGCTGTTTAGGCTCCTTGAAGTAATTTCGTTAGCTTTTAAGTCAGGGGCTTTTGGGTCTTTTCCTAATTGTTTTAACTTAATACTACGTTATGTTACCTTCTACCCAGAACCCTATATAAGGATTTTTACCCCCAAAATCACCCAATTCAATTTATTCTCTCAAATTCTCAAAAAAAGATCATGTCATCATCTCAAATATTTCTCTCTCTAAGGAAGAAGAAGAAGGAGTCAAGTTAGGGTTTCAAGATCAAGTCTCCAATTCACCAATGTCTTAAGGGCTTTGAACTCCAAGGTATGATAGTGTCCACCTATACAGCTCTTTCCTCCATAGGACTCCTAAATTCTCCATTTTACAAGTTAGAAATCTCCAATTGAAGTTAGGGTTTTCTTTCATATCATGGGTTCCTTTCAATGTTGATCCAATTGATTGTTTTATGAACTATTATGCATGAATTGAGATAATTCCCTGTTTTTAAGTGGAATCCCCATGAACCCATGCTTAAACCTTGTTTTCTAAGCTATGATGATATAATGTGGGTTTTGAACTATGAAAGATGAGTTTATGAAGATATACATGTTCTTTATGAAGTTGATGAAAAGATATAAGTTGTTTGACAGTAAAGCATAAATATTGTCGTTGTTGTTGTTGTGAAAGGATTTCTCACATACTACTTAGTACATGAATGTGAAATGGTTTTCTCACATAAGAATTCTTAGAGTTCAAAGTCTTTCTCAACAAAACTTTGAATCAAGTTTTAGGAGCTATTCTAATGAAACCTATCTTGGATTGGCTACTTCATGTGCCTTCCATGAATTACAAGACAAATTAGGATGTATGACTATTCCATTGGATTTATGCTTAGCACCGAGAGGATATTGAGATGGAAGCTCTCCCGTAGCTAGAGGTCACGTATCTAGTAGCAATCTTTTTATCCCATACCTATGTGCCACCATAGGATGATTGTCTTAGATAGAAGATGATTGTCTTAGATATACATTAGCTAGTGGATCCATGTAGGCTATAAGTTATGATTCTTGGCTTAGAAAGTAATGACACCCCCTTTTTGGTGTGGGGCAAACACCGGATTTCATGTTATAGCTCACATGGTCTCTATGTCGGTTAAGGCTACCTCTCACACTAATGATGAACTAAGGATACCTCAAGAAGTATCTCACAAGTGTTCAAAGATTAGTTTTAGTTGCATTGACCATGATTACAATGATGTTTTCTAACCTCTTAGCTTATGGTTTTAACTTGGTCTTTGCATGTAATGAAAACGTCCTTTTTAGCATGATTTTATAACTCTATGCGTTGCTATCATACTCGGTACATTTTTGTACTAACGCATACTCTTACCTACATTGTTTTCCAAATGTAGGGTACGACATTCCAATTTCCCATCGTTGTGGATAGGGATCACTTACTAGTTGTTGAAGATTGGTGAGTCCTCATGTTCCGAGGATAGAGCCTCTGTTTCTTATCGTCTTAACTTTTCAGTATTGTTGTGATGTATGGGTTACATCCTAACCACTCTTGATGTAATAGATGGCTTTTGAGACTATGTAGACTTCCGCTTCATTTTTATCAAACTCTTTATGATATGAATTGTCTTTTAAAATCTCTTGATTTTCTATTATCGCGTTTCTGCATGCTAAGTGGCTTATGTAAGGGACTCTAAGGGTCCTATACGCCATGTTACGCCTAGGGTATACTTTGAGTCGTGACACCAATACAATAAAATAACCACTTATGAAAAATCTGTAATGAATCATCGGTAGAATCTGGCATGGCCAAGGAAACTTCTCACTTCCTTCACTGAAATTTGGGAGGTACTTATCAATCACTTGAATTTTGGCCTAATCTACTTCGATACTTTATCCAAAAGCTTTGTGCCAAAGCACGATTCCTTCCTTAACCATAAAATGGCATTTCTCCCCGTTAAGAACCAAGTTTGAATCCACACATCTTTAACGTACCTTCCCTAAGTGCTTCTAGCACTCTTCAAATGAATCCCCAACAACTGAGAAGTCATCCATGAAAACTTCCATAGAGTCATCTACCATATCAATAAATATTGATAACATGCATTGTTGGAAAGTGGCCAGTGCGTTTTACAACCCAAGGGCATTCACTTGAAAGAAAAAGTCCAATAGAGGCAATGAAAGTCATTTTTTCCTTTATCATATGGGGTTATAGTGTCAAGACCCAGGGGTACACCCTAGATGTAACATGGCGTACAAGACCCTGAGGGACCTCATACAAGCCACTTAGCTTTCATAACATAAGATAATAGAATTTAGCGGAAATTTAAAACATTTTCAATAATATAAAAGTCTTTATAAAGCGAAGCGGAAGTCTAATACACTTTGTCTCAAACTATCTAAAACATGAATATCCTTGGGACACATTCCATACAATAGTTCAAAACATAAAATGAAAGACATAAGGAAATGGTGGTCAAATCCTCGAATGCTATGAGGACTCACCAATCTTCAAATTTTGCTTTACTATGGTCCTAGCCACGGGGATTTGAGTCAATATCAGCGTACCCTACATTTGGATAAGAAATGTAGGCAAAATTATGTGTTAGTACAAAAATGTACTAAATATGATAGCTAGCATAAATCATATACATAAGCATAACATGAGCATTAGTGTACCTAACACATAACCCATAAGCATAAGAGATAACAACATAAGTCATAAGCATAATCAATGCACATAAATAATCATAATATAAGAAGGACAATTCTTGAAGTAACCTCAACTTATCCTTATTCAAGACTTGGGTCATCACCTCTAGTCATACATCTCATGGAAGGCTACTCAAGCAACAATCCAAACAATTCATTCTTCATAACATAACTCACATTATTCTTGCTTTACTTTTAAGGACACGGGGATTCACCTCTATGCCTATTATAAAGACTAATGGGTAGTCGCCTCTTGCCTTACTGGAATAGTCATGGGTATTCACCTCCATATCCATTTTATCGGATCATAGGTACTCGTCTCCATGTCCATTTTTCTGGGATCATAGGTATTCGCCTCCATGTCCGTTTTACGAGAGCATAGGTATTCGCCTCCATGCCCATTTTATATGACACGGGTATTCGCTCCACATCATTTTATATAAGATACGGGTATTCGCCTCCACATCTTTCATTAAGGGATCATGGGTATTCGCCTACATGTCCTTGATATAAAGGCTAATGGGTATTCACATCTTGCCTTGTTACTTGAAATCATGGAATAAGGGTAGTCACCTCACATTAATCATCATATGACATGGGAAATCACCTCATATTTTCTAACTTAGGAATATAGAAGATCACCTCATATCCCTCTCATATAAAGGTCTTGGGAAATCACCTTAAGCCTCATCAAATCTCGTAGTTCTCTGACTTGGATTCATTTTAGGTGAGCAATCCTTTCAACCTAGCATTCTATGTGAGAAAACTTTTCACATTTATGCATACATGAGGAATCATATGGGTAAATCCCTTCCACAACAATTCTATCGAAAAATCAACAATTCATGTTTAATGATTTACGCTCAAAGCCCTAATAATTCTAGTTCATCATACATGCATCAATCTCAAGACAATTTTACTCTCAAAGCCTTACAAATAATAATTCAACATATAAGCTTTACTCTTAAACAATTCATGTCTATAAGCTTTAATCTTAAGCAATTCATGTCTATATGCTTCAATCTCAAGCAATCTATAATGCACCATATAAATCCTATATGAATACATCTAAATCCTCAATTCCCCTTTCATGGAGTTAAACCCATTTACATCAAATTCATCTTAGAAATATGGGTTGGGCATAAAAAATAATTGAATCTACTCAATTCAAGCATAAAAAATCATAATCCACTCAATTGGATCAACATACATATTGACCCACAACATTGGAAGAAATCCTAACTCAATTTAGGAATTTCTACTTTTCAATTTTTTGGGGAATCTTAAGGGGCTCCATGGATGAAAGGATTCCATGGATGAATAAGCCATCATACCTTGATTACAAAGCCCACAAATGCTTGAGGATTGGAGACTTGACCTTGATCCTAGCTTGAACTCTTTCTTCTTCTTCAAGATCTAGAGAGAGATATTTGAGAGAATAACTTGGGATTTCTTTTGGGGGGGGTTTAATGACTTGAATGGTGAGTTTAAAGCATTAAAATCACTTATATAGGTTTACTAGGATTGGTTAAAATGACCTAGCTTTATTCTAATTAAAACTAGAATGACCCATTTAACCCCTACTTAGCAGTCCACTATCCACTCTTCACGAGAGGCTCCACGAATCGTGGTCCTCTTCGTGGTCTTGGACCAGTGGCTAGGCCACCTTCCCTTAGCCCCTAAAAATATAAGGCAACACCACGACCCCTCCCACGATCCGTCTAAACCTTCACAAGCCCTGAAGTGGCTCGTGTGGAGGAGTCTAACTTGGGTAGCCTTGAGGAGGCTACTGCCTCACCACCACGAGTGGCACCACGAGCCGTGGTGGCCACCACGAGCCGTGAAGACTCTCGTGGGAAGGTGGGTAGTATATAGGGAAGGTTGGGCTGCCCTATCCCTCTCCCTTGTCTCTTGCCTTCTTCCTTGACTCATGCCCTCACACTTAGCCCTAGTCTAGCCTATTAGATTCTGGGGTGTTACATTATCTCCCCCTTGGGGAAATTCGTCCTCGAATGAGATTCTAGGCATTTTTTTAACGGAAATGACTCAAGACTAGTAACCCATCATGCATGCAACTCATCTAAATGTACACAACCAAGGAGGAAACAACAACTCCTAGCTAAACATACTCAATGCATCATATGGAAGGTAGGAACTACATCTAACAACTAATATGCATGAAATTTCAAGATTTCTCATCTTCAAGGAGTAATTACCTTCTCCAAACTAGAAGCATGCTCAACACAATCTCATGTAGCCTTTACGCAATCTATACTCAAAGCATACATTCAAGGAGGAATCTCTCAACTCCAAGCTAAGGCATGTTCATCAATACATCTCATGAAGTCTATAGGCAACTCATACTCAATGCACTACAACATGAGGAAATTCAATCACATAAACTCATTTTCTTTCAAAACACAAGTTCTTCATGAACATGCATAACTTAAGGAAATCATGGGAACATCTAAAACACACATGGCTTCAACAAAGAGCAAACTATGAGAAACTCATCATCTCAATCAAAGGAGGAGTGAAGGACAAAGAAGAGAATATCGGGACATCTTATCGGCCTTGGCCTCCCAAGTGACACCCTAAACTAAAATATTACTTCATGACACTTCCACAAAAGTAACTTCCTTCATCCTCAACTTCTTAACTTTTCGGTTTAAAAATCTCAACTGGTACTTCTTCACAAGAGAGATTCTCATTAATTCTCAACTCTTCTAAGGAATCTATAGATGTTGGATCTCCAACACACTCCTTTAACATCGAGACATGCAAAACCGGATGCACCGGTGCCAACTCATTAGGCAACTCTAGCTCACAAGTAAACTTACCAACATGTCTCAAGATCTCATGTGGGCTTACAAGACGGGGACTAAACTTCCCTTACTTCCCAAACCTCATTACACCCTTCATGGGTGAGATTTTTCAAGTAAACCCAAATCATGAACATTAGGAACACACAATGACCTTGCCATCTAAGCACTCCATCTCCCCTTTGGGAGCAATCCTAAACGAACTTTCTAAGCACCAATTCTTTCAATTCGACTAAGGTCGGATCAAGACATGAATTAACTCATCCGTAATAAAAGATGATTCTAAACCATTTGAACCCATAGCACCACCTTTGGTAGGGTCTACTAACTGAACATATCAAGGTATTATCTAAACACCCTATTCATCAAATGCATAAATGCCGCCGGAGAATTAGTCAAACCAAGCGACATTACCACTAACTCATAATGACCATACCAGATTCTAAAAGTCATTCTCGAAATATCATCATTCTTTCACCCTCAATTGGTGATAACCCAACCTAAGGTCAATCTTAGAAAGTAACTAGCTCTAAGAGTTAGTCAACACTAAAGTTTTTTTCCTCACCCTAACTAGGTGATAAAGGCAACTCTTAGAAATCATTCTTCTAGCCTTCATATAAGACACATACTAACCTCTAGGCATAGAACTTCCCCCCTTCCACTCTAGGATAGGCTCACTTGGGAACTGAAATCTTGACTACACGGGTTCTACAATCATAGAAACATAACAAGAGTGCAGCCAATATATACCGAGGATAACATCAAGACCTAGCATATCAAGTCTATCAAGTCACAAAAGATAAGGTAGCACCAAGATAAAATAAAATATAACAATCAAGTCAAAAAACATTCAACATACCGGTAGCCACATCTGGAGGACACTCTTGTTCACCTTTAGCCTGGAGTGCATAGAACTTATTCTGTCTTGGAGCATTCGCATCCAAACCAATTGGACCGGATGAAGGATAGGGTTAAGACCTATGAAGAATATCTCCTTCATTTCTAGTAACTGAAGGACAATGCCTTATCTTGTGGTCCATCTTACCATAACCAAAATAAACATTGAAACCCGCTTGGCATTCACCCGCATGTCTTTTTCCACACTTACCACATCCTGGCAATAGAACTCCACTACCATCTCCTTGAGGCTTAGGGTTAGACACCCTTTCTTGGTTGAACTTAGGGGCATTAGATGAACCTTTCTCGGAGAACCTTTGTCTATACCTAGGAAGACCATGTCCATCAGACCTTGCATAAGAGGAATTATTATCATCATCAATTCTAGACCTCTTTTTCTCCCTAGATCTCCCTTTAAGTTTCTCCTCTTCATCTGTTGTGCATGAACCATAAGACGAGAAATATCCATATCATTAACAAGCATAGCCGTACGACATTCTTTCCCTACTAAATTGGACACACCCAACATAATCTTACTCATTCTCGACCTAGGGTCGACCACTATAGATGGAGCATATTTCGACAATTGAGTGAACCTCAAAGCATATTCCTTAACACTCATATTTCCTTCGCGAAGGTTAATGAACTCAAGAACCTTAGAATCTCTCATCTCAAGAGGGAAGAACCTATCAAGAAACGTAGATTTAAACCTTTTCCACTCTACGGTACCCGTTCTTACAGGCCTTGCCTCTTTCCATTGGTTGAACTAACTCTGAGCAACCCCCTTAAGTTGATAAGCGGCCAATTCCACCTTCTCTACTGAAGCCACTCACATGATAGCTAATACCTTATAGACCTCATCTATGAACTCTTGAGGATCTTCCTTAATCTTTGACCCATAAAATTCTGGAGGTTCATCCTTGTAAAGTCCCTTACCCTAGAAGTCGTCGTACCCACATTTGGGTTCACGGGGTTCACAACTTCCCTATTGGCTTAAGCCGTCACGGCTTGAGCCAACACTTGAAAAGCCGACCTAAACGCCGCATTAGTCACTTTCTCAGCCATAGGGTCGACCAGAGCTTGGGGAGGAGCTTTTTGATCCACATTGTCTTCCTCATTCCTTATAGCATTAACCCTTGTAGTAGTCATATCCTGAAGACCATCGGGTAAGGATTAGAAGAAAGACCTTATAGAATTAAACTCTATCGCACAACTTATAATAATAAAGAAGTGAAGTTTCATAAGCATCTAGTAGCCTCTCATTCATAAATGAGGCGTGCTTCACACTTATGAACAAGACTCTACTATATGTGGTTTTGACACAACCTAGAACCATTCTACACCTTGTGCTCTGATTACCAAGTTTGTCATGACCCAGGGGTACACCCTAGATGTAACATGGCGTACAAGACCCCGAGGGACCTCAAACAAGCCACTTAGCTTTCATAACTTAAGATAATAGAATTTAGTGGAAATTTAAAACATTTTCATCAGTATCAAAGTCTTTATAAAACGAAGAGAAAGTCTAATACACTTTGTCTCAAACCATCTAAAACATGAATATCCTTGGGACACAACCCATACAATAGTTCAAAACATAAAATGAAAGATATATGGAAACGGTGGTCAAATCCTAGAACGCTATGAGGACTCACCAATCTTCAAATTTTGCTCTACTATGATCCTAGCCACGGGGATAGAAGTCAATATCGCCGGACCCTACATTTGGATAAGAAATGTAGGCAAGAGTATGCGTTACTACAAAAATGTACTAAATATGATAGCTAGCATAAATCATCAATATAAGCAAAACATGAGCATTAGTCAACCTAAGACATAACCCATAAGCATAACAGGTAACAACATAAGTCATAAGCATAATCAATACACATAAATCATCATAATATAATAGGAACACATCTTGAAGTAACCTCAAATTATCCTTAATCAAGACTTGGGTCACTACCTCTAGTCATACATCTCATGGAAGGCCACTCAAGAAACAATTCATTCTTCACAACATAAGTCACACTATTTTTGCTTTATTTTTAAAGACATGGGGATTCACCTCTATGCATATTATAAAGACTAATGGGTAGTCGCCTCTTGCCTTACTTGTATAGTCATGGGTATTCGCCTCCATGTCCATTTTATATGAAACAAGTATTCACCTCCACATCATTTTATATAAGATACGGGTATTCGCCTCCACATCTTTCATTAAGGGATCATGGGTATTCGCCTCCATGTCCTTGATATAAAAACTAATGGGTATTCACCTCTTGCCTTGTTACTTGAAATCATGGAATAAGGTAGTCACCTCACATTAATCATCACATAACATGGGAAATCACCTCATGTTTTCTAACTTAGAAATATGGGAGATCACCTCATATCCCTCTCATATGAAGGTCTTGGGAAATCACCTCAAGCCTCATCAAATCTCATAGTCCTTTGGCTTGGATTCATTTTAGGTGAGCAATCCTTTCAACTGAGAATCATTCTATGTGAGAAAACTTTTCACATTTAAGCATACATAAGGAATCATGTGGGTAAATCCCTTCCATAATAATTTTATCTAAAAATCAACAATTAATGTTTAATGATTTACTCTCAAAGCCCTAATAATTCTAGTTCATCATACATGCCTCAATCTCAAGACAATTCTAATCTCAAAGCCTTACAAAGTATAATTTATCATATAAGCTATACTCTTAAACAATTCATGTTTATAAGCTTTACTCTTAAGGAATTCATGTCTATATGCTTCAATCTCAATCAATATATAATGCACCATATCAATGCTATATGAGTACATCTAAATCCTCAATTTCCCCTTTCATGGAGTAAAACCCATTTACATCAAATTCATCTTAGAAACATGGGTTGGGCATGGGTACATGTAAATTCATACTAATATCATTGAATCAACTCAATTCAAACATAGACAATTCTAATCCACTCAATTGGATCAACATACACCAATACCCACAACATTAGAAGAAATCCTAACTCAATTTAGGAATTTCTACTTTTCAATTGGGGATTCTTAAGGGCTCCATGGATTCAAGGATTCCATGGATGAATAAGTCATCATACCTTGGTTACAAAGCCCACAAATGCTTGAGGATTGGAGACTTGACCTTGATACTAGCTTGAACTCTTTCTTCTTCTTCAAGATTTAGAGAGAGAAATATTTAAGAGAAGAACTTCAGATTTCTTTTGGGGGTTTTGGGATTAATGACTTGAATGGTGAGTTTAAAGGGTTAAAATAACTTATATAGGTGTACTAGGCTTGGGTAAAATGACCTAGCTTTATTCTAATTAAAACCAGAATGACCCATTTAACCCCCACTTGGCAGTCCAGTCTTCACGAGAGGCTCCACGAGCCGTGGTCCTCTTAATGGTCTTGGACCAGTGGCTAGGCCACTTTCCCTTAGCCCCTAAAATATAAGGCAGCACCACAACCCCTCCCACGATCCGTCTAAGCCTTCACGAGCCGTGAAGTGGCTCGTGTTGAGGAGTCTAACTTGGGCATCCTTGAGGAGGCTACTATCTCACCACCACGAGTGGCACCACCAGCCGTGGTGGCCACCACGAGTCGTGAAGGCTCTTGTGGGAAAGTGGGCAGTACATAGGGAAGGTTGGGCTGCCCTATCCCTTTCCCTTGGCTCTTGCCTTCTTCTTTGGCTCATGCCCTCACACTTAGCCCTAGTCTAGCCTATTAGATTATGAGTGTTACATATAGAGATTTGATTGTATCTGGAGTACCCATCGAGGAAACAATACCATCCCTTACCCGTAAGATTATCACGCATCTAATCAATGAAGAGCATGGGGAAATAGTCCTTCACAGTCCAGGAATTAAATTTCTGGTAGTTCATACTCACTCGCCACTCGGCCACGGCCTAGTAGCGACAAGCTCAGCCTTTTAATTTGGGACTACTATTATACCAACCTTTTTAGTGATACATTGGACCGGACTAACCCATTTGCTTTCAACAATCAGAAAAATACTCCCTTATCTAACCAGTTTTATTATTAACTTTTTTCACAACTTCTTGCATTGAAGGATTTAACCTCCTTTGTGCTCAATGCTAGGTTTGCACCCTTCACTTAAATTAATCTTGTGAGTGCACACACCCGGAGAGATTTCCACAATGTATGCAATTGACCACCCTAATGCTCTAATATGCCTTTTCAACAATTTGATCAATAATTCTACTTTCCAATTTTAAAGATCACTAGCAATTATCATTGGTAGTGTGTTGTTAGCCCCCCAAGAAAATATATTTGAGATAAGGGGGAAGTTCTTTCAATTCTAACTTTGGTGGCTCAATAATGATCGCTTGGCAGGTGATGCTTTTCGACTAGATAAATCGAGGTCCAACTTCTTCTTAAATGAAGCATGTGAGCCCACACCAACAAAAGCAGTCGTGACCTCATCATAGTTGCTTATTTTAGCTTGATCATATAGCAATAACACAACTGTCAACGACTCCCCACTATATGTGGCTTCCCCGATACTTGTTACCGCCTTGTCGATTTGGTCCAAGTGAAACATAACATGCATATCACTTGGATACTTCATCGATTTGTGAATATTGAAGCTAAGTTCTTCTTCATTGGCCCTAAACTTCAAATCACCATTATCCACATCAACCAATGTTTCTCTCGTGGCTAAGAATGGTCTACCAGTGATAATCAGTATAACAATATCAATCTCGCAATCCAACACTACAAAATCAATTGGAAACACGAACTTATCTACCTTCACCGAAACATCATAGACCACACCAACCGATCTCTTTATTAAACCATCAGCCTTCAAGAGTCTCATATTTGTTGGTTTTGGATCAGAAGTCCAAGTGTATTAAAGACCACCAATGGTATTAGATTTATTCTTGCACCAAGATCGCACAAGGCTTATATAAATGTGCATGCACCAATGGTACATGGAATAGTGAAAGCTCCCTGATCATTTTTCTTGAGGAATGCATTATTTGTCATAACCGCAGCATAAGTTTGTGGAATTTCAATTCTTTTCACAATCTATAATCCTTTTCTTTATCACCAATCTTTCATAAACTTTGCATAACCTGGCATTTCGGTCAGTGCATCCACCAATGGGATATTTAATTTCAAGTCTTTTACTATCGCAAATAAATTTTGAAACTTTGCTTTATCATGGAAGAGTTATATTGACTTAAGGTTGCATGTTTAGGGCTACAACATTACCATAATTCACATTTAACTTAAGTTCACTTTCAACATGTTTTGTTTGTCTCTCAACCCTTCTCTTAGGTTGTTCATTATTGGTAACCACCTTTTGGTCATCTACCTTGTCGGGCATTGTTCTATTCTTCAATATCTTTCTGCTCTGGGTGACTAAGGCTAACACTTGAACAGTATTCATTGGATTCTCATTTACATTGGCTACCAAATCTTCCTTGGGACTTGAGTACACAAGGGAAGCCAGCTGACCCACCTTTTCTTCGAGTAATTTAATGGATGATGAGTGCGAGATCACGGTAGTAGACAATGCTGAAACATAAGTCTTCATCTCTTTCAAAATCATATCAGACCCTTCCATTTTATAATGAATTTTGATTAGCAGGTCATCAATAGAAGTTCTCACCATGTTGTGCAAGTCATGAAGTAATGTATACTTGTCATTTTCACCTTCATTTCCATGCCAATTTCCCTCACTACTTTTGGTCCAACCCTGATTTTTGTCAAGCCTTGGATAGCTTAATCGAAACCATCCAATTTGTCATCCATTAAGTGGAATCTCTCATCATACATCTTTTGGGACATGACATTTACTGAATTTACAGTACTTCCGATGACATGCTTTGACAAAATATCAAGTTAAGCCATCAATTTAGAAAGGCTTTTATCACGCTCCAGATTTTCTCTTCTTGCTCCTTAAACATTCCCAAATGTGGGAGTGACACATGATCCACATTAGCGTACCAAGCTTGATTAATTTTCATCATTTCATTAAGCAATCTTCATTCCACCACAAATGGTTGCCTAACTGTACAGCCTTGAATAAGATGGTCAGCCAACTCTTTATTTACCACATCAAGACTCCAGTAGAAGTATTGCAATAACATTTTGTCTAGATAACCATGGTTTGGGCATTATAGCAACACCATTTTAAAACATAGCCACACTTCATATACGAGTTCTTTATTTACTCTTTTGAAATTTTGAATACCATCCCTCAACTTCATCACTTTAGAAGGAGGGAAGAATCTCTCAAGGAATGCTTAAGTCAATTCTTCCCATGAGGTGATAAAATTTTGTGGTAACTCAATCAACTACCTAGTAGCCTCACCCATCAAGGAAGAAGGGAAGAACCTCAACTGCATTATTTCTTATGAAATCCCTCAACCATAAAAGGTCCACACACATTCACAAAATTACGAAGGTGGTCGTTAGGATCTTCATGCTCAAAACCTCTGGATAATCTCCTCATTTTAATTAGCTACAATATTTGTTCGATTACGGTAAAGGTAACATTCTTTGGAATAGGATGTAACTGAATAGCTCCAATCTTCTTGATAATGTTAGGATTCATGTCATCCATCTTTCTAACATCCTTATCTCACCCATGGTGACTAGAACTATCACCATTGTTTGCACTCATTGTTCCACCTACTGATAGGACAACAACAAAACCAAGTGTAAGTTTGTTCAACTACAAGCAAATGAGTATACAAAATACTTCGCAAATTAATTCTTAGCTACTACTCCCCGGCAGTGGCACCATTTTTTATAACGCTCAAACTACTCTCTAAAAAAAATTCAAAGAGTAAGTGAGTATTGTCAATAAAAATACCAAAGTAAGAGTCGGGGTCGAATCTCACAAGGAGTACTATAAGGAAAAGAATCTAAAAAGTGAATTAAAATGTGACTAATCTATTGTAGTAAATGAGACAAATGGGTGGATTATTCCACCAAATTTAATCAAGCAATATCAAGATCAAGTATGAGTAATAAACTAAACAAAATAAAGTTTAATTGATTTAAATCGATTCCGGGGGTGTAGGTGTTTGTAATTATGCCAATTAGGGGTAAAATGTAATTCTCAATAAATCTTAACAACCATGGATTAGTTGGGTCATTTTCAATAATGCTAATCTTCTTTTGATTTCATAGTATTATTTCATAAATCCTCCTTTCAGTCTTATTTATGTGATTCACATATCAACCCATTACTTTGCTTTTACAACTAGATTCAGCTATATTGCAAATATTGAGTTAGTTACCCACTCTTATTAGTCTCTTTCAAGCACCAATTAGAGATCTAAAGTAGGATTAAGTTGGCCACCTTAAATCCTAAATTAATCACATGCTAACAGCCTAAATCCATGGTGAATTAGAATAAAACAGAGCAATACAACATACCCATTAATTTAAATCAACACCCAACCACATATTTACACCCAACGCCATTTGTATCGTTCAGCTCGCCTATTACTAGCTTCAAGATTCAAGTGTTTGAACTCCAATGAGAGAAATTGATGTAATACGCCTGTAACACCTCAGATATGAAAAGAAAGAAAAATGCAGGTTTCTTAGAACCGGTGCCAAAACCAATGGAATCACTAACGGTCTGTAGGTCGAACCATGGATCGTAGGTGGGGACCGTAGGTGGGAAGTTTAAAATGATTTAAAATGTCAAGTCCCAGTACCATTTTTTATGGTTTACCAGGACGATCTGTCGTTCAATGTACGAGTCGTAGGTACGTTTCATAGGTGAGTCTAAGACTTACTGAAATTTTGAGGGCCAAAGTTTGACTTACGGTGGCCATGTATGGACCATAGGTTGACCAATGGACCATACATGGGTCACATCATTCGATGGTCCAAAAACAAGTTCCTGAATCCCACTGATGGTTGACCAAGACCTACGAATCATAGATCCAACCATCGATGGGGTCTAGCAACTATTTTTAAAAGGGCCTTTGGGTCGTTTCCTAATTGTTTTAACCCAATACTATGTCATTTTACCTCTATTCTGGGTCCTATGTAAACATTTTTACCCCCAAATTTCTCAATTTAATTTACTCTCCTAAATTCCTAAAAGTTGATCAAGTTCATTCTCTCAAATCTCTCTAAGGAAGAAGAAGAAATAGAGCTAGGGCTCCATTTAAGTTACAATTTCCACCATAGCTTTTGGGCTTTAAACTGCAAGGTATGATAATCTTCACCTATGGAGCTCTTTTCTCCATAGGGTTCCTATAATCCCTAATTTTCTAAAGTTAGAGTTCCAATCAAATTAGGGTTTTATTCAATTGCCATGCGCTCCTTTCAATTATGATCCAATTGATGGATTTATGTCTTTTTATGCATGAATTGGAGTAATTGCATATTTTTAATTTTAATCCCCATGAACCCATGCATGACCCATGATTTCTAGACTGTGATGATGTGGGCTTTTAACTATGAAAGATGATTTTTTAAAGATATGCATGTTTCTTATGAAATTGATGAAAATGGTTTAAGGTTCCTTTGAGAGTAAAGCATCAATGGTGTTGTTGTTGTTGTGAAAGGATTTCTCACATACTACTCAATGCATAAATATGAAAGGGTTTTCTCACATAAAGAATTCATAAGGTTGAAAGGTTTTCTCACCTAAGATGAATCAAGATTTAGGAGTTATTCAAATGAAACCTAGCTTACATTGGCTCCTTGATGTGCCTTCCATAGATGATAAGACAAGCGGCAATTACCCATGTCTCTTAATGATAAGACAAGTTAAGACTAATGACTTTTCCATGGGATTTATGCTTAGCATCAAGTGGACAAGTGGTGATTACCCATGTCCTATAAACTATGTGCCACCATAGGTTTGTCTTATAGATACATTAGCTAGTGGATCCACCTAAGCTAGAAGTTCTGGTCCTTAAATTGGAAAGTAAGGACATTTATTTTCAGTGTGGGATAGACATTGGATTCCATGTTATATCTCACATGGTCTATATGTCGGTTAATGGTTATTTTCCACAATAACGAACTAAGGTTACATTAAGAAGTATCTCACATGTGTTTTAAAGATTATTTGACTTCCATTGACTATGATCATGATTATGTTTTCTAATGTTTTATATTATGGTTTGACTTGGTCATTACATGTCATGAAAGGTCCTTTTAGCATATTTCATAACTCTTATGCATTTCTATCATACTTGGTACATTTTATGTACTAACACATACTCTTGCCTACATTATTTCACTAATGTAGGGTTCGACGCTCCTTTTCTCCATACCCATGGCTAGTGATCACCTTAGTAGATTTTGAATATTGGTAAGTGATGAGTCCATGATTTGGACTCATTTAAGGATTTATTTTAATAGATTTAGTGTCCTCAAATTCATATTTTGTGCCAATAACGGATATAAATCCTTGATTTTTAGGTATTTAGATTGAGGAACAAACCATGGACACTAATGAGCAAAAAGGAACAAGGCAGCTGAAAGAACGAAGAAAAGAAGGCCTGAGGATCGCCTAAACCATTGGGCGAGTCGCCGAATGGCCATGGTCTCGCCTAATGTTCTAATGTGCCATGCCCTGAAGGAGAAAATCAAGTTGGCAGTAGAAAGAAGAAGTCGGCGAGTCACCGAACGGTTCCGTGATGCAGTGTTATATCGCCCAAATTTACAGAGCTTGAAGTTGCTGAAGGCCAACGTAAAAAGGCGATGGAACTGACAAAAGGGCAGATCGCCGAGTGGATCGGCGATCCCGACTTATTGCGCTGAATGGCCCTTCGCAACACATTTTTTGCGACTATAAATACATGTTTGAATTTTTAGTTTACTATGCAGTTTTCAATCTAATTTTATTTTTGTATCAGTTTTTGAGTTGAGAGCTTAGAACTGAGTTTAGAGACAATATTTCCTTAGCTTTGAAGATTTGAAGATTTCCATTTTCTAAGAAATTGGAAGTAGGTGTTGAAGATTCTTCATCTTATACCTTTGTAAAGACAATATTAATCGTACCCAGTGGATGGAAACACAATTTGGTAACGATTTCTACCTTTTTATGATATCTAACTAAAACCCCAATTCTTGGGGTGTGATTATGTGATTATGGGTTGATTTAGCTGTTGGGTATTGTTATTTGATAGTGTAAATGTTGTTTTAAAGTGATTTCATTCAGTAATTATGGTTTAATCTAAAGGGTTGTAGTTGCAAATGCAACTCTACCTTCATGTTTTTTGCTTGCTCGAGAGAGAAGTTTTAAAAACCAAGATTACTGATTTGATGGTATGTGGTATTGGGTTGTCATGGGTTCAACTCAAGAGAATGAACCCTAAACCTTTTTCCACACATTCCGCTCGAGAGAGTGAATGGACTAAAGTGTAGGATGTTCTTAACTGCTGCTTATTAGAGTTCGAGAGAAACCAATTTGATTCGGGGTAAATTGTTCAAGAGAAAGTTTATCCCCACTAAAGTCTAGCTTAGTCACTGATTTACAACAATTTACTATCAATTTTAATTACCCAATTGTCTACCTTAGCCCATAATCCAATCACATCCCAAGAACACGTCTCTATACTTGCTACTTTCGTGTTATTTGTTGTTGTAGCTGATAGTTACAACCAAACCCCCTTGTTATATGACACTTGTGTCATCTCAAACTTGAATCATGCTTTTATTCGTAAATATTTTTAGCTATGATTGACTTGAGCACATTCATTCTTTTCTATTGATTATTGAGTACATACCACTCCTTGTGGGATTCGACCCCAACTCACATAGTTGGGTTATATTACTACTTAACGATCGTTGACACTTAGTATTGGATAAAGTGTCCTGATATGTGAAATCAGTGAGTCCTCGTGTTCCAAGAACCGAACTCTTTATTGCATATTGTCTTTACTTTCTAAATGTTGTATATGATGTATGGGTTACGCCCCAATCACTCTTCAATGTAATAGATGGTCCTGAGACTATGTTAGACTTCCGCTATGTTTTTGTCAAACTCTTTATGATATAAAACTATCTTTTGAACTCTTTCAATTCTATTATCTTGTATGATGTATGCTAAGTGGCTTGTGTAGGGCCTCTCGGTGTCCTATACGTCATGTCACATCTAGGGTGTACTTTGGGTTGTGAGAAGCTTGGTATTCAAAGCACAAGATTTAGAAAGGTCCTAGGAAGTCTCTAAGCTACTTTGAGTAGACTCTTGTTCATGAGTGTGAAGCGTGCCACATTTATGACTAAGAAGCTATAAGATTATTAGGAAATTCTACTTCTTTCATTACTCTAAAGTTGAGTGATAGAGTGTAACTCTATGTGTCCTTTTCCTAATCCCTATCTGATGTTTTTCAGGATACGGCCCCTCAGAGATCTTATTTAGGAGGAATGTGAATGAGAATGTTGAATGAGAAGCTCCTCCTCAAGTTCTGGTTGACCCTTTGGCCTAGCAAGTGACTAATGCGGAGTTTAGGGCTGCTTTTCAAGTATTGGCCCAAGCCATGACGGCTCAAGCCAATAGGGAGGTTGTGGTTTTAGTGAACCCAAATGTGGGTACGCTAGCATCTAGAGTGAGGGACTTCACTAGAATAAATCCTCCTGAGTTTCATGGTTCCAAGGTTGAGAAAGATTCTCAAGAGTTCATTGATGAAGTGTACAAGGTGTTGATGATCATGGGAGTGATGCCGCTAGGCAAAATTAGTCACTTACCAACTTAAGGGTGTTGCTCAAGTTTTGTTCAACCAATGGAAAGAAGTGAAAACGGTTAATGTTGGCCCTTTTTATTGGGAAAAATTTAAGGTTGCTTTCCTTGATAGGTTATTTCCCCTCGAGATGAGGGAGGCAAAGGTACTTGAATTCATCAACATTTGTCAAGGAAACATGGGTGTGAAGGAATATGCTTCAGTTCACACAATTGTCTAGGTATGCTCCTACTATGGTTGTCGATCCTAGGGCAACGATGAGTAAGTTCATTTCAGGAGTGTCCGAGATGGTAGTCAAAGAATGTCGTACCACAATGCTCATCAAGGATATGGATATTTCTCATCTAATGGTGCATGCTCAACCGGTAGAAGAACAGAAACTTAAGAAAGATATAGGGAGACAAAGAAGGCAAGCACCGGTGATGGTGACTTTTCACATTCAAGGTCCAATAGACATGTTCTTTCTAAGTTTCGACAAAGGTTTTCCATTCAAGGCCCCTCTAATTCTCCTCCTAGATTTAACAAAAATAGGGTGTTTAACCCTAAGCCTCAAGGAGAAAATGGGGGCCGATCTTCATTGTCTACTACTACTTAATGTGGAAGAAAGCATGAGGGTAGATGTCTAGTGGGTTCTAATGCATGTTTTGGTTGTGGCAAGACGGATCAGAAGATAAGCGATTGTCCCTCAATTTCTAAGAGAAATAGATAATCATCGACATGTTCAACCTAATCCTTTGTCAGTTTCTAGTGGAAGTCAGAAGCAAAATAGATATTATGCACTCCAGACTCGTCATGATCAAGGGAGTTCTCCCTATGTGGTTACCGGTATATTGAAAGTCTTTCATTTTTATGTTTATTCTTTGCTTGATCCTGGTGCTACCTTGTCTTTTGTGATGTCATATGTGGCTATAAGGTTTGATATTCTTCTGGATGTGTTGTTAGACATTTTTCTGTCTCTACTCTTATTGGTCAATCTATTGTGGCAAAGAGAGTCTATAGAAATTGCCCCGTTTCCTTATCCTTAGAGTCACTCATGTTGATCTTGTAGAGCTTGATATGCTAGATTTTGATGTTATTATTGGCATGGACGGGTTGCACTCTTGTTATGCTTCTATTGATTGTAGGACCCAAGTAGTCAAGCTTCAAATTCCAAATGAGCCTCTCCTAAAGTGGGAAGGGGGAAATTTTATGCCGAAATGTCGGTTGGTCTCTTATATTAAAGCTAGACAGATGATTTCTAAGGGTTGCATATACCATCTTGTTTAGGTTAGGGGTATAAATTCCTAGACCCCCAATCTTGAGTCGGTCCCCATTGTAAATGAGTTTCCGGAAGTGTTTCCTAATGATCTACCCGATGTTCCTCCTGAAAGGGAAATAGACTTCAGTATTAATTTTCTCCCAGATACGAAACCCATCTTTATTCCTCCTTACCAAGTATATCTAGTGGAACTTAAGGAATTAAAGGAACAATTGAAAGATTTATTAGATAAGGGTTTCATCCAACCGAGTATATCTCCATGGGATGCTCCAATTTTATCTTTTTGAAAGAAAGATGGTTCACTTCGTATGTGTATCGATTAACGTTAGTTGAATAAGGTTACCATTAAGAATAAGTATCCTCTTCCAAGGATAGATGACTTGTTTGATCAACTACAAGGAGCAAGTTGCTTCTCTAAGATTGACTTCCGGTCACGTTATCACCAATTCAGGGTGAAAGAGGATGACATTCCTAAAATGACTTTTCAAACTCAATATGGTCATTATGACTTTTTGGTGATGTCATTTGGCTTGACTAATGCTCCGGCCGCATTTATGGATGTTTAAACATTACCTTGATATGTTTGTGATTGTGTTCATTAATGACATCTTGATCTAATCAAAGAGTGGAGACGAGCATATAGATCATTTGAGGATTGTGTTGTAAGTCATCAAGGACCAACAACTCTTTGTATAGTTTAGTAAGTGTGTACCTTTAGGGAGCTTGTTCATCAACCTACAATTGTCCCTAGCATGGGATCATAATGAGAGGTATTTATCTAGATCAGTCTTATGGATCTTTGGCTCTTTTGATTAGATCTGGTGCCTTTGGTGTTGCCATTACTACATCAGGTTTTTAAGTTAAGGTCCGACACAGACTGTTCTATGCTTGTACAGGCCAGTCAGAGATCGAGGCTTCATGTATTTCTTCATGGGATGCGATTTTATGGTTTATTCCTTTGGTTCTTACTTTGTTTGATTTGGGGTTTTCATGCCTATTCATATTTATTTTTCTTATTATCTATCGTTGGCTTATTATGGCAGCTTGATTTAAGGATTGTATATTTGTTTTGCCCCTGTAGTTAATTTATTTTAGTAGTGGATTGACTAGGTTGTGTTTCTTCGATTGGGAGTAGTGGATGGGTAGCCCCTCGTGCATTTGCCTTGATAGTCCTATTGTTATTATGGCCTTGTGATAATGGTTTCCCTTTTTACCACCCTTGTTGTGTGCTTTTGTTGTGATGTCGATCCTTGTTTGATAGGTGGCTAGACCAACTTTGCCTGATTTGAGTTTTATGTGTTGTAGGTTCTAGTTGGCTTAGTTGTGAGTTGTCCTTTTTTGAGTAGTAGTTGGGAAATTGCTACTTATCGGTGTTGTGTGTTGGGTAGTTAGCCTTCTTTAATTGTGGTAGTCCTTTTTGGTTGCTTTGTCCCTTTTCCTTAGTCTTTTCTCGAATACGGAGTTATGTTTTTGCTCATTTGGCTATTTGAATTCATCCACTTCTTATGGTCTTGGAGGTTGGTTATGGCTAGCTGAAAGTTGGAGGTGTGATCCTTTGTTGTGCCTGGACTAGCTAGTGTGTTGGTTCTTTGTTGTTGTGTTGATAGCCCTCGAGGCCGGTGTATGATTTACAGTCAAAGTGGTGGTGTTCATTGGTGTTTTCAGGCCTTAGCCCTGTTGAGAAATGGAAACTTGCTAAGAAGAATCATCTTCAGGATAGGGTCATGGTAATTCATAAAATTTATGAGTTGGCTCTAGTTTAGGATATGTGGTTTAATTTTATCATGTTTAGTAGCTTGCATTGTTCGTGATGGGGTAGGTACCCTTGGGCCACTACCTGCCAGTTGACTATGTTGATACGTCGCCTGCCGACTTGGTTTCCCTTAGGATGGAGTGTTTGGCTCTGATTTGTGGTGGCAGAGCAGTTTGTGGGCTCGTGTCGGTGTTTAAGAAGTTCCTTTGGTTGTAGTAGGTTGATGGAGCGGGGCTCAGTGCTACCTTGACATTCACAAGATGGTTGTCATTTGGATTAGTGTGATAAGATTTAGAAGGTTGTGTTTCAAATGGGTTTATTGGTTTTGAGGGTGAGAAATGGGTTTTGGGGTTTTACCCTAGGCTGAGTTCCTTGTCAGGGCAGTTGTCGTTCCTTGAGGTTCAGGAGACGTCTTTTGTTCTTCTGAGGTTGATGTTGTGGTAGCTTGTAGGAATGTTTCAATTGGTGCTGGAGATTTTCAAGATAGCTAAGGATCGGTAGAATGCTATTGATGGTTAGAAGATAGTAGATGTGGAGCATAAGGTTATTTTTTTTATGTAGGAGTTGGGTTTCATCTGCCATGGTCTTACAGTTGCTCTATTTTGTGGTTTGGGTATGGTGCTAGTCTATTCAGATCAATCTGGTGCTTTCAGGCAAGTTTAGTTCAGTTCAGTGAGAATTGGACACCAAAATGGATTAAGAGGATTTATTGTTGTTTTGAAGTGAATTTGAGGATTTTCCTCTTAGCCTAAGATCTATGATGTCATTGTTTGATCCGAGAGGTTTTTCGAGGTTCTGCCAGAGTATGCACACTCAATATTCTCATCTTTTTGTGCCTTCAAGTTGTGCCTATCCTTTACTTTCGCGGAAGAAAAATCTTTTAGTAGTGGATATTGTAATGACCCTCCAGGTCATTTTCTTCGTTTTTCCAATCATTTTAGCAGTTAGAGCTTTCATGTAGTGACCAAAAGTCATTTGTGACTTGTTGGGATTAATAGTTCGGTCGTCAAGTCATTCGTTTCAATTTTGTGCAAGTTTTCGTATTTTGGAGCCTTTCAAACTTTAATGGGTGAATTAGGTCAAAAGTTTAGGAAGACGGCCTCAGAATGTAATTCTAACATTTTCTTCATCTCTGGAAGGGCCAAATTACACTTGGGGCTCGAGACTTCTGGTGTGGGCCCCGAGACTTCTGGTGTGAGTTTGTGCTGTTAGGAATTTTAACTTTGAATCTTAAACCAAGGGTTGACTTTGATCAACATTCTTGGTAAACATGCTCGGGTGAAAATTTTGTCAGCGCGCTTAGCTCTGGAAGGTCAAGTTTGGTCTAGAACGACCTTTTGTTTGGATCCCAAGGCTTCTGGTCTCATTTTGAGCCTTGTTGTGGATTTTTAACTTAAAACAGAACTTGGGTGTAGGACCCACTTTTTGTCAAAATGGCCTTGGATGAAAGTTTTGAAAGTTCCTTTGAGTCGGAATGCCGAATTCGATGGGGAAGCAGATTTCATTCGCGCACATGGGGTTTTGAATGAATCTGGGGTACAACGTCGGAGAATTCAAATTTTAAGCAAACTAGCTGAAGTGTTAATATCTTGTGCAGGCTTTTAGCGACCAAATATTGGACTTTTAGCGACTAGAAATAGACTTTTAGCAACCTAATTTCTGTTATCTATATAGTGAAATTGCAGGTTCAGTCCTTATTTTCAAAAAGTGACTCCCTCATTTCAACTCCTATTGAGGTTATTCGAAGTCAACTATGATGGTGGAGGTTGTGGCTACATGGTGGAGTTATGGAATTGTGCTGGTGAACCTCCCTTTGAGGTGAATTTGAGCTCGAAGCTACTTCCCCTTCTCTTTTAGGTGCTTAATTTGTGAACTATTTGCATGTGTTGTGTTTGCTATTTTCGGGACTCAGATTGTGTTCAATTTTGGTACACAAGGTCAATTAGGTGTTTAGGACCTTTTTACGGAGTCAATTTTGGGATTCCCAATGCGGGTCTCACATTCCTGTTTTGACTCAATTTTGGGTTTATTTCTAATTGTTGTGATTTTAGTGTCAAAACCTTTGTAATGAAGTTGTGATCGTTAATTTGATTGTTTGATGGTGTTCAGAAGCATATCGAAAGATGATAGCTCGTGTATAGTGGATTCGAAGCGCTTGTGTTCAGCTTTACGGTAGGCTTCTGTCTACTTCGTGATTGAGATATTTAGATAATACCTAGTATATATTTCATGTAATTTTGGATGGTAATTTCCAGGTATTTAGCTTTCCTCTTGTTATTCCATCGTTTTTTATTCCATAGGAACCTTAGGCTTATTGTAAGTGTCTGGATCCTTACTTTAGGTTGTGACTTCGCTTGCGGTATAGATTACCTTGCTTATCCTTGTTAGGATTGATTCATGGTAGCCTTAGACTAAGTTGGACATTAGATGCTTTAGGTTGTTTTTATCGCCTCGTATTTGCTCCCTTTAGGGATTATTTTGGGTCATTCTCATTGTGTTGATGTTTGTGACCTTAGTGGCTCATCGTAACTGTGGGTTGGTCCTAGTTGTGCTCAGTCTTCGACTGGACCATTGTGATTGCGGCAGGGCATCGTCCCTTTAATTTGTTCCTCTTTTGATTGATTTGAACTCTATTTTTGATCCCTTTGCTTGTTGATTAGCGGTGGGCATGTTGTATTCTTATTGAGCTTATGATTATAGTGTTAGGCCCAAGGTCGTAAGTAAGAACTAGTTGGATCCCAGGTCAATACTCTTTGCTTTGGTAGCATGGTTTCATTGGTTGTATAATTATTTGAATTGGAGTGCTTTGTTTAAATGTTGGTCATGGCATGCATTACATTGTTTGTTCATTCTCAAAGATTTGTGGTACGATCCCGATTCATGCATTGGAATATTTACTTTTAATGTTGAAATAATATTTTAATCGATTATATTCTAAATTAGTTTTAACATGAGTCATACAATCTGGATCACTTGACTTATTGATTTTTGAGATTAAGAGGCAGCAGGGACGTGCTCCTTCGTACTTGAGATATTTGAGGCATCTGGGATGTGTTCAGTTTTCACTTTACTACCTCATACATCGATGCCCTTTCTCGCATGCTTTTGGTCTTACTTACGCCCCCCCCCCCCGCCCTCCCCAGGTTATCCTTACTGGCTGGGCTGGGAGTTTACTGTCTAGTTGGGCGGCCCTGATTTTCATGAGATCCTTTTCGGAGTCGACATGCCCCCGGGTCACTCTTGCTAGCTGGGCGGTTTACGCCACTAGGAGTGGACTTACTGGTTGGGCGGCCTAGATTGATTTATCACTCTTGTTAGTTTGGCTGGGAGTTGACTGGAGCCTTATGGTTGTGGTTTCATATGGTCACTGATTGTTCTACTGCTTATCCTACATTCATATGCATTGCCTATCACCAATATACTTGTTAGTTGATTGTACCCTCTGGTTTATGGAGGCCGGTTAGGTAATGTTTGTTGTTTGGACTTTCCGGGCTTATAGGGGTCTGATTAGGTTATTGTTTGACTATATTATGTTCTCTGCTATTATTTTACTGTAACCTGGTAGGTTTTGACTTTATAATTGTAGTTGTCCTACTCAACCTAGGTAGTTGACTTGATATCTTAGTTTCTTGTGATTAGGTTGTTGGTTTGTGTTCCAGGTACATTCTTGACTCATCTTCTTATCCCTTGTTTCCTATTTATATTCTTTATTGCTTGTCTACTTTAGTATCTTTTTTTTAGTTGCTTGTGCTATGCTTTCCATATTGCTTGTTGTTTATGCTTTTGTTATCTTTTGAGCTCAGTCGTTTGTTGCCTATTGAGTACCTTTTTTTGTTCTCATACTACACTTCAGCCCCTGTTGATTGCAGTTGAGTTATTGCCGTTGATTTAGAGCCGTACAGAGCAGCTTGGAGTTTCAGAGATTAGGGTGAGATCTCAGCATCTAGAGCTACCGATTTCCACCTTTTTTGGCTAGGCTTAGTCTTTATATTGTATTTAGAGACATCTTGTACTTGTCTTGTATTTGTAAAAGCCTTGTACTCCTATTTTGGATTAGATGCTTAACTACTAATTAACGCCAGGTCTTGGGATGGTTCATGTATTGCTTTTGTTGATTATCCTCTGTCTTCTTGTTCTAAGCTCTTGCTTCTTCTTGTTGGCTTCCGTTTGGTAGTCTGTTGCTTATGGCTCCGGGCTAAGGGTTAGGCTTACCTACTGGCGGGGTGTAGTAGGTAGCATCATGACCTAAAAATTGGGTCGTGACATAATACTAATAAAATAATAATAATTTTATAAATTATGAATGTTAAAATATATAATTATTTAGATAACATTAAATATAAATTTAAACAATTAATAAAAGAAATAGGTTTTAAAAACACATATTTAATCAAATAGCAATTCAGAAAGGGTTATAGGTTAGTCAAAATGGGGTGTCAACAGACACATACTAAACGAATGAACAATACCCTCACACACACATGGAGCATCTTTTATCATCAATTGTCAATGTATTTGGTTCATACTTCACCTTAAGTCATGTTATCCTATTTGTTCCTATCATGTCATACAAAGATCTTACATAGTCGACTTATTAGTAACACAAACATAACACAAATCAAAAATTTTGGAGGGATATCATTTTTCATCAACATTGCCATCATGCTTTTACTTCTAGTCTACTTTTACAATTTACATCCTAAACATGTCGAACGTTCAACAAAAATTTAATAGGTACTTGGAGGAAAAACAGACAAGAAAACCCTAAGGAAAGATCTGAGTGTTAGGGCTATTAAAACTTCACCAGACACTCATAATCAATTCATCCCCAACCCACATGAAAACTATGCAATGCCCTCAATGCACTAAAAAAATGTAATACAGAGGGTGAAGACAAACATGTGGGGACTAAGCGCCAACGTATTGACCAGAGACCTGAGGTCCCAACAGTGTGGACCTAGGTACCTCAAGATCAATCTAGGGAGCACTATCGTAGTGCCTATTAAGCTCAAAGATCCAACCGGTTAGTTGCCTAACTCTCTTGAATCTTGCCTCCTCAGCCTGAATGGACTAACGTCGGGCTATCTTGACTGCACACCGCTTCTTTTTGCTTTCTCTCCCATTTGCCTCATCTCCAATGTCAGCATCAGATTGGGTGTGCTTTCCACCCACATGTGAAGTGTCCTCATGACCAAATAGAGCTATTAAAACCTCATCTATAGGGTTTGGCTGTGAGGGACTACATGGTGGTGGTGGTGGAGTAGCAGCTAGTGTAGTCACCTTATCTCGGAGTTGATCTAACACCATCAGGAAATGTTCTAGATCCATACTCGGGGTAGGCTGGGGTTGGTTTAGAATATTGAGCTCATATGGATCAATTTTTTGCTATTGATCACAGTTTCGCTCCACCATTGCATCCCACATTTGTATCTCAGACTTTTCAACCATTGTACTTACCCATGGTCTAAGATGCTGAAGTAACTGAGTCATCTGAGCCTTAGTGCGAGTCTGTCACTGCCCAACCTAAGAAGTCTATTAGTTGGAACTATGATGAAACTAGATTTAGCAGGTTGGGCATGAGGTGTACTAGTGGATGGTGCATATGTGGAGGTAGCGGCAACCTCTATCGGCTGAGTAGTAGTGAGAGCCTGCTTTGGAACATATCCCTCCCCAATCTGCTTTGAAGTAGGCACCTCATTCATTTCCGACATGCTAAACTAAGAACTTCATCGTGGTGCATCCGAGTTGGACGCATCCCTAATCAGTCTATATCCACTGTCCTGGTCATCTCTATTAGTGGTTCAACTACACCAATCATGGTATGGTATACCCCCTACACAAGCAAAAGATCAAACAAGGAAAAGTAGAGTAGTAGTCTTCCTAAATGCCCACTCATGAATCTCAGCAATCAAGAGGCAGCTGAAATCGATCTCATACTCAGCCATCCAACACGCCACCATCAATGCCCAATCTAAGGTCAGGTAGTTATCCACCATGGTACGGTATAGTAGAGCATAAATAATGGACCACCAAAACTTGGTCACAAAGTAGAGTAAGGCCTTTTTGATCGGGATTGCATTGTGGACCAAATATATGTCAACTCCCTACTCTGCTATGTATCCAATTACCCATCTCAGCAGGTCTTGATTCTACGTTGCATCCTTCATAGCATTTTTATCACATATTGTCTTAGTCTGACAATAGAACTCAGTCATGGAGGCAATCTTCTCAAAAGCTTGTCCATGGAGGAATCGTCAGACTATGTGCTCGAATAAATCAAATGGGATGTCCCAAACCAAGGTAGTCAGATGCAAAGGATGCTCAAGTTCTTTGTCTTTTTGTGTCAAGTCCTTAGTTACCTTTCCCGCGTAGGAAGCATAGAACTCATGGACCATGGTTGAGCTATATTTTCCTAGGGGATCAGCCATCTGGTCAAATCTGTGTTGCCTGAATAAGGCATGTACTTTTGGTGCAGTGTGAAGACTATTGATAAGTACTTGTTGCTTCTTTGTAATTGACCGACTGTTCTTGATATGGGCATTTTGGTGGATGTCCTGCTGGTATATATCAAATGTGCCCTCAACAAACCATCGGTTTGATAAGACTGTAATAGTACACTCAAAAATAACTATCATTCCTAGGGTTTAGTCTAACAATTCGATCAATAGAAAAAAATATTCAACCCTAGGTCAAGTTTAACTTAATTTCAACACAAAAATTAGTAATTCTGAATTTGTGTCCATACCTTGATTTGTGAAATTAGGTTGTGTGAGTGTGTTTTGAACAATTAAAACAACTCAAATAACTTTTATGCTTTCTTCTTACTGCAACCCGCAACACTGTGGAGATGAGAGAATATGGAAATGGGGAATTTGAAGGTTGAGAAGATGATGATAATGGAATTGTGGGGTATTAATGATTGGGTAAGGGAATGGAAACAGTTGGAGGAGGAGTTTGAGGGTTTGTAATGGTTAAGAGGGAAGGGAAATGGGGAAGAATTTAATTTAAAAGTGTCGCTAGTCTAGTCTTGCTCATTTAAATTTATTGGGTCTTCCAAAATCCCATCTACAAACTTTAGGACTTTTGACGATCAATAGAAGGCTTTGGTAAGTCGAGTCAACACTTAGAGGATTTAAGTAAACACACCTAGAGTTTACGAGTATAGACTACTGACTGTAGAATTTTCTAAAGTGCACTCGTAGACCTAAAGCTTAAGCTATATTGAGACTTAGGTTTCTATGGTTGTCATCTACGATTTGTCGAATGAACTACCACTCATAAGTGGAACTCGTAAAACAAGTCCTTAATGATTCTCATTCATCGAAGGTTCTACAAGTCGGGCCTACGGTTTGTAATGTTTTCTATGACGTAGAACCCATCCGTAAGACTCCTCTGCACTTAAAGTTTTCCAGATTTTCTTTCGTTCTTGCACATGTAACAACCATTAGGCCTTTCTTTTGCTCTCTTTTTAAAACTATATTGACATGGATTTTAATTAAGCCTATACTAGACTATAAAAAACAAAACTAAAAAGGGAAAAATGAAAAAAGAAACTACATATCTTGGGTTGCCTCCTAAGTTGCGATGGATTTAACGTCGCGACACGATGCAGGGTCTTGATTACTCTAACTTCATCAAGAGCCCAATTTTCAATCACTTTAACTTCTTCTTCATTTCCCATGTAGTGCTTTATCCTTTGCTTATTTACTTTAAACCTTGCTCCCTGATAGTTCTCTAATTCAACCGCTCCATATGAGAATACTTGTACGGTTCCAACTATTTTGACTTGATTTTGGCAGGGAACAAGTGTAACTTTGAATCTAAGAGAAGGGACAAATCTTCGGGTGCAAATTCCTGCTTTTCAATCTTTTGGTCATGGTACTTCTTCATTGTTTCTTTGTATAAGGCTGAACTTTCATACGTTTGCAGGCGAAACTCATCAAGTTCATTTATCTCATTCAACCTCAGATTTTACACAGCATACCAATCTAGATTTAACTTTGAGTGCCCACATGGCTAATATGCTCTAGCTCTATAGATAGGTGACAAGACTTCTCAAACACAAGTTGGTAAGGAAACATACATAAGGGAGTCTTGAATGCAGTCTGATAGGTCCATAATGTGTCATCAAGATTTCTCGACCAATTTATTATGTTTGCATTCACAGTCTTTGCTTGATTTCTCTATTCAAAACTTCTACTTTCCCACTAGAGTGTGAATGGTAGGGAGTTACTACGCTATGTCAAACACCATACTTCTCAAGCAACACATTGAACAACTTATTACAAAATTAAAAACCTCCATCACTGATAATTGCCCTTGGTGTACCAAATTTGGAGAAAATATTTCTTTTAAGGAATGTGGTGACACTCTTTCCTTCATTGTTTGAAAATGCAACAACTTCATCCCATTCGAACTCATAAATGGACCCATAATATCAAGGCCTCATACATCGAACAATTCAATCACCAAAATCGAAGTGGGAGTTCTTGTTTCCTTGAAATACCTCTTTCTCTTTGATAATGATCACAAGACTTGGTGAAATCATGAGAATCTTGGTAAAGGGTAGGCCAGTAATACCCACATTGCAAGATTTTGTAGGTAGTATGGATACCACTATGATGACCACCAACAACAGATGGATGGCAGGATTCTAAAATACTCATCATCTCAATTTTTGGTATGCAATGACGAATAATCCCATCGGTGTAGACACAAAACAAGTATGGCTCTTCCCATAAAAACTTTTTTAAATCAAACATGAATATCCTTCTTTAGTGAAAAGACAAATCCGAAGGTACCACGTCACTCACTAAGTAATAATCAATATTTGTGAACCAAGGGATAAATAAGATCATATGAGGTAGCCAGAACAACTGATCAACAACTTGATATTCAGTCCTTTTTCTATCTTTCGCGCTGAAGTCAAATTCTTGCAACAATAGCACCCAACGAATCAATATTGGTTTAACATCCTTCTTTTCCATAAGATACCTTGATGCAACATGATCAGTGTGCACAATGACTTTGGTTTCAAGCAAGTGGGATTTAAATTTCTCGAATGCAAAAATTACAACAATTAATTCTTGTTCAGTGACACTACAGTTCCTTTGAGAAACATTCAGGGCTTTGCTAGCATATTATATATGATGAAGAATTTTCTCAAACCTTTTCCCTAACACTACGCCAAGCACCACCCCATTGGCATCACACATAACTTTAAATGGTTGTCCCCAAACTAGTGAAATAATGATAGGTTTAGAAATCAACTTCTCCTTCAACTCTTCAAACGCATTCAGACAAGCTCCATCAAACTCAAACTTTGTATCCCTCTCAAGTAACTTGCATAATGGGTGCACCATCTTGGAGAAGTCTTTGATAAATTTTTTATAAAAGCCAGCATGTTGATAACACTCTAACTACTCTCTAAAACAAATCCAAAGAGTGAGCGGTCGTAGTTAATAAAAAATATCATACTAAGAGTCGGGGTCGAATCCCATAGAGAGTGATATAGTGCAGCAAATTCTATCAAGAAATTTGGAATGTAAATCAATTCATTTGTAGCAATAAGAAAAATGGGTAGATGATTCCACCAAACTTACGAAAAAGGTTTTGTTATCAATGTCACAATTAAACAAAAAAATTAGAAATTCAAATAATTAACAAGTAATCTATGGGTGTGGGTATTGGAAATTGATGTCACATAGGGGTAATTGTGTTGTTCTATAGTATTGAAAACTCAAGGATAGGCTGGGCCATCTTCAATGACACTAATCTTCGTTCGATCTCATAGCATCAGTTCATAGATTCTCCTTTCGATCTCATCTATGTGTATAACTAAACAAGTCAATACCTTACACTATTCTATATTTTGATACAAAATTAGGGAAAATAGATCCGACCCATAATATCATTTTCAAGTAAATTACATATATCAAACTTAAATTGCAAGTATCGAATTAATTACTTACTCCAATCAATCTTTTTCACGCATCAATCAGAGATCGGAAGTAGGGATTAAGTTTGCAACCTTAACCCATAAATTAACCCCATGATAATTAATCCAAATCCATGTATGAAGAGCAATAAACCAGAGCATAACATAAAACCCACTACATTAAATAAACACCCAACCCCATAATTGCACCCCTAGACTTTGAGGTTTTATCCACCCATCAAAAAATGAAGAGAAATCATACCTTTCATGAAAAAATCCATGCTGACATGAAATTAAGAAATTATAAGCAACACCCACTTTGAATTCAATTTCAAATTGTACAAATTAAGAGCAAAGTTGAAAACCCCAAAACTAAAAGTGTTCTTCACAAAGTAAAGTATTTCACTCTAAAACTCTAGAAAAAAAAGTGTTAAAACTAATCTCTAGAAATATTTTTAGGACTTTCTTTCTCTCTCCTATGGGCTTTTAATAGTTTCCCAAAATTTGGCCAAAAATTCACTACGTGCCTATTTTGGCGACATTAGTCGTGCTTGCCGAGCACATTCAGTGGATCATTGTTAGCTCCTTAGCTCACCTTTATCTTTCTTTAGGCTTTAAGTTTTTGAACTTAAGTCGGCAAGCTTGTGAGAAGGTAGGGATAATTTGGCTCAAGAGACTTTCTTTTGTTTTTGTCAACAAATGGGTTAGGCTCAAATTGTGCCAAAATGGATGCACACCCTCACAATGTAGTCTCAAAAGATTATGGATATTTGGGTTCCCTCTTTGAAATAATGCCCTAGATCATGCCTCGCATTTACCAAGATTTAAACAATCAGACTAACAAGGCAAATTCTAGGACTCCACACAAATGCTTTCAAGTAAGACCTCACCACACATGACACTTCAAAATACACTCATTTAGCATATCCTGAAAAGATCAAAAGCGTACGTGCGATGTTCATTGCAAGGATCACATCAAAACACAATGGGTCAACAAAAGATTCAAAGAGATCGCTCAAAAGCTCAAACACATGGATTTCATTTTCACCACACCAAAAAAATACATCATGCTCATCATGAGTACTATTTAAGACATCCATATTGAACACAATCGATCCTTGAATCATATCAATTAAAACTTCAAGCATTTCACGATTTTCAAAATTCATGGGGTTGAAAAATATAAACAAAAGTAAACTAATATAATCATTCAAAACTAAAATTAACAAAATACAAAGCAAAAAGGAGAATATTGGCTCAAAGGCCCCCACCCCACCAAAAAAATAAGCAATGTCCTCGATACAAATATAAAAAGTACGGGAGGCAGAATAAGAGAGTCCCATTGACAGGCTAAGCCTGTGGAGCACTCTCATCTGTAGTATCCGGAAGGGAACCATCATTTAGGGCATCAATGCCCATAAAAAGAATCACTGGAGGCAGCAAGGCAGCATCAACTAGGGCCTCAGTATCTGTCACCACACTCAGAGGAATAGTGGAGTCTAAAGAGACTGCACTAGTACCAACCGTTGAAGTCTCCCGAAGGGATCTCTCCAGGGTCGCCTGAACAATGACCTCCTCGGTCTCCTGCAGCTCTGTAAGAGTCTGTGAAATCCCATGTTCGTCAGCTCCTCCTCATCCGTCTCCTTGGTCAAATCATCATCGTCCCTCTCAACATCCTCATCAGTAATATCAACAGTCGAAGCTATCTCAAGCTGCACACTAGAAATAGGCTAACTGCTGAGCTTCGGTGGTGGCTCAAAGGCAGGTGAATCTGGCAGGGGAACCTCACCCCATAGTACCGAGAGGTCTATAGACTGCAACTAAGTCATATCCACTCAAAAAGAAGAAAACTCACCCCTCATGGTGTCTAGTGCACCAGAACTACCCCTGGTCTTTGCCTAGGCCTCTAGTCACGCAGTGAGGTTATCCAACCTCACACCATGGGACTCCACTAACCCCTCACACCTAGTCTCTCAAAAGAGCCAAGGCCAGCTCAATTGCCCTATCAATAAGTCCGGGCATGTCATTCTCAACCCTCATGGATCTAACATCCACCAATTGGGCAAGACTACCCATCTGATAAATCAAGGCCTAGGTCAAGGGGTAAGGGTGATAGGAGTGGGGGTAGGCATAGAAGCAACACAAGCAGAATAAGTACTAGCAGGAGCAGCAGAAACTGAAGGCACAGTAGAAAGTGCAAATATACGTGCCTGCTCCACAAAAAGAGTAGGTGTGTTGGCCTTAGCATCTAGATTATGTGGATCAATTGCGGGGATAGTATCTGGTGGTGGCAGCTTCCTTCGAGCTACATCGTCTAGTAAATAATTAGCCCCAATCCTTCTGATGTTACTGGAAGAGGCTGGTGTGATCCTCACATCAGATTTCCCCTAAAAGGGAACACATTCTCTTTCGCACAGCTGAGTGATACGAACTGGGAACATGAGAGAGGTTTGCTCTTGCATAGCCCATAACAACAATTCCTCAGCAATGATAGTGCTAACATTGATCTCATCCTTGTCAATGATAGTTCCCACTAGCACTATCTTAGGATGCCAGAGGATTGATTCATTCTGGGATGGCATGATGTTGTTGCTTATAATCCAAAACCAATACCAAGCTATAATGTTAAGGTCATTTTTCTCTATCCTCGCACCTTCATTCATCCAAGAGGGAGAAGAATCATCTCATATAAATGGGGCTAACCATCCCTTCAAGGCATCAAGATCCTGATGCATCTGGATGTGGCAAGTATTAGCATGAGTAGAAGGGGTGTGTTAGTATTGTGTTAACCTCACCCGCATGAAACTGAACCATATTTCCCCGCACTTCTAATGAGTGGTAGATTTGCACTCACTTAGTTCAATTCAGGTCAATAATTGGTGCCCTCAATGCCTAACTTTGTCCTTTTTCTAATCAAATGTTGATGATTTGAAGTTATGAAGGCAATTGTCAAAGGCATCGACTGAAGCTTGAAAGAATGGCCAAAAATGCAAAAGAAGTGCATAATAAACACTGTTGATTGCCTCACTCAATCTAACAGTGCATAGCACTTTTGTCCACAAGGATTGGTGAACTCCTTTAGAAAAGGTGACCTGTAGAATGTGAAAGGTGGACCTAAAGCATATCGCCTAATCTAACAGTGTGCAAGGAAAAGATTTAATGCTCGAAAGGCAGACTACGGTGGTATTCGGTGATGCGTTGAATAAGAAAGGCTGACTAAATTGAGTTTGCCAACTGAGGTTCAAACACTTGAATCCTAGAGCATCACGAAGGTGAGCTAGTGAATGAAGGGAGATTCACTGAGTGAGTTAGGCGAGCCAGACTAATGTCGCCGATTTGGTCGAGAAGTGGATTTTTGGGCCAAATTTTGGGAAAATGTAAATGGCCTAATGGTTAGAGTTTTAAGGGAGTTCGAGCAGAGTGTTGAACAATTGAGTTCAGAAGAAAGTTTTGAGAGAGAACATTTTACTTTTTAGAACACTTTTTCTAGTCTTCTTAGGGTTAATCCAAAGTAGGTTTACTCTTAATTGCTTGCTTTCAAGTTACCGATGGCTACTTTTACGGAAGTTATACTCTCTTTACTTTTTGTGATGGGTGTCTAAAACCCTAAAATCTAGGGGTGCTCTAATAGAGTTTGGTGTCAATTTAATGTACTGGGTATTGTGTTATGCTTTGTTTTGTTGTTGTTCTTGCATGAGTTTGGTCTAATTATCATGGGGTTAACTTAATGTTTCAAGTTTCTAACTCTATTCCTACTTTTGATCTCCGATTGTTGCTCGAAAGAGATTAATTGGAGTAGGTAATTAGTTCAATAATAGAAATTTAGATTTGATGTTCTTGACTTGCTTGAAAGAGAGGTTATGGGTTAGATCTAGTTGCCCTGTTCTTGAAAGAGGGGATAGAGTAAGGTATTGGGTAGTTAAGAATTGGCATAAGATAAGACCAAAAGGAGAATCTAGGCTCATATGCTTTGAGATCGAAAGATGATTAGCGTCAATGAACATGACTTTGCCTATGCATGTATGAACATCACTGTAGAGTAGAACATTTACTTCTATATGATATTGATTTCTAATCCCTGCACCCTTAGATTGCTTGTTAATTCTTGATTTTGTTTAACTCTTAGTTTAATTGTGATAAGTGATAACAAAAGCTTTATAGTAACTTGGTGGTACCGTCCACCCATTTGTTCTTACTATTCCAAATGAGCTGATTTAAAATCCTAATCTCTCTGTAAAGAATTCTCTATGATACACCGTTCCCTGTGGGATTTGACCTCGACTCTTCGTTGGGTTTTTACTTACTATGATCGCTCACCTTTATTATTGGTTTTGAAGGGTGATTTGAGCGTAATCAAAAATGGTGTCGCTGCCAGGGTGCGGTAGTTTAGAATTCAAATTGAGAAATTAGATTTTAATTTGGTTTATTTGTAGTAAAGTTGTTGCTTTGTGTTGTTGTCGGCTGATTTGTAGGTTGACAAGACAAGTTACCATTGGAGTGACAATGATAGTCACTATGGTCAAAATGATAATATGGATGACTTGAATGAAATGCCCATTAATATCATTCAAAGAATAGGAGCAATTTGAATACCTCCTACAATCGGGAGGACGGTGTTTCACATCACCGGTACTATGATCCAATTGCTCTAGATGAAAATAATTTTCGAGGGCCTATCTCATGAGGATCCCCATGAGAACGTTAGGAATTTTAAGGAGGTGTGTACCCTTTGTGTTCAAGAATATCTCCCAAGATTCCATAAGGTTGAGACTATTTCCGTTTTCCATAACAAGGGAAGCTACAAGATGGTTGGCAGAGCTACCAACTGATTATATCTGTGGGATGAACTAAAAAAGGTATTCTTGGAATGATTCTTCCCACCCTCAATGATGGTTTAATTTCATCTCTAAATACGGAATTTCCAAACTCTTGGAGGGGAGACATTGCATGAAACATGGCTAAGGTTCAAGAAGTTACTCTTGCAATGTCCAACGCATGGCGTTCCGGACGATTTGTTGCTGCAATACTTTTATTGGAGCCTTGATTCAGTAAATAAAAGTGTGGATGATCACTTGGTTCATGATGGATTAATGAGGGAACCTTAAGATGTAGCGGCATTATTGTTAGATGATATGACTAAGGTCAACCGAGTATGACACACAAGAGAAGACTGAGCACCCCTTCAACAAGTGCGCTTGAGTAAAGGAAAGATTGAAAAGGACCATGAAAGAGATTAAAACATGGCCAAAATAATGACCCAAATCAATTTGCTATCTAAATATGTCATGGGAGATGGAACTAAGTTAGCAAATGTGGTTGGAACAAACAGTGGGTTGTGTCCAGATGATGCCAAATTTGAGGCATTATATAGTGAAGAGGTTCAATACTTTGGAAATCAAGTAGGGGGTTCTCACAACAATTATCAACATCAAGGTGGGAACCAAGGTTGGAACAAGGATAGAGATAGTGGTTGGAAAGATTGGAGGGATCGAAATTAGACAGACAGAGAGCTAGACAAAGATAGATACGTGCCTCCTCATGATCGTCCACGCCCAAAAGATCCATATAGTCTAGAATGAAGTAAGATAGAAGACATGCTTGTGAGGATCTATAGCAAGGTTGAAGGATTCGATAAGGTGTTGAAGGATTTAAAAATGACTTCTCCACTTTAACCCAAACGGTGACTTCATATTCAGTCTTGATCAAGCATGTGGAGACCCAACTGGGTCAAATTGCCACTCATCTAAATCCAAGTCAAAAGGGAACTTTGCCTAGTGATACCATCTCAAACCACAAAAATGATAGTTGATGTTTGAGGACTATGTCCTACCACGACATTAAATAAGGCACTTCTTGGGAGGAAACCCAAGTCTTTACTTTCATTTTACTGCTTTCAAATAACATGTGTTGTGAGTGCAAGTGGAAAAAAGAGTGAATATTGATAAAGGTATATTGGGCGAGGCCATAACCTAAAGGGTGATCCACCAAAAGTACTAGGTGGAATGATTCCAATCTACCCTTTGAGCACGAAAAGATGGAAAAGTGCACTATCAAGATCGGCGATCAGAACTCCAAAGGGTGATTCGCCGAAGTACATTTTTTAGACTCCATCAGGTTCGGTGAGCTTAAGCTCCATATGGAGATACGCCAAACCCGTTCAGCGACGTTAGTGAGTGCACTGAACGGGCCCGGTATAAAAGACCCAAGGTTATTCTTAAATTCAAAAATCAAGACACTTCAATTGTCAGAGCCTTTTCATTTCCCCTCTCTTACATTGTGCATTTTGAGAGATTTTATGTCTAGTGTGAGTGTGTTGAAAATGCTAGGAGTGAATTTGTTTGGATCTCGAGTCAATCCAACCCATATTCCTAAATTTCTTGTTTGTTTTCGGCAAAAAGGCTGGTTTTTCGACTTCTCATTATTGATTTTGAGTTTAGATTGCATATAGGGTGTGGGCTTGAGCCTTGTAACTGAGATTAAGTGTTTAATTTTGTTGGGTAACATCATATTGTTGAATTTGAACTGTACCCATGTGATTTTGACCGTAAATGCTTGTATACATGGAGAATTGTGATTGTGTTGGTTAGAATGCCAAATTTAGTCAATATAATTGTTCGGTCTGTGTTTACTTGAATGTGAGTGAAGTTTAAGTAGCTCAGTTTTGACCCATTGCATGATTTCCCGATGATAGACAATGTGACTACTTTCTTAAGGCAAATCATCAATTAGAGCAACAATTAGTGAGAAATTGAGATAAATTTGAGTACCCGTGGATAGAAAACCATATAGGTGGATAGTAATTGTTGGGGGAAACTCATATTTGTTGTGAATGTTGGATTTGAATCTGAAAAATAGAAGTTGGGCCGAAGACTCATGTTCAGAAAGCTTGTCTTAGCTTGCCAAGGAAGATAGGTGAATCGTCGAGTAAGACTCAGCTCGCCTTCTAGAGTTTATGCATGGCCTTGGGTACTGTCCCATTCGACAAGCTTGTCTTAGTCCACCGAACTCATTTGGTAAATTGCCGAGTGGGAGAGGATATCGTCCTTGATGCCTCTGTTTTTCCCTTCTGCACTGTCAGTTTCGACGAACTTGTCTTAGTCCACTGAGACCAATTCGGTGAATCATCATGTTGGCATTGACTCCTCTTTGTATGTCTGATACCTTAGAGTTGTATTGATAGTCAATTAAGCAAGCTCACCGGAGCTCGTTGATCCTGTTAGGCAATACGCCTTCCCATTAGGCGAGCCTCAGAACTGTTTTCAAGTTTGATTGAAACTACTTTCGATTTCAACTAACCTTCACAAGTATTGTGATTTAATGTGTAAAATCAGGAGATGGCGAGAACAAATGGTAAGAATGTGGTCCACTCTGACACTGAGTCAGACGGGGATTCTTCTCTACCTCCTCATCCTCAAAAGAAACAAAAGGGTCTCTGAATCAATGAGCCTTCTGAGGCTTCAAACACCATAAAACCAACCCTCAGACACTTACAAGTGGGGGGTAAAAAGGAATGCAAGCATATTTCCAAAAAGCATGTGAATATCCGTTCAAAGTTGGTGTCACTGGCTTAAGACGCCAACCCTGCTTTGCGTGGTCTCCCAATTATAGCTCTAAGAGCTTTGAACAGTCTCAAGGTGGATGGGGAACGCATAATTTTAGAGGGGCACCGAGTTTCCACTGATGGGTCTATGAGTAAATACCCCAAAATATGGAGAACAATCAAATTCCACAAGCTGGAATAGTTCACAAGAGTCAGGCAACAATACATACCCAAAAGGCTACGAGAGTTCTACGATGCCTATGCAAAGGCATTACTAAAGAAGGGGAAATGGACTTTTGGGAGGACGGTGGATGAAATAAAAGTCTGAGTAAATATGTTGCAGTGTCATAGCATTGTGATTAAGGAAGCATTGGGCACCCCGAACAATCTAATTGACGAATATAAGACCCAGATGGCTACACCTTTGGATCAGTTGAAAGACTATCTTTCCCCTCTAATATCAAGCGAGTCTGCATCATCTTAGATGGCTAGATGTGCTAAAATAGAAAAAAAGGACCTGAGCATAGTGGTTAGGTACTAGTTTAGATTTATCAGTAACAATGTGATGTCGTCCCAAAATGAGTCTATACTTAGGCATCCAAAGGTCTATTAGTGGGTTCTATCATTGAGAGGGACAAAATTGATGTGGGTAAGATCATTGTGGAAGAGATATTAATGCAAGCCAGATAGGAGCAGACCTCTCTTCCCTTTTCGGTACTCATTACCTAGCTATGCAAGAAAGCTAGAGTCCCCTTTCCAGTAGAAAATTATGTCAAGATCACACCAGTCTCCTCTAGTGATATTCGAAGGATCGAGGCTGAATTTCTAAGAGATGATGCAGCTCAAAGAAATTTTCCACCACCAGACTCTACTCATGGGTTGACCCAGTGACCTTGACTCCAGAGACCAGCACACCTGCTCCTTTTGTAGAATAGGCAGGTATTCCTACTCCCTCATTTGATGTTGGTCTTATGGTATCCACTGCTAGTGTGAGGCCTCCCCCCTCTCTAATGGCCCGTCCTCCTTTGACCCAGGAACTAATATATCGGATGGGAAGTCTTGCCCGGTCAGCAAATGTTAGAGTTGCCAAGGTTGAGAAGAACTTTCCCATGCTCATTGACCAGGCTATCTAGAATGCCTTGGCTTCTCTGTTTAAGCGAGTGGTAAAGTGTGACAAGACGGTTGAGGGCCAAAATTTGAGAATAGATGATTTTACTCCAAGGATAGAGGTGTTGGAGAAGACTGCGGATAGCTACAGTACTTTGGACACCCTTAGAGTTGAGGGTTCCACGTTGAGGGCTGAGGTGGTCCAGATTAAGTCCATGGACATCTCTAAACTCTGGGGAAATGTTTCCCTGTCAGTTGTTGCTGCTCCTGAACCTGAGATTCCTAATGTTGCACTTTCTTCTTCTGTACCTGAGGTCGTTGTAGATGAGGATATTGAGGATGAGGAGTGGGCTGAGGATACCGATGAGGAGGGGCTTAGAAAGGATGAGCATGGGATTGTTGAGACCCTGACAGAGCTACATGAAACCGATGAGATTATCATTCAGGCTACCCTAGAGAGGTCTTGTTGGGTCCAATGGAGTTACTCCAGACTCCCCCAAATTTCGCATTGCTAAGACGGGCACTGATGCCCAAGCTAAGTCGTCCTTGTCGCATCCCGTGATCCTATGTCGGGAATAGATGCCCCACTTGAGGCTTCTCCACTAGAGACTCCAAATGAGAGTTCTCCAAAGGCGTAGCATATTAGGGGGAGTTTATATCTCATCCTCCCAGCATTTCATTCATTTTGCATTGAGGACACTGCTTTTTTTTTGGTGGGGTGAGGACCTTCGTGCCAATATTCCCCTTTTGCTTGTATTTTTTTTATTTCGTATTTTGAAATTTTGTAGTTAATGTTTTGTTTATATTAGAGTGCTTCTCTTTTGGGAAAGTGTGTCTCTTTACTTTAATTTTCGTTCTCTCTTAATGAATGTAACCCCCCATGAGTCCAAATCGTGAAATGCTTGATTTTTCATTGATAACAATTTGATAATTGATTTTGTTCAATATCGATGTCTTAAAGAGTACTCATGATGAGCATGATGCGTAGTATTGGTGTTGAGAAAGCGAAATCGATGTGGTTATACCTTTTGGGCGATCTCTTTAAATGTTGTGTTGACTAGCTGAGTTTGGATGTGAGCCTCGCAATGAACATCGCACGTATGCTTTTAATTTTTTCGGGATGTGCTAGATGACTTTATTTAGAAGTATCATGTGTGGTGAGGTTTACTTGAAAACATGCATGTGGAGTCCTAGAATTTGCCTTGTTATTTCAATTGGTTGAGTCTTGGTGAATATGGGACATGATCATGGGCGAAAATTCAATGACGGAGCCAAATTTGACATAAATCCTATAGTGACTACCTTGTGAGGGTGTGAATCCATGTTTGCACCAATTGAGCCTAACCAATTTGTTGACAGCCAAAAGAAGCCTCTTGAGCCAAAACTACCCCTACATTCTCACCTAAAATCCTTTTTGAAGCATTGTGATGTTTGAATAGCCAACTTACGCCAAAAGCCTAAGTTGGGGTATGGATAGGAAGGATGAATGAGAGCAATGTGAAGGGCAAAAAAGATGAAATGAGACTCAAATCTGAAAGGTTTACAAAAAAAGGAAGTTTTCCTATAAAAAAATATTTTTTTAAAAAGAGTATTTGTCATCAATTTGATGAGAATATCCTAGAAAAAATGAAAATGAAAATGAAAAAGAGAAGTGAAAAGGGAGTTCCAAATAAATTGAGTGGAAAGTCAAGACTTGAGTCCTTAAATGAGAAAGAAGGAAAAGAACTTGAGAAGAGGTGATGATGATTACAACAATGCTTTGAAAAGGGTGTAAGTCACTAATCCAAATTGACCATGCCTTAACCCTTACAAGCCTAAAAGACCCTTGAGATCTTACATGAACCAAGTTGTTTGATGATTGGGAAATATGGACAAACCTATGGGACAAAGCTTGCATGTATTTCTCTTTTAAGAGAGTAAGAGTTGCATTGATTCTTATTACCTTTGTTGATTTGCTTTTGTGAGAGCATGGAATTGTTCTTGATGTGAGGGCACTTGAATGCATTTGTTGAAACATGTTCTTGCATTGGACAATAAGCTAAAGTTAGCTTGAACTTGTGTTAACACTAGCTAGTCATCATTTGAAGCTTTTTTTATCATAATCTAGGGTAACATGCTATTCAGAGTAGTCTTTCCATGGTGCTTGCATGTTAACTTTAATTGAGTATTGTTGTAGACACTTACTTATTGTGTTCTTGATTTACTTGAGGACAAGCAAAAGTTTAAGTTTGGGGTGTTGATGAGTGGTAGATTTGCACTCATTTAAGGTCCATTTAGTTCAATAATTGGTGTCCTCAATGCCTAAATTTGTCCTTTTCCAATCAAATGTTGATGATTTAGAACTATGAAGACAATTGGACAAGGCATGGACTTAAGCTTGAAAGAATGGCCAAAAATACAAAAGAAGTGCAACACGAACATTGTTGATCGCCTAGCATGAAGGGCGGATCGCCGACTAAGTAAGACCTCGCCCAATTTGACAGTGCACAACACGTATGTCCACCAAAGAGGGCCAGAAAACTCCAGTAGAAAAGGCGACATATCGAATGTGAAAGGCGGACCTGAAGCACATCGCTTAATCTGATAGTGTGCAAGGCAAAGATTTAATGCTCAAAAGGCAGACTACAGTGGTATTCAGCGATGCACCGAATGAGAAAGGATGACTCAATCGAGTTTACCAACTGAGGTTTAAGCACCTGAAGCCTAGACCATTACGAAGGTGAGCTGGTGAACGAAGGGCGATTCACCAAGTAAGTTAGGCGAGCCCAACTAATGTCACCGAGTTTGTCGCGAAGTGGATTTTTGGGCCAAATTTTGGGAAAATATAAATAGCCCAATGGTTAAAGTTTTAAGGGAGTTCGAGCAGAGTGTTGAACAACTGAGTTTAGAAGAAAGTATTGAGAGAGAACATTTTACTTTTTAGAACACTTTTTCAAGTCTTCTTAACAATTTGAAATTTGAATTCGATAATTTGAAGTAAATCCAAAGTGGGTTTACTCTTAATTTCTTGATTTCAAGTTACCCGTGGCTTCTTTCATGGAAGGTGTACTTTCTTTACTTTTTGTGATGGGCGGCTAAAACCCTAAGATCTAGGGGTGCTATATGGGGTTGGGTGTCAATTTAATGTAGTGGGTATTGTGTTATTCTCTGTTTTGTTGTTGTTCTTGCAAGAGTTTGGTCTAATTATCATGGGATTAACTTAAGGGTTAAGGTTGCAAACTTAATTCCTACTTCCGATCTCTGATTGATGCTCGAAAGAGATTAATTGGAGTGGGTAATTAGTTCAATACTAGCAATTTAGGTTTGATGTCCTTGACTTACTCGAAAGAGAGGTTATGGGTCCGATCTAGTTTCTTTATTCTTGAAAGAGGGGATAGTGTCACGACCCAGGGGTACCTGTAACACCCCTAAATACTAACCAAGAGTCTCATATCGATACACCATTTCTTAATTACTACAATATGTTTTATTCTCATTTTGGGAACTTGAAATTTTGTGATATTTGCAAACTTGCTTAACATAATTGTGATCGTAATTTAAGGGATTGTATTGGGGTATTTACGTAATATTCTAATTAGGATTACCTATAACTTGGAAGGGTGGGGAGGTATATATGTATGCATTGTGGGCAGCACACTTTTTATTTGGGCAGCACCTTTGAAGGACTGCTGTAAAGGGATAAACATCACTTTTGGTGACTATATTTTTACACCTCCTCTAGTGAAATTCGTGTTACTTAACTCTAAGAAACCTGGAGAACTTCCTCTAACCATATTACTCACAAAATCACAAGAAGTCGAGACACATTCTACCTTTTTGGTGAGTAATCGAAATCTGTTTTTGAGCTGAGTAGTGTTTAGTATATTTAGAATATCTCGTTATCTCGAACTCCTTTTTCGGTGAATAAATATGATTTGGAAAGATAATTCTTATACCTACAACTCTTATGTTTATGTAAAACTCTAATTTAGCTGTTATGGATTTGAAATATGGGCGGCAACATAGGAAAAGTTCTGTCCAGATTTCGGAATTACAAATCCTGTATGAACAACTGTTAGTGTTTTGAATATATCTTTTTTTACAAAATATAATTTTCGGTCATTCTTGTTTATTTGCAACCTTAAGAAGTGTACCCACATCTTTCATGAAGGATATAAAGTCCAGTTTTGCCGTTTTCCTTTTCAAATCTAAGTTGCGACATGAGGTACTAGGTTGGCCAGAATTACTGTTGGGAGCATAGTCGTATTTGTATAGGCTAAGCTTACTTGTGATGATAATCCTATTTTACGTCGACATTATTGAATTAATAGGAATTAAAGAAGTTATTTAATTATATTTTTAAGGTTGTATATACCCGTGAACAAGTTGAGGACCTTGATACGTTGGTTGGTCTATGGCTTGAGCTCTTGAAGTTGTGTTGGACTGTTTCTATGCTAAAGAACTCAGGTTTGTGTATAAACTTGTACTTGCACCCTTTTTACCTGCTGGTATGTCTGAAAGTTTATCTTGGTTACCTTTTTTCACTTTGCATTGTCGAGTTGGTATCCTTTAAGACATTAAAGACACTTGTGTAACTCGCCCACTTGTACAGATTGTTTGATCACCTGGCACTCTTGTTGGTACCTTGTCCTTCTTATGGCTGTGACTTTGTCACTATTGGCATGCCTCTTGATTCGGATAATTTTCCATCCTGACTCTGGATTTTTAGTTTGTCTTAAGTATGGAAGTTGTCCATTTAAGTACGAACTAGAAAGCCATTTTTAATATGGTTCTTGGTTCTCTTGATTATTGGGCTTTGACCCTTCTTGATGCAGGGCGTCGATCCTTCTTGATACCTGCTTATGCTTGGTGTGACCACATGATGTATATATAGGAAGAGCCTTGTTATTGAATCTCTTGGAAAATGGTGCTATGAGCGTTCTTGACATTTGGATCTTTAAATATCGAACTTGATACTCTTTATATATTGTTTACTTGATTTATTTATTATGTTTCAATTGCGATGCTCATGACTTGAGAAAGGTAGCTTGGTGAATCTGAGGGCTCCAAACCTATAGTTTTTACACCACTAAGCTATATGCTTAGCAATAGTTGTTCCTATCATAGGGAATAATCGAGAGGAGGCGTGAAGCTGGCCATTGGAGACGGAGATTTTGAGAGCCTTCAGGAAGATCACATTTGCATATAGGCATCTATATTTTGTATAAACCTTGGGACTTGTACATGATCTATCTGTTTTACATTTGCTTGAAATTTTGAAGGCTAATTTGATCATGTCACCATGGGTTGTAATCTAAGTATGGCTATATGTTTTGTTCTTTTTGGGGTGTGTAAACTCAAGTCCTATAATATACTAAATTTACTATTTGTTTTGAATGTTTGTGTGAAGCATGAAATTTTGGTACTCGGAAGTTGGTAATATTCTTTTTAAATCATTTTTAAGTGTAAGGATAATATATGCATGAAAATCTCTTAAGTTATTTGCTTAGATTATTTTGAAAGGGTTTTTCCGCTATAGGTTAAAATTCTTGGCAATATCAATTTGACATCAAATAAATGTTTAAATGGGCAGGATGCACATCCTTAACTATTTTTTTTCCTTATGAACCTAATCCCTCTACTAGTAAAATCAATATGCCCTTCGTTAATCTCTTTTAAATGTCGCAAGTATTAAATTAGATTTCTTCTTTAAGTGGTAGTATCCTTCCGAAAGGGTCGCTACAATACCCCCCTACATGTAACAAGGCGTATAAGACCCCGAGAGGCCTCATACAAGCCACTTAGCATATCATAACATAAAGTAATAAAAATGGGCGGGAATTTAAAACTTTTTAATACAATCAAAGTCTTTTATAAAACGAGCGGAAGTCTAACATATTTGTCTCAAACCATCTAAAAAACAAAAATAAAGTCTTGGGTCACAGCCCATACAACAGTCCAAGACATAAAAGAAAAGCATAAAAGAAAGTGGTGATCACATCCTCGAACACAATGAGGACTCACCAAATCTTTACTTCCTTGATCAACAACGAAGCTAGCCACGAGTGTGAGAATCAATGTCGACGGACCCTACATTTGATAAGAATGTAGGCAAGAGTATGTGTTAGTAAAATCAAATACTAAATATGATGGCTAGCATGAACAACATAATATAAGCATTAGTCAACATAAGACATAAGGCATAAGCATAATCAATACATAATAAGCATCATAGTGAAAAGGGAACACTTCCTTAAGTAGCCTCACGTAACCTTAGCCAAGACTTCGGTCATTCGCCTCTAGTCAAGCTCACATCATGGAAGGCATATCTAGCAAACACTCCAAGAAAATCATCTTCATAACATAATCATATCATGCATACTTACTTTTAAAGACATGGGGATTCGCCTCAATGCCTAGCTTACAAAGGCTAATGGTTATTCGCCTCTTGCCGTACTTACTTTAACATACCGGGTACTCGCCTCCACAATCTCATCATATGACATGGGTACTCGCATCCACATCATTTCATAAGGAGCATGGGTACTCGCCTCCATATCCATTCATCATAGTAAGAACGTGGAGACTTACCTCTTGTTCAATTCTAAGGAGTATGGTAATCACCTCATATCCTTACATATGGAGGTCAAGGGTAATCGCCTCTAGCGTCATCAATTACATAATCTTTTAGTCTAGATTCATTTTAGGTGAGAAATCCTTTTAACCTAGAATCATTAATGTGAGTAAACCTTTCGCATTCATACATTCATAGTCAAGAAATTCATGTGGGAAGTATCCTTTCCTAAACTATAACATCAATTACCAACAATTCATGCCATAAGCTTTACTCTCAAAGCCCTAGATCTCAAGATCATCATCTAAGCTTCATTATTAAAGCAATTCTAATCATAATTCATCACTCCTATAAGGACAAGCCTAAACCCATAAAGTTTCCCTTCATGGCATCAACCCAATTATATCAATCCTAGGTTAGAATCATGGAATAGGCATGGGTACAAGTAATTTAACTCTAAAAACAAGTAATTCTACTAATTCTATCACAATCCACTCTTGGATCAACATTCATCATAACCCACAACATTGGAAAACACCCTAACTAGAATTGGGGAATTCTTCATCAAATTGGGTAAATTCTAGGGGACTCCATGGATGGAAGAGTACATGGATGAAAAGCCATCATACCTTGATTACAAACCCCTCACAAGCTTGAAGATTGGGAGACTTGATCTTGACCTAGCTCCAATTTCTTCCTTCTTCTTCCAACTTCTAGAGAGAGAATTCATTAAAGAAGTTTTAGGTTTTCTTTTTGAATTTGAGAGAATGAGGGGCTTTTGGGGTTAAAAATACTTATATAGGTGATTTAGACTTAAGCAAAACGATACCACATTGATTTAATTAAAACCGGAAAAGACCCATAAGTCCCTAAATTAACCTTTCAGGCCTGACCACGAGACCCGACTGACAGACCGTGCGTGGACCTACGGCCCGTCATGTACAGTCATAAGTCGTGGGTCGTGGTCAGATAGTTTGGGGCCATTGATGACTCCCCTAACCACGAGTCGTGGACCCATCCACGGGGCGTGGGTCCTAGTTGTGGTTCTGCCTTAGGCAGTGTCCATGGTGCCCTATCCACGAGGCTCACCTACGGGGCATGGGTTCAGCCATGGGGAGTGGTTGGCCCTCGTGGGTGACACCTGGACTTCTCCAAAAGCTGTAATTTTTCCTCTTTCAAATTTGGGGTGTTACATTATCTCCCCCTTAGAATCATTCGTCCTCGAATGAGATTCTAAGCAAGTTTCTAAACGAAAAGACTCAAGACTAGCAACCCATCATGCATGCAACTCATCTAAATGCACACAACCTAGGAGGATACTCAACTCCAACTCAACATACTCAATGCACCTTAAGGAAGTAGGGACTACATCTAACAACCCAATATGCACGAAATTTTCAGATTTCTTACACTTAAGGAGGTACTATCATCTCCAAGCTTAAAAGCGTGCTCAACACAATCTCGTGGAGCTCATATGCAATTCAATCTCAAAAAACATATCTAAAACATGTTCATCAACTCATCTCATGAAGTCTATAGGCAACTTATACTTAATGCACAACAACATAAGGAAAATCAAGTACATAAGTAATTTCTTTCAAGACTTAAGCTTTTTCATGAACATGCAATTTAAGGAAATCATGGAAACACATAAACACACATGACTTCAAACAAAAACAAACCAAGAGGAAATTTATTACCTCAAGCTAGAGAAGGAAAAAGATGGGGACATCGGGACATCATATCGGCTTCGGCCTCCCAAGTAGCACCTTCAACAAGATGGTTTCTCCATAACACTTTTACGGAAACAACCTCTTTGTTCCTCAATTTCTTAACTTGCCGGTCTAGAATCTCAACCGGAACTTCTTCATAGGAAAGGTTCTCTTTCACTCCCAACCCTTCTATGGGGACTATGGATGTAGGATCTCCAACACACTTTTTCAACATTGAGACATGGAAAACTGGATGCATTGATGCCAACTCATTTGGCAAATCAAGCTCATATGCAACCTTACCAACACACTTTAAAATTTGATATGGGCCTACAAAACGGAGACTAAGTTTCCCTTTCTTTCCAAACCTCATTACACCATTCATGGGTGAGATTTTCAATTTGTCACGACCCGGGATCACCCCCTAGTCGTAACCGGCGTACTCGACCTCGAAGAGGTCTAATACAAGCCTCTTAGCATTCATTCATCGCATAGACACTAAAACCATAAGGAATTAAAAACTTTCTTTACCAAGAAAACATTTCATTAAAAAAAACAATAGCAAGCGGAAGACTTTCTAGACTTTATACATGATGTCTCAAAACCATCTAATACTTTAGAGTACAAATTTCGGGACTAATCCCGTACACAACTTAAACAATACTAAAAGACATAAAAGAACGTATTGGGTATTGTCCTCGAATCTATGAGGACTCACCAAGTCTTCATCTTCAACACTTAGAAACCTATCAAAGCCATGACATGTCATCTTCTCCAAATCCCTACACTTTAGTTCAAAAAAGGGAAAGAAAGGGGTTAGCACAATTAAGTACTAAGTATGGCGACCATGCAAAAACATGTCAAAAAGGACATTTTCAAAGAATAAATGCTTTCATATCAATTTGATAAAACCTTTCCTTTACAAGTATAAGAGACATAATACAAGTCAACATTAACATATAAGACCATAGCCCACCATACAGATAATCAACATATGTCCATATACAACTCATGCTTAACTTTAAAAGAACACATGTCATTTCATTACCATAGGACCTCTACCTAATATAATCTTAAGACACACTTGAGTAAGACAAGAAGTGACCGCCCATACAACCTCATCAAGCACACTTAAGTGTTCCTCAAGATTACCTTAGATAAGGACATTTCCTTTACAACATAACATCAATAGGCCAACATTCTTTAAGAAACCATTTTGGAGACATTCAAGCACATAAGGGGACTTTCACATAATAGTCGTTAGACTTAGGGAACTCACTTTAGTATCTTCAAAGCCTACTCGTGCCATGTGTAGATAGCATCCCATACTACTACCTACACGTTGTAGAACCTATCCAATAACTAGAGTGCACATCCCACATGATGGGAATAGGCATAACCGACATAGACCATACTAGCTAGGTATGGAATCCGGAGTCTATCCTACTCTGTGGAGGTTGTTCTACTTGCCAAAGGTAGAACTAGTAAGCAACCCATGTAGGCACATGGTTTAGGGGATGTCCAAGGAAGTTCATTGTGCCTAATCTCATACTCAACTAGGCCACCTTCCTAACCACATCCACTCGGTGCTAGCCTTGTTTCCCATAGAGTATTCAATCACATATGTACTTAGAGAAGGTTCCTTTTCTAGTTCAACCAACTCATAGTACCTCTTCCCAAGAAAGGCCCCATTTCTTAGTCATGGCCAATCAAGGTTCATAAGGATAGCTCATTAAATCCCCCTGGAAGGGTGCCTTAGGCCTACCGATTTTTCATTAAGGGTGCCTTAAGCCTGCCGGTCCAAGGTTCATCATTTCACACATGAGAAGGGCTACCACCATTAGGTCTACCGATTTCATGGTTTTACATTTACTTAGGAAAGCTAGACTTATGAAAGGGCACCATTTCTTAGTTCTGCCCATTTCACACATTCATGCATTCAAGACTTTAAGTAACAAGGAGGGACACTTTAGTCTACCAACCAAGTCACAACATTTTCATTTAAGGATACTTCATAATCCAACATCATTTCATATATACATCATAAGAAATCATACTTTAACTCACAATGCTATCCACTTTACATAGGATCATCACAAGATCACATAAAACTCATTCACATCATCCCTTCACATATAGCTTCATATAAAACTCATTCACATCATACCTTCACATATAGCTTCACATCAAACTCTACATATAGCTTCATATAGGACTTTACATATAGCCTCATATGTGTATAATAATACAACAATATAATAACATTCACATAATGCCCTTCATGGCCTCAATTCACAATAATACAACAAATAACCACCTCCACCAAAGGTGGATCAAACCAACCAATAACAATTATATTAATACTAAGAGATCAAGCCATTTTACCACTCTTTTCAAAGGCCATAAGCCACAATACTCAATTTCATGCCAATTATACAATATTTATCAAGTTTGATCAACTTACCCTCTTTCCATGGCAATCTTCATCATCCTCATATTCCAACAATTAACAATACAATAACAATGATAATAACAACATTCAACTATACAAACTAAGCTAAGCATAAGCCCATAATCAACATGAAGACCAATTCACAATTTTGCCCATTCAAGGCTAACATCCCACATCCTTCAATTCAATAACAATTCTTAACAATTCAACATAGATAAATACATACATGAACAGCCCACAACAATTTACACAATAATCGTCCATCAAATTACACAAAATCAATACACCCACTTTAGGCCAAATTTAGAGAATTTGTAAAGGCATGGGTTCATGAAGATTTCTTTCCTAAAACCATCAATAATCATTAATAACAACATAAAACATCATTGGAAATCATTTAATGCAAGGACCCATGCTTAGAATTCGAAATAGGATTTTGGTGTATTTGAAAGACCTTGAAAACCTTTTGATTGGGCTCCTTGAAAGAAAGAATGATCAAGGATAAAGGATCCCCATACCTTAAAGATGAATTCCCCACGAAATTTGAAGAAGAAACACCAAGAAATCTTCAACCCTAGCTCCAACTCCTCTTCTTCCTCTCTTCTTCTCTTCTTCACTCAAGAACCCTAACTCTTATTCTTTTAAAATGGAACAAAAATTATCCACAAACAGCCTAACACAACAATATAACCTCAAAAGAAAAGATTTGTGAAAAGACCGAAATGCCCTTAAATTTCCGGACGGACTCCCTGCCAACTGCCCAACTTTCAAAGGGCATAACTCGCTCATACAAACTCGGAATCGAGAAAACTCGGTGGCGTTGGAAAGATCGTTCCAAGGGCTTTCCAAACATAACTGGAACTACTCCTGGATCATCCTGATCTAGGAGTTATGACTGCTCAAAGTTGGCCAAAAACTCACTGATTTCCACACTTGGCCGAATTTCCAGATTCTGAATTTTTTTCCAAAAATGACTACTTCCAATTTCAAGCTTCTTCTTATTCATTTTAAATTGTCGGAGTTACACAATTAAAACGAAATTACATATAAACCCCTCATAGAACCTCATTATAAAGTCAACACAAAGTCATAGGCTCTTGCTTAACCTATCATTTTTTCCAAGTCGTTACACAAATAAACCCAATCAAGCACATCAAATTCAAGATCTCTCCTTCTAACATCGACATAAGACTTTTGTCGACTTTGGGGGGTTCTCAACCTCTCTCTAATAAGTCAAACTTTCTCAATAGCCTCATGAACTAACTCGGGCCCTATCAAAGCAACCTCACCCACCTCAAACCATCCTATAGGATATCTACACCTCCTACCATAAAGAGCCTCAAATGCAGCCATACCAATAATAGAATGGTAGTTATTGTTATAGGCAAATTCAATCAAAGGCAAATGGCCATCCCAATTTCCCTTGATATCAATCACGCAAGCCCTCGACATGTCTTCCAATGTTTGGATTGTTCTTTCCGCTTGCCCATCGGTTTGGAGGTGAAAATCCGTACTAAGCTTGACTTTAGTTCCAAGACCCTTTTGGAAGGACTTCCAAAACTGAGAAGTAAATTGAGTACCTTTGTCGGTGATAATGGACAAGGGCACTCTATGCAACCTCACCATATTTTTCAAATATTGCATAGCATAATCTTCCGCCGTATAGAAAACCTTGACTGGAATGAAATGGATCGACTACATCATTCGGTCTACTATAACCCAAATAGAATCATATTGGTGCCGAGTTCATGGCAACCCTACTATGAAGTCCCTATTCAAGTCTTCCCACTTCCAAGTACGAATGCTAATTTCTCGGGATAAACCTCTCGGTTTCTGATGCTCAACCTTCACTTGTTGGCAATTTGGACATTTGGCCACAAATCCCGAATTATCCTTCTTCATCCCATTCCACCAATAGACCTCCCGCAAGTCACAGTACATCTTAGTGGCTCCCGGGTGAATAGAATACCGAGAACTATGGGCTTCAATCAAGATATGTTCCCTCAAGTCATCAATATTTGGAACACATAACCGACCTTGATATCTAAGGACACCATCTCCCCCTTGGGATAAAGCCTCGACAGACTTTCTAAGTACCGCTTCTTTCAATTCTACCAAATCGAATCAAGACATTTCCTGGCTTTAACATCGGCTACAAAAGACGATTCTGACCCTTTATGAACCATAACCCCACCCTTGGCTTAGTCTACCAATCGAACACCCAATCAGGCCAACCTATGGACATCTCAGGCCAACTCTTTTCTATCATCATCTACATGTGCAACACTACCCATCGATAGTCAACTAAGAGCATCTGCTACTACATTCGCCTTTTCGGGGTGATATAAGACACTCATATCATAGTCCTTCAACAATTCGAGCCACCTTCTTTGGTGAAGATTGAAGTCCTTTTAGGTAAACACCTATTGCAAACTTTTATGATCGGTGAAAACTTCAACATGGACCCCATACAAATAATGCCTCCAAATCTTTAAGGTAAATAACATTGCCGCTAATTCAAGGTCATGGGTAGGATAGTTCTTCTCATGAACTTTTAGTTGCCTTGAAGCATAGGCAATCACCTTACCATTTTGCATAAGCACGCATCCTAACCCCACTCTAAAGGCGTCACAATATACCGCAAAGCCATTCGTACCTTCCAGTAAGGTCAAAACTGGAGTGGAAAGTAAGTCTATCCTTCAACTCTTGGAAACTTTTCTCACAAGCATCCGACCATATAAACTTGGCCTTCTTTTAAGTCAAAGCCGTCAATGGAGAAGCAATGGAGGAAAACCCCTCAACAAATATTCTATAGTTACCGGCCAAACCCAAGAAACTTCTAATATCTATCGGTGATAGAGGTCTAGGCCAACTCTTGACCACATCTGTCTTAATCAGATCCACCTCAGTACCCTTGCTTGACACAATATGGCCTAAGAAGGCTACAGACCTTAACCAAAATTCATATTTACTAAACTTTGCAAAGAGTTATTGCTCTTTGAGAATTTGCAATACAATTCTCAGATGATCAATGTGCTCATTCTCACTTCTCGAATAGATCAAAATATCATCTATGAACACAATTGCGAACATATCAAGGTAATGTCTAAACATCTTATTCATCAAATCCATAAATGTCACCGGACCATTAGTCAACCCAAACGCATTACCAAAAACTCATAATGACCATATCGGGTTTTCAGAATATCTTCTTCCTTCACCCTCAATTGGTGATAACCAGATTGAAGATCAATTTTAGAGAAATAACTTGCCCCTTCAAGTTGATCAAATAAGTCATCTATTCTCGGAAAAGGATACTTGTTCTTAATGGTCACTTTGTTCAATTAACGATAATCGATACATATACGAAGGGACCCATCTTTTTTCCTAACAAACAACACCGGATCACCCCACGGAGAGATACTCAGTCGGATGAAACCTTTATCCAATAGATCCTTCAATTGTTCTTTCAGCCCCTTAAGTTCCACCAGAGCCATTCTATGGGGAGGAATATAGATAGGTTGTGTATCAGGGAGAAGGTCAATCCCAAAGTCTATTTCCCTTTTGGGAGGAATACCAGGTAAATCTTTGGGGAAAACTTCTGGAAACTCTTTTACAATTGGGACCAACTCAATAATAGGAGTTTCGGACTCCACATCCCTCACCCTCACTATATGGTAGACACAACCCTTTGAGATCATTCTCTTATCTTTTAGGTAAGAAACAAATTGACCTCTAGGAATATAATTTCCACCTCCCACTCTAGGATAGGCTCATTTGGGAATTGAAATTTGAATACCCGAGTTCTACAATCGATAGAGGCATAACAGGAATGTAGCCAATCCATCCCAAGTATGACATCGAAATTTATCATGTCAAACTCTACCAAATCTACTAAAGTAACTCTATGGGATAAGGAAACGGGACATCTCCTATATACTTTCTTAGCCACCACAGGATCACGAACAGGGGTAGAGACAGAAAAAGGTTCTAACAACACATCGGGAACCATATCAAATCTCATAGCTACATAAGGAGTCACAAAGGACAAAGTAGAAGCTGGATCCAGCAAAGCATACACATCTATTTAGAAAACATTTAACATACCAGTCACCACGTCCGGGGAACTCTCTTGATCACCTCTAGTTTAGAGAGCATAGAATCGATTTTACTTAGGAGCACTTGCACCCGAACCACTTGGACCGTATGAAGGGTAGGGTTGAGCCCTATGACGACCATCTCCATCATTTTTAGGAACAGAAGGACAATTCCTTATTTTGTGATCCGTTTTCCCGCATCCAAAGCAAGCATTGGAACCCGCTAAGCACTTCCCTTCATGATTTCTCCCACATTTAGCACAAGTAGGCCTTGAAGGCTTATTACTATCTCCTTGAGGTTTTGGGTTAGACACCCTTTCATTGGTAGGCCTTGGAGGAGCATTTGAAGAACCTTTCCCGGAGAACTTTTGCCGGAACCTTGAACGACCCCGTCCAACGGACCTAGAATGTGACCAGTTACCATCATCCACTCTTGCTCTCTTTGCCTCTCTAGATCTCTCCTTGAGCTTTTCTTCCTCAATTTGTTGGGCATGCATCATAAGGCGAGAAATGTCCATGTCATGAACAAGCATAGCGGTGCGACATTCTTTGACTACCATATCGGACACACTCGACACAAACTTACTCATCTTAGCCCTACGATCCGCCACAATGGAAGGAGCATACTTGGACAACTGAGTGAACCTCAAAGTGTACTCCCTTACACTCATATTTCCTTGCCCAAGGTTAATGAACTTAAGTACCTTGGCCTCTCTCATCCCAAGAGGGAAGAATCTGTCAAGAAAAGCACTTTTGAACCTTTCCCATTCTATGGGACCCGCTTCCATCGGCCTTGCCTCTTTCCATTGATTGAACCAAATTTGTGCAACCCCTTTGAGTTGGTAAGCGGCTAATTCCGCCTTCTATTGGAGTCACTCCCATAATAGCAAGTATCTTGTAGACCTCGTCGATAAACTCTTGAGGGTCTTCCTCAACTTTGGAGCCATAAAATTCGGGAGGGTTCATCCTTGTAAAATCCCTCACTCTTATCACCGTCGTACCCACATTTGGGTTCACATGGGCTACCACCTCTCTATTGGCTTATGCTGTCACGGCTTGAGCCAACACTTGGAAAGCCGACCTAAACTCCGCATTTGTTACATTCTCATTTAATGGGTCAATTGGAGATTGAGGAGATTGAGGAGATTGGGGAGCAACCTGAGGAGGAACCTCTTGATCAATGTTGCCTCCCTCCATCCTTCTAGCATTAGCCCTTCTAGTAGTCATATCCTGAAAACCATCGGGTAAAGATTAGGGGAAGGACTTATAGAGTTAAACTCCATGGCACGATTTAGAGAAGTGAAGAAGTGAAGTTTCCTGAACATCTAATAGACTCTCATTAGTAAATGTGGCGCGTTTCACACTTATGAACAAGACTCTACTAGACATGGCTTGAGACATACTAGAACCATTCTAAACCTTGTGCTCTGATTACCAATTTTGTCACGACCTAGGGGGTGTAACAAGGCTTATAAGACCCCGAGAGGCCTCATACAAGCCACTTAGCATATCATAACATTAAGTAATAGAAATGAGCGGGAATTTAAAACTTTTCAGTACAATCAAAGTCTTTTATAAAACGAGCGGAAGTCCAACATATTTGTCTCAACCCATCAAAACAATATGAATAAAGTCTTGGGTCACGGACCATACAATAGTCCAAGACATAAAAGAAAGTGGTGATCACATCCTCGAACACAATGAGGACTCACCAAATCTTCACTTTCTTGATCAACAACGAAGCTAGACACGAGTGTGAGAATCAATATCGACGGACCCTATATTTGATAAGAATGTAGGCAAGAGTATGTGTTAGTACAATCAAGTACTAAATATGATAGCTAGCATGAACAACATAATATAAGCATTAGTCAACATAAGACATAAGGCATAAGCATAATCAATACATAATAAGCATCATAGTGAAAAGGGAACACTTCCTTAAGTAGCCTCACTTAACCTTAGCCAAGACTTCGGTCATTCGCCTCTAGTCAAGCTCACATCATGGAAGGCATATCTAGCAACACTCCAAGAAAATCATCTTCATAACATAATCATATCATGCATACTTACTTTTAAAGACATGGGGATTCGCCTCAATGCCTAGCTTACAAAGGCTAATGGTTATTCGCCTCTTACCTTACTTACTTTAAGATAACGGGTACTCGCCTCCACAATCTCATCATATGACATGGGTACTCGCATCCACATCATTTCATAAGGAGCGTGGGTACTCGCCTCCATATCCATTCATCATAGTAAGAACGTGGGGACTTACCTCTTGTTCAATTCTAAGGAGTATGGGAATCACCTCATAACCTTACATATGGAGGTCAAGGGTAATCGCCCCTAGCCTCATCAATTACAAAGCTTTTAGTCTAGATTCATTTTAGGTGAGCAATTGTTTCAACCTAGAATCATTCATGTGAGTAAATCTTTCACATTCATACATTCATAATTAAGCAATTCATGTGGGAAGTATCCATTCCTCAACAATAACATCAATTACAAACAATTCATGTCATAAGCTTTACTCTCAAAGCCCTAGATCTCATGATCATCATCTAAGCTTCATTCTAAAGCAATTCTAATCATAATTCATTAATCCTATAAGGACAAGCCTAAACCCATAAAGTTTCCCTTCATGGCATCAACCCAATTATATCAATCCTAGGTTAGAATCATGAAATAGACATGGGTACATGTAATTTAACTCTAAAACCATGTAATTCTACTAATTCTATCACAACCAATCACAATCCACTCAATTGGATCAACATTCATCACAACCCACAACATTGGAAGAAACCCTAACTAGAACTGGGGAATTCTTCATCAATTTGGGGAAATTCTAGGGGACTCCATGGATGGAAGAGTTCATGGATGAAAAGCCATCATATCTTGATTACAAAGCCCTCACAAGCTTGAATATTGGGAGACTTGACCTTGACATAGCTCCAATTTCTTCCTTCTTCTTCCAACTTCTAGAGAGAGAATTTTTTAGAGGAGTTTTAATGTCTTGAATGAGGGGTTTTGGGGGTTAATAATACTTATATAGGTGTTTTAGACTTAAGCAAAACGACACCACATTGACTTAATTAAAACCGGAAAACACCCATAAGTCCCTAAATTAACCTTCTAGGCCTGACCCATGAGACCCTGACTGACGGACCGTGGGTGGACCTACTGCCCGTCCTGCACAGTCGTGGTTCGTGGTCAGAGAGTTTAGGGCCATCGACGACTCCCTCAACCACGAGTCGTGGACTCATCCATAGGGCGTGGGTCCTGGTCGTGGTTCTACCTTAGGCATTGTCCATGTTGCCCTATCCACGAGGCTCACCTACGAGGCGTGGGTCCAGCCATAGGGCATGGTTGGCCTTCATGGGTGACACCTGGAACTTCTCCAAAAGTTGCAACTTTTCCTCTTTCGAATTCGGGGTGTTACAGATAGAGTAAGGTATTGGGTTGTTAAGAATTGGCATTAGATGAGACTGAAAGGAGATTCTAGGCATAGATGCTTTGAGATCGAAAGATGATTAGAGTCATTGAAGATGAAAGGAAAAAAATTGAAAAACACGTAAGTAAAGAAAGTGTTACATGTAAATATACTTTATTTTTCTAAAAAAAAAGTATATTTTTTGAAGTAATCAACACACGTATTACTATTTTTTTAAAATATTGCAAAATAATTACCTTTTGAATTTGAATATAAAGTGGTTACCTAAAACTGATCTACCTATTATTTCTATTCGCTCTATATACACAAATAAATTCAATTAAAAAATAATGAATCTACTCTTTTTGGAATGTTTTTGTTGATTTATTACCATTCTTCTCGTCTTCATTTTTTTTATGGCTAGCCGAAGAAGAATTAAATATATTTGCAAAGAAAAAAGTGAAAGTCCAAGAAGAAGAAGAACAATATTTATCAAAGTTCAAATCTTCTACATGATTATTTTAGATCGATAATGTCTTATTGTGTGATTATTTGTTTCATTTCATTCAATTTGATTTGTTTATGTCATATTTTGTATTTAAATTACGGAAAAGGGCCAAAATACCCCTGTACTATTCGAAAAGGTTTAAAATTACCCCTATCCACCTATTGGGCTAAAAATACCCCTCAGTCAATCTTTTTGGTCCACTATTACCCTTTAAACTAACAACCGTATATTTTTTAATTAATATTATTAATAATTATTACGTGGCGTCTTTATATTGGATAAAGTTTAATTCCAACCCACCAAACTATCTCCTACCCCACCCAACCCATATTGACTTCCTTTGACCCAAACCCAATTACAAGATCCATTAGAAATAAAAAAGATTGAATCATCTCTTCTCCCCTAAACCTAATATCCTATTTTTCTTCTTCCCCTTTTCTTATTAAGCTATTTCAAGATCAATTTCACCCAAAATAACCATAAGTTGTTGTAATTATAAGGCACGTAAGCACTATGGTGTCACGACCCAGACCATCGTGATTGGTACCCACATTAACCCTCCGGTGGGAGAACCACTACTGCAACCCAAACCAAGCAACTAAGCCAAAAACTAAAGCATTTAAGTTACAGAAGCAAGTTAAATAACTAAAGACTAAAGTTCCCATAAACTTCCAAAAGATCTAACAACTAAACAGTGCGGAAAAATACACCTAGAACCTGAAAGTCAACATACCAAAACTCTAACAAAATCCATAAGTCTAAACAAGAAGGGTTACAACTCCAAACGAATGAACTAATAACTAACTAGAAAGTCCAAGTCCGAAATGTGGACATGGACATAAAGAGAACTCATGGCAGCCTGGAAGTACTGGCTCACCCTTGAATTCGATCGACGATCACTGATCTTCTAAACGAGGTCTATCAATAGCCGCCTGAAGATGCCCTATACTCAACAAAGAAAGAGCAAGTGCAGTATCAGTACACAACCACAGTGTACTGGTAGGATCACGCGGCTATCCCACTAAGTGCAACATACATAAGTCAATACAACATAATAATAACATGCATACACCGAACATATACAATATCATCATCAATTGAGAACAACGTATAATTCCACATTTCTCAAGATACACAATTATGTCAACTCATTAGTCCTCTCATGGAACTCAAACCCAAACAGTTAGCATACCGGAACGTGGTACCCGATCCAATATTTATGCCAGAACATAGCAATCAATCCCATAATTATACCGGAACGTGGCAACCAATCCAAGTTAGTTTGTCGGAAGGCAACACCCGATCCATTCATCAAGCCACAATCACAATCACAAGTTACATTTTCATAATCATACAATCAAGTCATGATTCATGGCATTCATCATTCATATTTACTCATTTACAATTAATATGATCAATAATGCAACATTCGCATACATACATGTATCATAATGAAGCAAGAACAAACATACATCACACAATCATAGAATCACAACCATCACCTACCTCGAAACAAGCTTGAAACCTTAAGAAACTTGATTCTTCCCTTTCCGAATTCATTTCTCTTGTTCTTGGTCTACAAACAATAATTATAACACGGGAATCAATAAACGATAACTAATAACCCGAATTACCAACAATCCTATGAACCCTAGATCAAACTCATGATTCCAATCTCCCGATTAGGGATGTTTCCACCATAATTTCTAGATCAAAAACCCTTCTTCATCGATAATTACCCATTAGATTATGTTCTACGGATCAAAAAATGGATTCGGGGAGTTAAAATCTTACCTTTAGCCTCACGAATGGTAGAAAACTGTCAAGAAAAGACATGGGTTCGTTCCTTAGCTCTCAAATTCAAAAATGGCAGAATAAAATGTTTTTGGGGTTTATTTACGACTTTAAGTCGCATCTGGCCCGCCACAGCGGCACCCACCCCGCTACAACGGCCCCGCCCTGGCGGCAGAAATCCCGCCCCAGCGGCTTGCACGGAACCAGTGAGCTATTTTAAGAATTTCAAACCCCCATTTCATAACACAGCTTCAATCAACGACACTCAGAAACTACATGTTCACGCTAAGATCAATTTCGGGCGTTCTACTCGCCCGAATTCAATTTCGTAAAGTCGTACGAGTTCCTTAACGACTTATCTATCTACTCATGTAATCAAAATCAAAATTAAATCACCCGATTGTTACCAGATTTCCCTACACCTTAATGACTCTGATTTTGTCCAAATCTAGACTAGGTTGGGAAATATCAAATTACTACGAAAAAGTTTTTCGGCCCAAAAATTTTCTCAGTTGACTTTTCTATAACTACGGAAACCAGTCGTTACATATGGTCCCTCTATAATCATAAGTTGTTTTCTTGAAAGGCTAATTACACCTCTAACACCTCCTGTATTTTGGAAAAACACTTATGTATAGTGACATTGTTTTACATTGGTCTGACCATCAGTGCATAATTAACATAGATGAAATTGTCAAATAAAAGCTTCATATATTTAGTCCAGAATATGCATTCAAATATTCAATTACTCAAGAGGGATCTGCAGGATTATGTTGGGGTAGCTAAGTTGCTGATGAGATGCATTTTGCTTTTTTGAGTAACTAGTTATGTACAATTGATGTTGGATGATATTTTTTCTAGAAACTCGTTGTTTACAATGTCATTGTTAAATCCAAGGTTCATCATAATGAGGATAAAATAGATTATGTGTTTAAGGATAAAATAAATTGGGTGAAATTGATCTTGAAATTGCTTAATAAGAAAAGGGGAAGAAGAAAAATAGGATATTAGGTTTAGGGGAGAAGAGATGATTCAATATTTTTTTATTTTTGATGGATCTTGTAATTGGGTTTGGGTCAAGGGATGTCAATATGGGTCAGGTGGGGTAGGAGAAAGCTTGGTGGGTTGGAATTAAACTTTATCCAATAGAAAGATGCCACATAATAATTAATAATAATAATAATTAAAAAATATAAGGTTGTTAGTTTATAGGGCAATAGTGGACCAAAAAGATTGATTGAAGGGTATTCTTAGCCCAATAGATAGATGAGGGGTATTTTTAAACCTTTTCGAATAGTACAGGCTATTTTTGGCCCTTTTCCGTTTAAATAAAAATGGGAATAAAAATAGACAATTTTAAAACTTCCCAAACATTCCACTCAAACACAAACTCTAAAACCTGATTAACTAAAAATTAATAAATTAAACAAATTATATTACACAAATTGTAAATTTTAATATTTATATAAAGATAAAAAATAAAAATTAAATATTTGAATGATATTTTTTAAATTAAAAATTAAAAATAATAATTAAATTCTTTGCTTAAATAAAAACGGGAATAGAAATAGACAGTTTTAAGACTTCCCATTACATTTCACTCAAACAGAAACTCTAAGGCCTCATTTGTTTTCATTAAGATTAAGATGTCTGAATCTGAATATACATCTGAATATTAAGATATACATTAAGATCTAAATGTATAAATCTGAATACACATCTGAATATGTAGATGTTGTCTCTGATTTTGAACATTGAATTATTAGGATTGTTTGTTTTCAATATCTGAATATGCATATGAAATTAAACGTTATATCAATAAAATATTATACAACACTCATTTTAGTAAAATATTTTTTTTTTAACAGAAAGTAATATTTTGAATATTTTTTTTGTAAAAAATATTGTAACAATGTAAAATAGTTTACATAGAGTAGTAATATATTGTTATTGTTATCAATCAAATAATTAATACTTTTTTATTTTCTGGAATCATGCTAAATATTATACCATGGGAGTGCTTATCAATTCAAATATATTGATTAATTTATGAAAGTAAAAGGTATATATTAAGTTAATTAAGTTAATAAGAATAAATGGAATTATAACGGTAAGCATGTAATTAACATTAACTAAATAAGAAAACAACGTGACTTTTATAACTTGTTGTGATATAGTTGAATTAAGATAGGAGCCTTATTTTTTAGTCTGATGTTAAGACTGCGTTACAGTTCTGATTCGTTTAGATCTATTCAGACTCATTAAGAGACTTATAAGGAAATAAAACAAACAAACTTAATGTACTGAATCTGAATAATTAAGATTCAGTTCTAAAAAACAAACACACTTAATGAGGTGAATTTGAATGATTAAGATTCAAACACCCATTAGTGCAACCAAATGAGGCCTAAAACTTGATTTAAGTAAAAATTCATAAATTAAACCAATTATATTACACGAATTGTATATCTTTTAACATAATAAAATACTAACAAAAATTCAATAATTGTAAAATTCAAAAATTAATTATAATTCGTTTATATATGTATCTTAAATTAACCAAAAAGAAATAAAAAAGAGTAACCAACAAAAAAATTCTATTAAAAATAAATATTACAAAATTGTATTTTGCAAAAAAAAGATACATGTAATTGCAGTTAATTATTTTTAAATAGTGGGATCAGTTTTAAAAATCAGTAATTATAAATAATTAAAATTTTATTCTTTATTGAATAAATACTTTAAATTAATGTTATATAACCATTTTACAAATTTTTATATTTATATAAAGTTTAAAATTAAAAATTAAATATTTAAATGATGTGTTTTAAAATTAAAAATTAAAAAAATCTTTATTTAAATAAAAATGGGAATATAAATAGACAGTTTTAAAACTTCCCATTATAGTCTCACTCAAACACATACTCTAAAGCCTTATTAATTAAAAGTTAATAAATTAAACAAATTATATTACACAAATTGTAAATTCTAATATTTTTATAAAGATAAAAATTTAAAATTAATATTCGAATGATAGTTTTTAAAAATTAAAAACTAAAAATAATAATTAAATTCTTTATTTAAATAAAAAGGGGAATATAAATAGGCAGTTTTAAAACTTATCATTACATTCTCACTCAAACACAAACTCTAAAACCTGATTAAAGCCTCATTTGTTTTCATTAAGATTAAGACCTCTGAATGTGAATGCACGTCTGAATATTAAGATTTGCATTAAGAGTTAGGTGTTTAGATCTGAATACACATCTGAATATTAGATGTGGTCTCCAAATCTGAACACTTGTTTTCAATAACTGAATGTTGAAATCAAACATTATATTAATGAAATGTTATAAAAAATTCATTTTAATATTACTTTTTGATTAAAAAAAAATATCATAATCATCAAGCATAACATAAAAAAAAATCACCAATAAAAAGTATTTTATAGGCACAATATAATATCAAAAAAGTTCAATAAGTATGATAGATACTAGTCAAAAAATAATAAATAATGTATCACATTATCAGCGCCTAACATATATTTTGACTAATTATAAATACTAAAGAATCCTTATCTTTTTTTTCCTATAACCTTAATCCAATTCTCTAACTTGTGAACCTCTAACGTCATTCATGCTTTTTTGTAGTGGACACTTTGACAAAATATACTAACACATGTATTGTATAATGACTATTTTCATCCAAGTCCATCTAATTTTTCCATATATTCTTCAAATGTAGATGCACTGTTTTTTTAATCAATAACTCTAAAGCAGTAATCATCTTCTCATCAATTTCCAATTCAGACGAATAAGTTTATTTTCTTCCCCAAAACTTTTTTTTCCAATTGAAACTGAAGATTGGGATGGAGAATTATTAGGAGCTCCATTATTTTTGGTCACCAACTAGTTCAACAACAATAATATATTAGTGTTATCTCACAAAAGGGTTTGATGATCGAGGAGTCTCAATAAAATTATTGGCCTAAGACAAAATTCTAATAAGAGACCTCAAATATGTATACATAGTTATTATTTTTAATTATGAATAGTATTTTTTTCACTCAAAAACCTTGATGAACATCAATACACTAAAAATATTATTGCAACAAGTGTTCTTGACAAACATCAATACACCCTGAGAAAATTATTAATATAAAAAAAATTCTTGTAAAAATTATGAAAACTTACCAGTTCAAGAGGAAAAACTTGGTGTTTGATTGAGAAAAAAATTTGTAGTTGTGAGAGAAAAAGTCACGGAAAAAATGAGAGAGGCGATACATTATTATTTTATAATTTATTAAATAAGTCTAAATGGTGTTAAGACTCTCATGCAGATCTGATCCGTGCAGGCCATTTCAGGTTCATTAAGAGGCTTTTTGAAAAAAGAAACAAATGGACTTAATGGGCTAAGTCTGAATCATTACCTAAAAACTAAACGTACTTAATGGGCTGAATCTGAATGATTAAGATTCAGACCTCCATTAAGTGCAAACAAATGAGGCCAGTAAAAATTAGTATATTAAACAATTATCTTTCCCCCAATTGTATTTCTTTTAACATAATAAAATACTAACAAACATTAGACAATTTTAAAATTCAAAAAATAATTTAAAATTATTTTATATATGTATCTTAAATTAACCAAAAAGAAATTAAAATGAATAACCAACTAAAAAATTCTTTTAAAAATAAATATTACAAAATTGTATTTTGCAAAAAAAAAAAAAAGACACATGTAATTGCACTTAATTGTTTTAAAATAGTGGGATAAGTTTTAAAAATCAATAATTATAATTAATTAAAATTATTTCAAATTCGTAATTTTTTTTAAAGATAGGTATTAAATATTAAATATTTGAATAATATATTTTAAAACTAAGATTTTGAAAAAACTTTAAATTCTTTATTTAAATAAAAATATGGATATAGATAAGGAAAAATCACACCACACATCTGTTTAAGGGTTAATATTACAACGTTTAGATCTACTTTTTTTATATTAGTACTTATAACATTTTAATTACAAGTATTAACATATTAGTTTTAATTTATAAATTAATTAATTATATATTATTAACTAATATATATTATATAATGTTATATAATAATAGGTAAGAGAAATAATATTAATGAGAGAGAATCAATTTGTAATTATCTATTACACCTTTTAAGGGATTTTTTTAACTTATCACATGTCAACCCACACCCCACCCTCACGTTACTCTCAAAATATCTTTTCCATAAATATAGTAATTTATAATTGACAAGATAAATCTTTCCCTTAATATTCTCCTAATTAGTTGATTTTTATTTTGATTATTTTATTATTCTCAAGATAAATATTGATTACTATTCAAATACTTTTTATTTATTAATGACTATTGGGGCCTTTATTTTTTTTTTAAATAAATAAATTTATCACCGTATATTGTAACATGTAATTTTCTCTCACTTTAATCTATCTTTTTTGCTTTTCTTGATGTTTTTTTATTTTAAATTTTGATATTGTTTTTTTTAATCTGATTTTTTTAGAATTAAGAATTCTATATTTTGAAAATTTTATTTCGTTTTTTATTTTAATTAATTTGAAACTTGATTTTTTGAGGAAAAGAAATAGTTTTACTGAAATTTTGAACTCGTTTTTGGTGTGTTTTCTATATATCTAAAATACTATTTTGTGGGTGAAATAAGTATATTTAATTTTGAAATTTGTTAATATATATATATATATATATATATATATATATATATATATATAATATGAGATCATAGAATCTTTAATAAGGAGTTCCTAAGTTTTAGCCTAAATATGATTTTTAAATCACACTTAAATACGGAATATAAATTGAAGATAGAGGAAAATATAGAACTTGTATTAATTATTGCTTTTTAGACTTTTAATTACATGTTTTGATTTTTGGGTGATGTATATTTCTTTTGCTACAATTTCCGACAACAATATGTAATATGCATTGTTTTATATTCAGATTTATTCTTCCCAGAATTATACTCGTTGGATACCAATTTCATACATTTTTATTTTTTGTCTTTGTTCTAAAATTTCAAGTTGAATACCAAGTGTATATAAATTTGATACAATATTAACTTGTTTTAGATTGTCTAATTTGATTGAAATATCAGTTACATTTTGTTTTTTAAATTCTCAAGTGGGATATCTGTTGGATACCAAATTGATACCAATTGAATACAACATTAACTTGTTTAGGTTGTCTAATTTGGTTGAAATCTCAACTACATGTTGATTTTTCAATTTTCCAATGGGATGTCAATTCGATACTAAATTTATATAAATTGGATGCACTATTAACTAGTTTTACGTTGGCTATTTCAGTTGAAATCTCAATTATATGTTGTTGTTTTTTATTTTACCACTGGGACATTAGTTGGATACCAAATGTATACCAATTTCATACTTAGATTTGACTTAATTTTTCCAGTCGATATCAATCGCATACCAACATTACCTATTTTTTGAGTATACATTCGAAAAACACTGAATACACAAATGATTAACTAGCACACATAATTAATATTTTGAAATTATAATTCATTAACTTAAAAAACAAAATAAATCAAAACATGAGTTTGCCACAATAAAACAACCAAATCAAAATAAAAATAAATTATGTCTTTTTTCAGAAGGGTAATTTGAACATGTCTTGATGTTGTGTTTCTCCCGATGACATGTACTGCACGTAATCTTAGATCTCTTGAATTTCACATCAGCAAACCATTTACAGCGTTCAAGTTGTGATCTCCCTACAGTTCTTTTTGAACCAGGCGACAATAATTTATGCTCCAACACTTTTTGAATTGCATATTTTCTTGTTCATCATAAATGATTGTGTCAGTATTACATCATACAAAAGTACAAATAACTTTTATACATATGTTATATCAGTATACAAATTTCATACAATTCTTATTCACACATTTCTTACCAATTTCATGTCAAAAGTTATCAATTATTCATACAAGGATCATTATGTCACTAGAATACCAAAATAATTCCAACTTAGAAATATTAATTGTCATTTTTAATAAACAGTATACCAAGTTCATTACATTATTATTCTCAAAATTCATTACAATATAATGCCAAAAAAAAACAATCCAATCAAACCAGAAATATCGATTGTCATACATGTCTGGTAGTATTAGTATACAAATTCCAAAGAAAAAATTGTCTATTTTTTTAACCAGAAATATACCAAAAATTAAAAATGGGTCAGACAAATAATGAACAAATTCAATGTTCATACCAAAATATAACATTATACAATAAAAAAAATGCCATAACTCAAATTATTATACACAACAAAAAATCTGAAATCAGTATACAAATTTCATACAATTATTATGCACACTTTTCATACCTATTTCATGCCAAAATTATACTTATTTCATGCCATAAGTCGTCACTTTTTAACAGCAGAATCATGCCACTATAATATCAAAATAATACCACTTCTAACTATTAATTGTCATTTATTAGACAAATAGTATACGTAATTTTCAAATATAATTCTAAAATCGTACCAACATGGTATAACCCATATACCAAATTCAAATAAATTTTATGTAACTTTTTAACCAGAATCATACAAAAAAAAAATGAATGTTCAAACCAAAATCTATACCAATTTCAAACAAATTTTATGTAATTTCAAAAGTGAATATTCATATAAAAACGTCATAATTAAAGCTATTATACACGAACAAAATCTGAATATTTTTTTCCAGAATCATTGTTCATAAAAAAATTTAATGTTTGGTTTGTATTACAATACAAATAAAAAATCGCAAATAACACTAACCTAAATGATCTCATCTACCACCATGCTTTATTAATACTAATAAGAAGCTGTCCATTACAAGTAAATAAAGATTATTGAATAAAAACGAATATGAATTAGATGAGAGTAATAGTTTATAGAGAAAATATTGAGAAGAGAGAGAAACCTTCTAACAAAAGAAAAGAAATATGTTTGAACGAATTTTAACTGCTTTGAGCTAAACAAGGAAAACAAATATTCTTTTTAAAAAAAATTAATTTTAACTGATTAAGTAAAAAAGGAAAACAAATATTTTTCTTTGAATCCCCTAAATTTATGGCATTATTAATTATCCATAATGTATTCAAATTAATGACATATCCATTTTTTCTTTTTATGATTTAAAAAAAAATGTTTTTTACTATTATTTTAAAAAAAAAATGTTATAACCTGAAATTTTTTATTGTTACAACTTGAAAGTTTTATTATACTGTCATAACTTGAAAATATTAGTCATATATATATGTCATTTATAAAAATTTCACAATAAATAAACAGTTTTAAAACTCCCCATTAAATTCCTACTCAAACACAAACTCTAAAAACATATTATGAAAAGAAATTACAATAAAATAAACGAATTTTAAAAAATATGAAACTTCACACTAAGAAGATATACAGAAAATTGTCTAATAATTAAAATAAAATGAATTGCCATTTTAAAATAGAAACTAAAATTTAAAAAAATATTTTAATTGAATAATTACTTTAAATTAATATTATATAACCATTTTACAAATTTTAATATTTATATAAAGATAAAAATTAAAAATTAAATATATGAATGATCTGTTTTAAAATTAAAAATTTAAAAAAAATCTTTATTTAAATAAAAACGAGAATATAAATAGGGCAGTTTTAAAACTTCTCATTACATTCCCACTCAAACACAAACTCTAAAACCTGATTAATTGAAAATTAGTAAATTAAAAAAATTATATTACATAAATTTTTAAATTTTAATATTTATATAAAGATTAAAATTAAAAATTAAATATTTGAATGATCTTTTTTAAAATTAAAAATTAAAAATAATAGTTAAATTCTTTATTTTAAAAAAATGGGAATATAAATAGGCAGTTTTAGAACTTCCAATTACATTCTCACTCAAACACAAACTCTATGACCTGATTAAGTAAAAATTTAGTAAATTAAACCAATTGCATTACACTGATTGTATTTCTTTTAACGTAATAAAATACTAACAAAAATTCAAAAAATAATTTTTTGTGTTATTATTCTAATAGCTAATTATAGCTATAGACATAATATTTAATAATATAATTGTTAAATTGTGTATTAATAATATTAATTTAACATGCTCAAATAAATAAGTTGACGAATTGTGTCATTATTTTAAAAATATACATTACTAAGTGCATGATAAATTTTAATAGTTATTTTTAATTTAAAATATTATTATATTTTAAAATATCCGCACAACGCACGGATACGTATTCTAGTTACTAGTATTTCACAGTCTCCCCCTGCGAATTGGAGTGTGTAATTACCCCTGTCAATTACATTCAATTATTTGCTGACCAAGTAATTACCTGGCCAACTAAACAGGTCAGACAATATATATACACTCAATTAGATCAAATCTAATTACCAGGGTGACTTTCCAAACATGCCTTAACATGGTGTAATTACAAATTGGTTACTTTTTAAAAAAAAATTCAATTTCAATTTTTTTTCTTCGTTTTAGTTTTTTAATTCTATTATTTTAAGTTCTTTTTTTTATTATTCTAAAAATTTCTAAAAGTTTGTTTTTATTTTTAATTTTTTATATTTCATTTCTTTCTCATTCTCAACCTTTACTTCATGTGATTCCATGCAATTTTTTGTATTACTTATTTTTCATGCCATGCTTATTTTATTTTTATTGGCATAATTTTGATAGTATTCTAAATTTTAAATTAAAGTAGAATTCTTTGTTGATTAAGGTTGTGGACTTAGGTTTTCTTTCTTTTAAATCATATTTATATATGTTATGCTCAAATTTGACATAAGACTAATTTGTTTTGAATTTAGAACTTGTGTTATATTTTCAGTTTCATTTGTTTTAGTAGTATTACGTGAGACTGGCCCTATAATTGTAACTGTCACCGTAACTCTCACCACCACTTATAATGGAAGTATCATATTGCAAGTCATTTATTTTTTAGTTAGACTTGACATATTATCTTTTTTGTCAAATATTTTAATAATGATGACATTTTATTTATAACATTGATTTTTTTTTTGTCAAAATGCATTTCATGATGTTCATAGAAATCTGGTACTTTTAGTTTATATGATTAGTTCAACTGAAATATACTAATTTGAAAAATATAAATCAATTAGTTTTTTCATAATATTACTTAAAAACGTATGTTTATTAGTAATATATTTTCAAAAATATATATCTCTTACAAATTCAATTTAATATCATTTATAAAGTTTTTTATTTGTCTAATATAAATTTTAAATAATTAATTTTATTTTTAAAATTTAATATAATCTTATTATTGCAATTGTGAATTCGAACAACACATGTGTAATTACACTGTGTCAAACAAACATGTCAGTGTAATAACTAGGATGTCTAATTACTAGGCTGATAATTACTACCCTAGTAATTACACCAATTCCAATTACCAGGTGACTTTTCAGACAGACCCTTAATCTCCCTTAAATCCTTATCTGACTGTTGATTTTCCTTTAGTTGAAGTAGAAGTTGAGAAAACCAAGTCGCTCCCAAGCTCTTTCATTTGGAACTCTCAATTGGATACTAGTTATGCAATTTGGATCTGGTTCCTTGACCTTCGCCTTTTACTTGTGAAAGTATTGTTTTTTGTTGGCTGACACAGCTTAGGCTAGTTAGTATTTTCACATTATTTTTTTTATTTGGTCACAAACTATCTGGCATTTAATAACTGTCAGATTGTGTGACCTTTCTCTACTCTCCTATCATGTTTGGATTTTGTGGTTGTTGTTAATACTCTTTATTCTTACTCTAATTGTTGGTATTTGGTTTTTGTACATTTCAAAATCTTCCTTCCCATGTTTTGTTGCTGGTTAAAACTATAGAATTGTTTCATGTCTTCTTGATTGATTGTCGTGTTTGTGATGAAATCCGCTAGTTGATTAGTTTCTATGAATATATGATTGAACTGTACATTTATTTGACTAGCAATTTCCTTTACTTCCTCAATTGTCTCGGCCATCTCCCAAGGTATTTTCTGGTGCCCTTCTATCTTCTTCTTTAAACATAAAGAATTTGTCTCCAATATGATATCTTGGAAAACTTGGTAGATATAAAATCTTAAAGCTCTCCAAATAGTGACACAAAAACCATATGAACTATGTCACATATTCCCTTTTCTAGCTCCATCAGTATTGCATGTTAAGACGAATTCAAGATTTGAAGACTTTGGGTGTACCTGTCACGCTCTGAGCCTATACCCTGGACATGACCGGCACTCGAGAACCATTGTTGGCTGCGAAGCGAACCCTTAGCCTAGTTGACTACTTAGGGGAAGACTAACTCAAGTAGATATAGGCTTTAAAACAAAAATAAATCATTAAGTCAAAGTGCTCAATTTAAATATCTGAAAATACTGAATGACAACAGTAATAGTTTTAACAAAATTTCTTAAAAACTCTATGAAGCGTCTACTGTTTTAAGACATGTATCGGGACAAGACCCATGACAACCTTAAACAAACTAAGACTGAACTAAATAAGTGGAGTCCTCCGGAATCAAGGAGGTCTCACCAAAAAACTATCAGGAGTGCGAAGTAATCTTAACAAAGCGCATGTTGATGATCCTAAACACATGTATATACATCATAAAAAGATGTCAATCGAATGACAGTAGTACATTGAAAGTATAGGTATGTAATATAGCTGAAGCAACAATAGCTGAACTGAAAAGGCTGCAACAAAATACTCAACTAAATGTAAAGCATAAATAGAAGCTAAGATCATTTAAAGCCTCACAAAGTAAAATATGCTAACTCACTGAACTATATATATATATATATATATATATATATATATATGACAATCATCACTATGAGTCTCGTGATGATAAATCATCTCGCCCACACAGCTAGAACTGTCCTATACCTTGCCAGGGTATAGAACAAACTCAACTTTACAAACTAACTTAACAAATTGAATTCTTAGCTACCATTCTCCATCAACACCACCATTTTTTATAACGCTTAAATTATCCTCAAAACAAAAAGAAGAGTAAGCGATCGTCAGCCATAAAAATACACAATGAAGAGTCGGGGTCGAATCCCACAAGAAATGATTTAAGGATAAGACAAGGAAATTAAGTATGCAGACATATTCATTGTAGCACTTTAGAACAATTGGGTAGATAATTTTACCAAATTTACAAAAATAGAATTGTAATCAAGTATCGCAATTAAACTAAAAAACATAGGGATTTCACAAGTAAGAGACCATCTAGAGGTGTGGAGATTGGTATTGATGTCACATAGGGGTACAAGTCCTGCTCAATAGTGCTAAATAAATATGGATAGGCTAGGAAATCTTCAATGACACTAATCTTTTTTCGATCTCATAGTACCATATCATAGAATCTCCTTTCGGTCTCATCTATGTGAATCACAAATCAACTCATTACCTTACGGAAATCTCTCTTTCGAGCATATTTGACAACTAGAAATGCACTATAATTTCTCTTTCGAGCAAACCATAGAAGTCAAACCTAAATTGCATACGTCAAGTTATTTACCCACTTCAATTGATCTCTTTCAAACATCTATCAAAGATCTCGAATAGGAATAGTTTGCAACCTTAACCCATGAATTTAATCTCATGCTAAATAACCTAAATTCATAGATGAACAATAATAAAACACAACATAGAACAAGACCCACTACATTAAGTCAACACCCAACCCATAATCACACCCCTAGAGTTGGGATTTTAGTCACACATCATAAAAAAACAAAGAAATTATACTTATGATGTTATCAGCCATTAATGTGTTGGAAATTAAGCAATAATCTTCAACAACCACTTCAATTTCAACCCTCAATTGTTAATTACAAGAGTGTTTGAAAAACCCAAAAAACTAAGAAAAAAAGTATTTCTCAATATCAAAATTAAACTATGAAATTAGGGAAAGGTTTATCTCAACATTCCACTGGCCTCCCCCAAAACTTCCTATATTTTCTCTCTCCTGTGGGTTATTTATAGTTTCCCCAAAATTACCCCAAGATTCCATACGTGACTCATTTGGTGACGTTAGTAGGGCTCACTTAACTCTTTTGGCAGATCGCCGTTTTCTCTTTAGCTCGCTTTTCTTTTGTTTCAAGCTTCAGTGTTTGAACCTCAATTGGTGAACTCAATCGAGTCAGTCTTTCACATTCGATGGATCACCGATTACCACCTTGTTCACCCTTTCAACTTTCATTTTTGCTCAGAATTCTTTCACCTTTGGTGATGGACTTCTAGTTCGCCCATTCAACTTCGGTGAATTGCCTTTTCGTCTTTAGTCTGCCGACCTGCCTTAAATATTTACAATTGTGCACACTGTCAACTTGGGTGAGGTCAGACCAATTAGGCGATCCACCGTTTTGGTTAGGCGACTACCAGTTGGGAGTTTGTACTCCTTACAATATTTTTGGCCTTTTTTTCATGTATTCATCATTGCCTTGTCCTTTATCCTTCATACTCGAAAAACCTCAAAATATCATCAGGACAGGACATAAACATGCATCGAGGACACTAATTATTGAACTAAAAAGACCTCAAATGAGTGGAAATCTACCACTCATCATAAGGTTCAAGTGGGAATATAAACATGGAAAACAACTCAAAGATCTCGATGCATAATATATTGCAACTCAAAATCAAGAATTTAGAACTTGGAATCGATAACATAATTCATATCAAGAATTCTCGAAACTAAGGGTATAACCCTAGATTGGACTCTTACTGACTGAATTTAGATGTAAGGCATGAGGATGAACTCAGTCTATCACTATGAATAGCCTTACATACATGGAAGAACACTTTTCTTGAAGAAACTCGAAGAACTTGAAGAAGATGCTTGAAAACCCTACCTTTCTCATCTTGGATGATTGCTCTAAGTCTTGGGAGTGCTAATGAACGTAAAAGAGTTGATCAACAATGTTTAACCCTTAATTAGAGGTAAAAATGTTGGGGTTTAAACTTAGAAGGGGTTGGAAAACACTAGAATACCCATACTAAAAATCGTGGGGTCGACTCTATGGGTGCCACCTACAGATCATAGAAACTTCTACAGTTCATACTGGTCAACCGTAGATCGAGTACTGACGACTGAGATTTGGGGTCAACTTTTACAAACTAGCTCCTTCCTACGGTCCGTAGGACCCTCTCATAGAACCCAAAGTTCCTCAATTTTTTTAGAACACTCCTACAGTTCCTCTCTTTGAATTGTAGACCATTCTACAAACCATCCTGTTAGTCCGTAGGTCATCATCTGAGACTTGACATTTTCCGAAGTTCTTCATCTACTTAAACAACTTCATTTGTGAAAAAAAACCACTGAGAGTCCTCTTCTATTCTTATTTAGTTTTATTTTAGAGTTTTTTTTTTTTAATGTAAACTCCTAACTTCCAATTACGAATATACGTGTTTAGAAGTAATTGTATAACCTTGGAAGAAACGATCACAACGATTTGCAATGAAAGTTGCTTTTAAGATAGTGACTTACCATAATACAATATTTACCATATTTTTTTTTGGTGTGTTAATTCTTATTGAGAATCTATTTATTTTCCATATATAAATGATAAATATTAGGTAAATAAAAAAAACCCTAGATATATACTATTTATAAGTCAACATTTTGTAGTCTTGGGCTGCTGCACAACATTATTATTGTTAGAGAGTAATTTTTTAAGAAAAGAAAAAGAATAAACGAAACAAGGTTGGACGTGGAAAGGGAAAATCAAGCAGTTGGTTAAAGCAGAGATGGTGGACAAACTGATCGTCGCCGTTGAAGGCACCGCTGCGTTGGGCCCTTACTGGAAAACCATCGTTTCCGATTACCTTGATAAAATTATCAGGTACTCATTTTCATACACTTAAATTCAGTTTTGTTTTTTCTACCTGTTACCATTTTTGTTTCAGTATTTCATCCAGAATTCTGCCATTAATTTTCGTTATTTGGATAAATTGTTGTATCGTCGGCCGGTTTATCTTTCCCTAGTTTAGGATGGGAATTAAAAACTCAACCTTTACACGAATTTAACCAAAATTATGGTCAGAAGCTAATGGAATTTAACTCCTGACCTCAGCTGACCGGAGATTCAGACTCCTCTATTATGAATACATTGAGTTGTAATGATCTACTTCAATTATGTTTTAATTATAAAAAATGAGTTGTTTATTTATTCAATTTTGTAAACATCTCTTACAAAATATCCTGCATTCCAATGCTAGTAAATCATTGAGAAAATGCTATTCTCGGGAAATACTATTTCTCTATGTGATAATCATGTGCACATAGCATTTGAGTTTCTCTGAACTAATTTGGGGAACTTTTGAAGCCTTGATACCGAAGTTTAACTTTGAAAAAAGAAAATAAGAATGAATGGCTTACAAAAAGTCTAATTCCTGAAGGGAGGCAGTTAAAGAACTCGCAGTTGTTTGCAATGATTGGAATTTCCAACTGTTGCACTTTACCCACCCCTCCCTTCTTATAAGATCTTTTGTTTACATGGTTCTCTCAAACCCTAAACTTAAGTTGCTCGGAATCTCCAAAAATGTTGCCGCACCCTTGTCGGATCCTCCAAAAATGCGCTACTTTTGAAGGATCCGACATCCAACTATGACATTTTTGAAGAGTCCAAGCAACATAGCCTAAAACTATATAACGTAAACCCTACTTACTATTTCTTGTTCACACAGTTACTATTTCTCCATGAATTCTCTTGCAACCTCATCATCTCGTATCTCTCTCATATTTCAATTCTTAAGGCTCTCAATCAGTGATCTTTCTTTTCAAGTTTCAACAGCTGTGATCTTTGTTTTTCAGTAATTTGGTTACTCTCTTCTATCTCTCCACTTTGACTACTTAACTGATTTATATTTATTGTGTTTATTTTGAATTTATAGTGGCACCATAGTCTTGCTCATCTGCATTCTTTAAAAGAGACGTAATACTGCAACAATAGACAATGAGGATGTTAAACAACCTAAATGTGACATCAAGAAAACAAAATATATACATTTTACCCCTCAAAGTCAAAATGTAGGAGAAGATAGTCAAAGTGAAACCTATAGGCAACGCAAATACGATGATGGTGAATTATTTAGACTGACAAATTTCCCCCCTTATTCTAGCAAAAATTAAATAGACCAAGCCCTTAGGTATACAGAGAAGCATGGATAAGGGAAATATGATCATTTAATACGAAAATGTTGCTCACCTTTTTCTCTAACTTTTTAGTCGCGCGTTAATTAAATCTGCGGAGCTTGGAATCAACAGTGTATTTTAATCTTCTGCATGGATGGAGCTATTTCTATGAAAAGATAAGTAAACAAGGTTAATGCTCTTTCAGAAGAGGCATTTCAGCGATAAAAGTAGTTTAGAAATAGGCTTTTTGGAGTACAAACTGGATAAACGACTTCCAATAATATTACTTCCGTTCTTGGGTTGAAGGAAACTAAAAGAAGCCAAGTTAATTGAATTATGCTGCTTAAGACATTATTGCTTTGCCAACTATTTATGCATGCATTACAGTTATCTTTCTGGCATATTTTTCTCAATCCAATAAACTTATTGAGACCCACAATTTCTTAGACTGTTAGTCTCCTGTTAGTTGACTTGCCGGCTCACTACATTCCATGCTTAGTGAGATATATAAACTCTGGAGAAGTATTAAATGCAGATTTTAATTTTAAAACTTAAGATTAACTATTGAGAAATCTTAAATGTATATCTAAATTTGAAAATTTCGGCACAATTCGAATGAAGGATTTATTAAGATGTTTTTAATATACTGCCATGTTTAAATGGGAATATAGTCTTTCCAAGACTACCAGGGAAAATCCTCTATCCATATGGTGTGGATGCAACTCATTTTGGTTATTAACTATATATAACCCTGTCCATGACAAGGTTGATTATATGCCACTCGAGGTCATGTAAATGTTTCCCCTCTAGGGGCAAGCTCAGGATGCTAATGAGAAGAACATGTTCAAGGGTAAAAAATTATTATAGTCATGGAAGGTACATTAGTGGGTTTCTTTCGGCTAACAATTCTTGTCAACCACTGAGAGGGATAATTAGACCTGCTTTCTGACCTTCTATCGCTGGTCTACTTAATTATAGATTTCTATCAATTTGCAGTTAGGTTTCTTCATTTGAGATGCTTCTTAGTTCTTTCTTGTACTGGTATTTCTGAAAGGTGAGATCATCCAATTTTGAATTGATATCAGTTCGGGTTTCTTCTCAAATATGCTGAGCCGCACATATGCAAGCAAAAACACATGTGTTGTTGAGCAAATGACTGAGAATTCATCCTCCTTCACCTACTCAGCTCTTCCTTTTATCTAGCTTTACCATGGCTATTTATTTTTGTTTGGCTTTCTGAGCTTTTAGCTGAATCAGTTAGGGAGTTTTTTTTGGCTTGAATGGCTGATGCAATCAACACATGCAGAAATTTTTTCATCTGCCAATCTGTTGTTATGGAGCTTGTTCATGGTTGTTCCATCCTTTCAATGAAATAAGATTGTCTTAAAACTTTATATGATGATTGGATGCTTTTAACTGGTCATCCATTTCATTCTTCTATTTTTTTGAGAAAGAAAAAAAAAGAAGAATGAAATAAGATTGTCTTAAAACTTTATATGATGATTGGACGCTTTTAATTCTTATTTTCAATTTTTTTCCTGGAAGAGTTTTTGGTTTAGATCCCTCTGATACCTCCTTATGGAACTTTAAAGCCCTAATCGATAGCATCACTCCTGCAGCCACCAAACAAAGAAAATTAAAGTGCTTTCTGTTTCCCCTAATAGTTGGTTGATATATTGTATATATGTAACCTAATATGTATCGAAGCTGTTGTTAATTTATCGATCTCCTGTTCTGTAAGTTGGTCATATTAAACCCCGCAAGTAGTATTCAAGATAAAGTTTACTGAGTAATAGCCTTTTCGTAATTTGTGCAGGTGCTTTTTTGGAGTGGACTCAACTTCACAGGTTCGCATATTCTAAATGGCTCATTTTGTAAACTGGTTATTCTTCTCTAGTATTTATGTGATGGCAATTTTGTATGAGTAAATTTAATATCTCAATATTCATCATGAACAACGTAATTTATAACTCAAATAAGCATGTCCCATTACATTCCATATTGCTGATGAAAAAGAAAACAGTATTCCATGCTATCTGAGTTGAAAGCAATTAATTGTACGTTCTTCTACTAGCTAGGCTAATTTTACCTTCCATTTTGAAATTCCAGAAATCATCTGCAGCCGATGTGGAGGTCTCCTTGGTCATGTTTAATACACATGGTTCTTATAGTGGTTTGTATTTTTCCTGTTCTGAATTTCTGGTTCTGTTTGCTGATTTAATTGCAATTTCAAGCATGAGAGCTTGTTGAGTCATGCACTTAAAACCATTTTCTATCCCAGTCTGAAATCTCAACCAGGGGAAACAAAAATTTCAGTACTGGTATTATGGTATGTCCAGATGAAATCTGCATCATTCCATGATTTAAGGACTGTTTTTTAGGTGGTTTGTACAATCTCCTTGATGTGGAAATTATCTAATAATGTGATTCTTACATGCCAAATCTATCTATTCAGCATAGAGTTTAGATAACTTAATTGCGACTCCCTTGATCCATGATTTATGAATTATTTTATCTGACTTTCATGAGTCTATAAATGCGCATAGGATTGATAGATCCTCTTGATAACGGCTTACAGTGAACTTCAATTTCTTAACTTTCAAATTGATTTATTTCAGTGATATTCTAGTGGATTTGATGGTCTGTTGTTAATTCAGTGATATTCCCCTCCCTACTCTCTTCCCCAAATAAGGAAAAATGAAAAATGAAAAAACAAATTGTGGCCACAGCAACATAAAACGTTGAAGGGGATTATTCAATTTTGATCTTGTGTCAAAAAAGAATTCTTGTTTTTCAAGTCTGTCTCTCACTACTCTTTCTTTGTCAAGACACATATTTTCTCTTTTTCTTTTTGCTTGACAATTTTATTTCCTGTTCTTCTTCTGTACTACTATCTTTTATGCAGCTTGCCTGGTTCAGCGGAGTGGCTGGACAAGAGACATGGATACCTTTTTGCAGTGGCTTTCAGCTATACCCTTTTTAGGAGGTGGTTTCAATGACGCTGCAGTTGCCGAAGGACTTGCTGAAGCATTAGTGGTGCGTTTCATTGATTTTAAGTTGTTTAAAAAATGAACTTTGCATCTCTATTGTTGTCATGTGATAATATCAATAACCAAAATGACCTTTATGAATCACATGTGATATGTGTTAGACAGAGAATAATATGAATAACGTTTTGGTAATAACCACCAATTCTGTAGGTAGCTCACTAAGTTACACTTAAAGCTCTCTTTGAAATAATAATGTACGCAACCCTCTCTAGTTGCCTTACTAAAGTTGTCTGCCTTCCTCGCTTCTAGAGGATGCAAGTCCATCGAGTTTTGACTCTCTCTTGGGCCTCACGTTACTCCCCTGTCCCTTTCCCCTTAATTTTCCTCCATTTAAGTGGGCTCTCAGAGCTCCATCAAACATTGCCATGCCATGTCTTTTTCAGGCATTGTCGCTGCATTACAAAGTCCATTGGTCTAGAGTATTCATAGCTTGGAGAAAATGCTATGGACCTTCGATCCAGATGTTTCCTCACGGTTCAACCCAAACTTAATAGTGAGCCGGTTCAAATTTTGCTTCCAAATTGGTTCACTAGTCCAGGGTTATTATCATCCTTTCATATGTTTCATCTTATTTTTGTTTTTCACCATTTTGAATTCTCTTCACTCAATTCGTTATCGACTTCGACACCATTTTTTCTGGCCAAGAATTTCTTCCTTCAAAATTTCTTAACTCACACTTTACTTTCCCTATCGTCTTCCTTTTCCCCCTACACTCCTTCCTTCCCTAGTCTCCACTAGCAATATACACCCCCGATTAAAATTCCAGTGTAAATCGTAACACACACACACACACACACACAAATCACTTATTCTCTCTTTTTCTTATTCCTTTCCACAAGAAGTCTCATCAATTTTTTTTATCAGCTTTTTACCACTTTGATTGGCATAGGGAATACAAAAATAACATATGGAAGATTGAGGTTTAAACACTTCTAATTAGTATCAAACAATCCCCATGAATAGATATTGTCTCTTCCAACATTAACCTCTTTTCACATCTTTTCACCACCCCTTGCCAGGTTGTCTCTGATTTATCTCTTTGGGCTCTTCTTCGTTGTTCATTCCACTTTGAGTCTCTCAATAGGTGGTATCTTCTATGTGCATTGACCTTCTTTTAAACGAACTTGAGATTGCTATCACCATGTTTCAATTAGATTTACCTAGACCTTTGTCCATGAGATTTCCGCATATCTTGCTATTTCCTCTAGCTCCCTTGTAATACTAGCCTCTTCAATGTTCTTCCTTCCCCAATTCTCTTTCCTCTATGATTCTATCCAATTCGTGCTTTCTTTATCAGTGCTGACTTTTTGTTTTCAATTCTTCCAAGAGATAACTTTATGTATTTAAACTCTTCATCCAACTCCATGGAGAAGAGGAGCCTGTCAATTTATTAACATATATATGTAACTAAACCGATGCTTCCTTCAGATGTTTTCTGTACAAAATGGTAACCAAAGTCAACAAAACATGGAAGGGAAAAAACATTGCATACTTATTTCTGGAAGCAACCCTTATCCGTTGCCTACACCAGTTTATCGACCACAGATGCAGAAACTGGAGCAGAATGAAAATATTGAAGCACAAACAGATAGTCGACTATCTGATGCTGAGACAGTTGCAAAGGCATTCCCTCAGGTACTGATCTAAGGCCTTTTACTTTTTAAAATCCTGGCGTTCCCCTCACGTATTCTGCTTCATCCTTTGCTGACAAGTTTCTCTTTCCGTTGCAGTGTTCCATTTCCCTGTCAGTTCTATGTCCAAAAAAGCTTCCAAAACTAAGAGCAATATATGATGCGGTAACTGAGGCCAACTTCATTGATTTCTTTCCTTTTTGTTTATTAGGTTTAAAGACTGTTTGTATTATGTTGAAACTTCAGTCTTCTTTGTTCCTGAGACCTACAATATTTACTGTCTTCAATTTCTCCTAGTTGCTGATTGACTTCCTGCATGCTTTGTCTGACCTCGACAGAAACAATATTATTACTCTCTCTTGAACCAGAAAGTTGCCGACTTTGTGACTCATTTATCATGATTCTATGCTTAGGATTGGGGCAAGTTACATGTGTTAGAATTAGAATAGGAATAAGAATAGTATATAGAATCCTACTTGGTTAAGGATTGCAATGTAGGGTCTATAAATAGGGCTCAATGTAATAAAGTAGATACGTCATTCAATAATATTTTTCTCCTTTATTTTTCACATGGTATAAGAGCCAGGTCAATCCTCGTTTGGGCTTTGGGTCCATGCTCCATTTGGGTCTGGGTGTGAAGGGGGAGAGTTAGAGTGGGTTAGAGTCCCACATTGGTTAGGGAATGGACTAGTAATATGCTTATATGGATTTGGGCAATCCTCCCCTCATGACTAGCTTTTGAGGTTGAGTTAGGCCAAAGTGCCATATATTTACAACATGATTATACATGATTTGTGTACGACATATTATATATTCTTGGAGTGTCATTAATGGAGTAATCTTTGGAGAACTTCTCACTCCTTCAATACTTACGTCATGGATAATATTTCACTAGTTAAAAAATATGAATTTATGATGGAACCGCATGACATTATCACTTAGTTTTAAGTAGAGAAAGGCGATGCAAGTGGACTTTATAGTTCCATTTGTTTCAAACTCTATGCTTGTTCATCAGAAGTAAGAATATCCATGAGCTCCATAGTGACATCCTCCATTAACTTGTCTCTTTTTCATTTTAGGAGTCCCAGTTTGAGAGTATGCAACATCCTATAGTGGTGCAGAATCATTTAACCTTCATAAGTGCTTAGATATGATCGACCTTTTAAGGCATTGTGGATAAAGTATTTATCGTTTAAAATTGCCTTGTCTTCCTCTATGATACTTGTCTTCATTCTATTATTTCATGATTCTTGACAGTAGGTCTGTCTTCCATGAAAGGAAGAGGACCTTATAATCTTCCTCATTCTGCTCACACTGTTATCCTGCTAGTCTTTTTTCTTTGAGAATTCTTTTTAAAAATGGAACTAAGTGTGAACTTTGTCGGATACAGGGAAAACACAATCCACGAGCAGCTGACCCGCCCATTGATACTGCTAAGAATCCAAACTTTCTTGTTTTGATATCTGAAAACTTCATCGAGGCTCGTGCTGCTTTCAGTCGCTCTGGAATGACCAATTTGGCGTCAAATCACAGCCCTGTCAAGATGGATGTGCCTTCTGTTCTTCCAGTTTCTGGCACACAATCAATTTCTAATTCAGCAGGTTTGTGTAATTTTTAAAAAATCTTATTTTCCACCTTTATCATATACCGACTCTGTAGGAGCGTTTGCTCAGCCTGATATTACCTTACTCATTTGTGTGCTCTTTCTTTGCACTTCCATTTTGGCAGTGTAATTTTGTGAATAGAAATATAGGAATACACACCAAAAGATAAGTTAGTGAGAAATAGAACACGAAAGGAAAAGGAACCGAAGGTGTTTTGATGATTTAGCAACTCCTTGCACTCCCTAATGGTTCAATGTTTAATTGCTTTAAGTAGTTGGAGCAGTCTATACCCTGTTAGCTCCCTGAGTCTCTTTTGGATTTTGTTAGCTCCCATCCCTAGCATAGGACTTTTGAATAGGGCTAACAATATCTCTTTTGTAATCAGCACGTAAACAGTGTTCTTATTTCTTCTGGATTTTTGAACCCGAGACCTCATGGTTCTCAACCCACTTCATTGACCACTAGTGTTTTGGTCTCGCTTTTTTTTGCATCTTGCTTTCAAAAACACTGCATGAGATGGACTCAGACAGGCTAGGTGACCTCAAGGATAAAAGAAGGAAGTCTGGGAGTCGTCAGTAATTGAAGCTGTTTGCTTGAAGGTGGTGTTCTGGTGGCCAGAGTGACCTGACGAACATCACAGAAGAAAGTGCATCATTGGAGGATGGCCAAAAAACCTCACAGGCACCGACATATGGCTTGATCTCGCTGGAATTCTCTGGTCTGTCACCCGCGCGTGTAATGGTCTTTGCCTGTTGGGTTTGCTGGGACTAGGTCATCATACGCTGATGGACTTGTGGTGGTGTTGGTATTGCACTGTGCACACACCGATGAAAAATAGTTTTGAAGCAGACAACTTTGCTGTCACCAGAAATAACTGCAGGATGACGGTTTCTCTCTCGCTGAAGTCGCTGTATGTTGCACAGTAAATAGTTTTCACGCTAATACCAAAGAACACGGGGGAAAAAGTTGCGTGACTTTAGTTTCTCACACTTCTATTCCTTTATAAACAGACTTTACAATGAGGATATTTGTACTTGTCCAGTGTGGAACACTTTACAATACTGTGAAAGTATACCTAAAATCTAACAAAGTCCAAATGTGCAATAAAGGAAAACTAACAATAATATCCCCCGCTTTATTTTGAAGTTGGCAGGGTCAAGCTGTTGAATAGACAAAACATTTAACCCATAGAAAAACAAGTAAAACCACTATTTGAACTTTATTCATCCTGATATATGTTGGGAATGGTTTCACTCTACTGTGCAATTTCGTTCTGTGTAATCTTTTTCATGTGTAATTTGTTTCAATTTTTGGAGTTCAAGCACGATCAGTTGGATAGACAACTAATTGCTGAACTGTTCAACTCATAATTCAGCTGTAGTGTCTACTGTCTATTGCTAAAATTTGCAATTTATCCCTCACCTAGTCTTCCCTAATTTGGTTGAGGTGTGAATGTGGCCACATGGTGATGATACTTTTGGCATCTTTTACATTTATACATCTTTTTATCTTATCTGAGGATTAATTATGTTACATAATGTTGAGAACTCTCTAAAATTACAGTTTTAGTTAATACAAGTCCAAAAAAATTCTTGGATCAATGTTTTAAAAGATATTCTTGTGTATTACTGTATTCTAATATAGAGTATGCTGGGATATATAGATTACTCTGCAATTATATTGTTGGAGGGATACTGATTTTCTTTTCTATTTACCTCTCAGCAAATGTATCTGTTATGAGTCGACCACCAATTTCCGCTGGAAATATTCCTCCTGCAACTGTAAAAATTGTAAGATTCAACAACTTGTACTCCTGCTTGCTACACAAATATTTCATAGATGCTATGATAATATAACATTTGTTTTCAGGAGCCCAACACTGTGACCTCCATGACTGGACCTGCATTTTCACATATTCCGTCTGTTCGTCCTGCTCTTCAACCGGTTCCAAGCTTGCAAGCCTCTTCTCCTCTTTCTGTTTCTCAGGAGATGGCATCACATACTGAGAATGTTCAGGAGATGAAACCCATAGTCAGTGGTATGACTCAGTCCTTACGTCCGGTTGCTGCTGCAGCAGCAAATGTCAAAATCTTGAACGGTGTTGCTCAGGCACACCAAGTTCTAGGCGGGGGAACTTCTATAGGACTGCAATCTATGGGTGGCACCCCTATGCTTTCAAGTATGATATCTAGTGGAATGGCATCTTCCGTCCCTGCTTCTCAAGCTGTATTATCATCTGGGCAATCAGGTGTGACAACAATGACTGGGGCTGTTCCACTAGCAGGAAGTGCACAGAATACGCAAAACTCAGCTCCTTCTTCATTCACTTCAACTGCTCCCAGTATGTCTGGGAATTCAAACATTAGCAATTCACAGCCTTTGAATAATAACCAAGGAGGTGTTAGTATGACTGGTCAAACAGTTCCTGGAATGAGCCAAGGTAATCTACCAGGCACACAAATGATGCCAAGTGGGACAGGGATGAACCAGAATATGCTGACTGGGCTGGGTGCAACTGGTTTGCCTTCTGGAACTGGCACAATGATGCCTACTCCAGGGATGTCTCAACAAGGACAACCAGGCATGCAACCAGTTGGTGTGAACAGCACATCAGCTAACATGCCTCTATCTCAACAGCAAACATCTGCTGCATTGCCATCAGCTCAATCAAAATATGTCAAAGTTTGGGAGGTAAGACCGATTAATCAGTAGAAAGGCTGAAACTGGACTGCGGACTCTGTTCCTAACTTCCTATAGAAACTAACTCATGCTTTTAAATTTTCATTGTCTGAACAACACATAAAATAGGAATTTTATGTATATGTTCTCTTAGAATGTCATATGATGTTCTCTGCTGGCACTTCTTATTTTGCTTTAAATCAATCAGTCTCTAATTCCGAAATCATTTGGCCATACAATATCTGCTGAGATTTCTATATCTGATACTTACAAAAAATGGGATTTTATTTTTTCTTTTTGTTTTTCACCATTAAGAGGCCAGTATAAGCTTAGTTTAACATGTGATTTTTTGACAAACTTTCTGTCTATCTCTCTTCTGTTATGTGGTGTAACAATGTAGTCATTTCAATATAACAATTCCGAGTCACAATGCCAAAGATTATTTTATGATAGTAGTAACTATTAGGCGTTTATTGCATATATATGGTGATTATGATTTAAGGAGAAATATAATGCGCTCCCGATAGGATCTAGTGGGTTGCCATTGACTGCGATATTTGCACCATTTCTCTGGGCACCAGCTATAATGTATCTCAGCCAGTTTCATCCTTTCATTTTGTGTTGGATTCACAATTGTTAATGTCTAAATTGATGTTTTTGGGGTGTTTGAACTTTGATATCCAGTAGCCTATACTATTTGATTATTAAGATGCAGTTATATTTAAGAGGGGTATTTGAGTAATTTCCTGATAATTCTGTAAATTGGCAAAGAAATCTTTAAAGTGGATTTGGAAATGAATATATGCTCTATTATAAATAGTTTTTCTGGAAAATCAGCTATCTCCAATCTTAGTTGTCTTTTCACCACTAGCGGCTACCTCGTGTTTAGTTGCTGGGTTCCTTCTTTCTGATTCATTTCAGATGTTTGTCTTAGAAGATGAACCTAATGTGCCAGATGTAAATATTACAGAGAAAATGAAGAAACAATACTAAGAGGTAAGATGGAGTTTGATTTTGTGGGTGGACTGGTGGGTAAGTATGAGGATGATTTAAATTTGTATATTTCATACTGATGCTTCCAAATTACATTTTTGAGGAACTGAAACAAAAGTATTTCCATGCAAAATGTAGTCTGATTAAGCTTCCACATTGATGGGTAAATGTTGCAGAATGCTTACACTTAGGCTTGCATCTGAGTACTCTTTTAGAACAGTGTGGCAGTCAAAGTGAAGTCCTAAACCTGCCATCTTGTGATGCTAAGGGCTAGACAAAATTGTTAGCTAAAACTAACCATGTGGGTTTGCATGTAGCAATTGTTCTATCAGATAAGCAATGTAGTTTTTGCTTTTGTTGAATTCAGTGATATGCATATAGTTGAGAGGGGTAATAATTTTGTATTCAGCTGGCTCTTTCGCTTTGTTTTTTCCTCTAATGCTTTATTAACTCTGGTATAGTTATCTCAGTGAGGTAAAAGATAGCTCAGGCATATAATGCTTCGTAAGTTTTTTTCTTTGAGAACTGTTTTGAGTTTTCCTAAGGCACCTTACAGTTTGATTTGCTTGAACCATAACATAATATTGCTGAATTACTAATGGTTGCTCTGATGTTTCGGGCTGAGGATAGAACTTATTCTGATGCATAACCAAATACTATAACTTTTGAAAGAAACAATTGTTTGAGACTTCACGCAGAACCAGCAAAATCATACTTGAGGTTGTAAGAACACAATTTTGAACTTATAGTTTATACTGAGGATATGTCTATACCCTTGAATAGTGATAATATGCAAGTTATATACAATAATGAGAAACTGGGTTGGTATTTATTCAATTTTTTTTACTGCCTGTTCTTTTCGAGAACTCTGATTATTTTGGTATAAATTTTTCGTCATCCCAATCGTGTTCATGTTTTCCCATATTTTGTTTTCTTTTAGAAACTACCTACAGGAAGCTACATTTCTGTATGATGTTAATGAAGTACTCCTGATAATTTGTAATGAAAATGTTGCAGGGAAACTTATCTGGTCAGAGACAGGGCCAACCTGTATTTATTACCAGATTAGAGGTATGCTTATAACTTGTCTTATCGGAATTTCTAGTGATTACAAGTTCTTTTGTGTTTTTTGATCTTTTTCTAATGGTTATCATTAAGTGATAGTGTCTTAAAGAAGGCAATCCAACTTTTGTGTCGAGACATGAAGTATTGCCTAATTATCTCTTCATGTTGTAAAATTGTTTGCTGGATCTCTACTGACTGTACAAAATCTCGTGATCTAATTTCTTGTGGCAGGGGTATAGGAGCGCCTCAGCTTCTGAATCGTAAGTTTTCATTTTCATAAATGCTTGATTTAGTGATTTCACAATGCCACTTACAATAAACAATACTACTATGATGTTTATTGTGTTTCAATTATCGCACTGTTTTGTTGTTGTTTTGCTCCCTTCTGGTAGACTTTGCACTGTTTCCTTGTTACTTGCTATATTTTCTTTACTGTCTCCTTCTTCTTTGTACTTGGATTTGCTGCACTTGAGCCGGGGGTCTTTCGGAAACATCCTCTCTAGCTCCTCGAGGTAGTGGTACGGTTTCCGTACATTCTACCTTCCCCTGACCCCACTTGTGGGATTTTAGTGGGTATGCTGTTGCTGTTGCAATGGTCCCATTCCTTGTTGGATTGTGAAGGGACTATATTTTGGTCTTTCATAAGTAGTAAGGAGATTTGGTAGTTGTATTTTATAGTGTAAGTTTAGCTATGCTACTGTCTTTTCCATCTTCAAATTGCAAGATCTTTTATTTTACACCTTTTTTTTTTTGAGATAAAAGATCTTTTATTTTACACCTAAAGAACTCTGTTGTCATGATACACTTGATCTCTCAAATATAGCAAGATCAGTAAATGGTAGAGACACCAAGGAATTCCTGATTAAGTTTTAGAAACTTGTTTTGTGAGAGATTTATCTTTTATAAAATTCTTTTTTTCTACAACTGAGACATTATTCTGTAACACATTTCCCTTTTCAAATTTTTCTCATCTGGGAAATGACCTAATTTTCAAAAAACACCTTTTCTAATTGGACTCGGTCCTTTTTTGATGAGTTTCTCTCCTCCATGAAGGAGGGGAGAGCCTATTCTCAGCCAGAGATAAGTCATTTGAATTAATCGACATTAGCAAAGATCGGGTCAGATGGTTTTTGCTTTAGAAGCGCAGCAGAAGGTTCATTAGCAAGATCAGAATCTACGAAAGAAACTTGAGGTGGGTAAGTGGTGCTTTGAAAGAGGCTTCACAGGGAAAGGATAGTCTTTGCTGTAGATGGTGTAGGAAGATAGAGGCCTACCTATACAAACCTTATCAGAGCTTAACAGTTATGGTAGGTTTGTTCAAATTGAGGTGTGGTTGGGTGACAGGAAATCATTTGGTAATCATTCTAGAAATTATTGACAATGGAGGATGGTGTGACATTACAGACAAAATCCTGAGATTTCTATGGAGACCACAATAACCAGCGACATAATGGAAACCCCATAATCAGGCAGTAATTTGTTTTGAAGTAGCAAATCCAGAGCTTTGGCCTTCAATGGAGACAAATGGTGCTGTAGCAGTCCAAAACAAAATCAAAATCAGTCTAGAGGCTGAAGCAAATAACACCCATCTTCTTACCAATGCCTATTTGGGAGATTTAATGATCCTTTCAACATATCTCCAAATCAAAAAGTTGCTCAGAAATGGTTTCTAAACAGATGGAAGGTGATTGTCGGCCTGTAGGTGACGTCAATTGCGCATAATCAATTCTTTCTCAAAATGCCTTCTCGTCAAGAAGCATTTAGAATCAAGGCGCAAGATTGATACTAGAATGGCAGAAGGTTATCTCCGGAATTGTGTTTGCTGGCTATAGGGTTAGCTATGACGGATTCAAAATCTGATTATAGATGGATAAAAGTATTTGGACTTCTAGTCCATGCTTGGTCAGGAAGTTCCTTTAAAGTTATTGGTGATTTGTGCTGTGGCTGCTTTGTTGACATTGATGAAGATACCGAAAAGAAGACCCACCTTCACTTTCTTAGAATTTGTGTCAACAAATCAATTGGAAGTCTTTCGAGTAAAGCTAGAATTGATTGACAGAGAATGGAGTTATGAAATTTCAGATTGCCACACAAAGTAATGGGTCCCGTCTGGAAGGCAGATTGCAGCGACAAAGGTATTGCAATTAGTGGAGGGGTTTGTGTATTGAGCCTTGCACACGTCAAATCCCTAGAGAGGTCTGGCCACATCTACAACACGTGCCACTAGCCTTTTTAAAAAAGCCACATGCTAAAGAGGTGGGGCCTCAAATCACAAATAATATTTCAGGACGAATTAAATAGAGAATTGGCCTCCTACTTCAAAGAAAATGGACCAGGTCTACTATACTGTCTATACTTCAGGCCTAAAAAGAAGAAAAAAGGAGAAGCAGATCTAGAAGGCTAAATTGATAGCCCAAGACCCATGCCTTCCTAAACCCGACACTCTTTCTCCAAGGATTACACTCGACCCTCTATCCATTAAGCTCCATGCACTGGAGCTTACACGGATGATTTCTGACTCAGAGGGGAGCATTTTCCCAAGCAGCTGCAATGTTGATGAGAAGGAGAACTACCTCATGAATTGAATTTTTCTTCAATTTCACCACAAATCATGGATTTAGTACCAACACATGGCTCAAGATTTGATTATTCATCTCAATCTTACAATGACACTCTCTTCCATGGCATGGTGACAATTCTGTTAATCAACAAACAGTTCAAACTCTATCAAGAATTTCCTTATCAAAATGGACAAAACTGGTTATGATAAAGGCTTGCAAAACCTTTGAGGTTAATGTAACAAGATTAGAACATGAATTATTGGACATGATCTTAAGAATGGAGTGCGCTAGAAGTGAAGACATGAAAAAATACAATTATGATGTGTTAACTAATTGTCTTACTCTGAGCCTTACTTATATCCATAGATTACACAATCCTAAGTGGCTTGGACTCTTCACTTTTGGTGCTGCACCCGTGTCGACACGACATGGGTGTGGTTGTGGGATCCGTGTCCGATTTGGTCAACCAATTTTGGGTGCTTTGACCAAAATCGATGGGGAAAGTCTGGACAATTTAAATGATTTCTATAATCAATACAAAAGCTAAGGTGAAATTGAAGTTTATAGAATACCTTTTATATAAAATTTCTATGCCACTCTTTTTCTTTGATCTCCTTCCAGAATTCTCTTCAAGTTCACATAATATCTCATAATTTAGGTTTTATAACTCTATTTTTGAATATTTTAATTATTTTTAAGCGAATCCCCACACCCGTATCCATATCCCCGAATCGTAAAAATTAGATCAAGAAGGATCTGACCTTTAGATCTGCACCTGTATCGGACACTCGAGTCCGAGCAACTTAGACACAATCCATATCCCTATAAATGCGAGACACAAGATAAGATACTATTTTATACAGAGATTGTGTAACACCCTCCTCAAGCAGGTGAATATAAGTTATTTACACTGAGCTTGTTACAGATGTAACTAATACGAGGGACAGGGACTTGGTGAAAATATATGCAAGCTGATCATTTTAATTTAAAGACTTTGTAACAGTATCTCCTGAAAGGTTTTTTCTCCAATGAAGTTACAATCTATCTCATTATGTTTAGTCCTCTCATGAGACACCAATTTGATGCACCACTTGATTATGCCACTCAATTTCCATACTTCGTCAAATTCAATCCTTCAAACAACCACTTGCTCCAAATTAGCTCACATGTTGTCATATTTATTACTTGATATAATGTTCTGGACTAGATTGAGAAACAACACTCTATTTCTTCCTTTAACAAGGCACTAAATTACCTGCTACTAAAATACAATAACCAGACATAGAATGTCTATCATAAGGTGATCCTACCAATCAACGTTGGTGTAGCCAATGATCTGCTTATGGATTCGAGCCTCGAGTGTCAATGGGTCCTAGCATAAGCTTAACATTCAGATCCATAGGAGTGCCTAGGGGTTTACAACCCATCATTTTTGTCTCTTCAAGAATCTCAGAAGCATATTTTTGTTGAGAAATAGCAATACCTAATACCCTTCAGGATGACCCAATGGAATGGTTTGGGCTTGGGACTTCTATGTTGGAGGTTGCAACTTCGAAACCCCTTGCTAGCAAAAACAAGAGATTTGCCTTCTTGGTCGAGCTTGTCGAACTGGGACTGCCTAGTGCGGATTACCTCTCCTGTGTGGTTTGAAAGCTATTGCATAGGTGTGAGGGGTTTTACCCGGTGCGCACCCAAAGGGTAGTGGTTGCGGGTTTCTCTTGTCATCAGAAAAAGAAAACAATACTTAACCTAGGCTGATAGACCTCAATACCTAGAAAATAACTTCAATCTACCCTAATTATTTGTCTGGAAGCGCCGAAAGAGATGTTGTTTAGACTAGTGATACCATCACAATCATTGTCAATAATAACTATATTGTCACCATAAACCACTAAATAAATACAAACTTGAAGTTGAATGTTGATAAAACACAACAATCAGCTTCACTACGAGTTATGCTAAGTTCTTAAATAACTATGTTGTATTTACCAAATCAGGCTTGAGGAGATTGTTTCAAACCATAGAGTAACCAGTGCGATCGACATACTACCACTAGACATCCCCTGAACAACAAAACCAAGTGGTTGCTGTATATAAACTTCATCATCAATGTCTCCATAGAGAAAAAACATTCTTAATGTCCAATTGATAAATTGGACAATGGCGAACAACAATCATGGATAGAAAGAGGTGGACATATGTTATTTTAGCCACATGAGAGAAAGTATCACCGCAATCAAGCCACATATCTGATGATACCCTTTGGCAAGAAGGCGGGACTTAGCCGATCAATTTGGCCGTCTGGACCAACTTTGACTACCTAAACCCAACGATAGCCAACAATAGATTTCCTGAAGGATGAGGGGCAGGTTCCCAAATACCACTTGCGTGTAAAGTAGACATCTCCTCAATCATTGCATGTAGTGGTGGCAAATGGTCGGGTTGGGTCAAATTTGGGCGGGTTGAAAATGGGTCATCATAAAATGGGTAATAATTCAACCCGCCCATATTTGATATGGGTAAAACTGGATTGGGTAAGAAATGGGTTGGGTAAAATACTAGTTTACACATATTTACCCATATTTTCATGTGTAAATAGTACTCTACTTAAGAATTCAACACGGTGAAAATATTTTAGTCTTTTTTTAGATGAAAAATGTTGAAAATGCTTCATTTAGTTTTATTGTATTATAAAAGTAAAAAAAAATCCTATAACTTTTCAATATAAAATAAAATTATGTAATAACAAGGGGAAACTATTTTTAATTTCAAAGTAAATGAATATTTGCATTTTAGGACTAAAACATGCTTAATGCACTTTAAGCTATGTCAATACTAATACATGATTTGCTTATTTTACACTATTATTTATTATCCAATATAAAATTAAACAAATAAAAAATATAATTATTACATTTAAAATATATATTTTTGGAGGGCCGAAGACTTCACCTTTTCAATTTTAGTGAAAAATAATTAGTTCCATAGAAGAACATAAAAAGCAAGAGAAATTACAATATTTTTAGTGATATCATGAATTTATAGTGAATAAAAGTTAGAAGCTTAACCCATTTGACTAATCCATACTTTACCCATATTTTACCCATGTAAAAAATCACTCACCCAACCCAGGGGCGGAGCTACAGCCTAGTAAGGGTGGTCAAATGAACACCCTTCGTCGGAAAATTATATCGGGTATATAGGCAAAATATAGTCTAATATCTGGATATTTATTAATTGAACACTCTTTGACACGGCAAAAGCAGATGGTCCAGTGGTAGGCACACTCGTTCACTTCATGGAGGTCTGGGGTTCGATTCCTACTTGCTGTATTTTTTAATACAAATCTCTTTTTAAACAAAAAAAATACAGAAATTTTTGTGCACCTACTCATCGGTAAAAAAAATGTTGTGTACCCACTCAGCTAAAAAAAATATTTATCGACTCTTTAAAGTTGAACACCCTTGGCGAAATTTCTGGCTCCGCCACTGACCGAACCCATTAAAATATGGGCGGGTTACCAGCTCATTTTACCGGCACTAATTGCATGCAACCATAGTGGATGAGAAATTGCTTCACCGGTAGACTTAAGAATGGAAGTAAGTAGCAGACAAATAGAGTTCTTTTCAGATGTACTCTAGCGTTGGATAGACAGATGAGATCTAGCCAATCTTGAAGTGTTTGAAAAATAGTATTAAGCTATATTACAAACTTTTGGGGTGTGCTGGCAGCATTAGTTGGATGCTTGTGATTCCTTTGATGAAAGTTGTACTTTCTCGGATTGCATTATGTTGGATTAATGTGTGGAAAGAATCTAATTCTCTATGGTAACTAATTCGGCATTATGCAGCCTATAATGTGTGGAAGGAATCTAACTCATAATTTTAGTTTTCAGTTATAAGAGGCTTTAGTCGATGTAAAAGTTCCTAAACAAAATGTGATTCTTCTTTTGATTTGTGGAAGCTACATAGGAATGATATCCAGGATGCTCTTATGTATTTGAAGCAAATGATGCCATTTCTGGAAAATTGTCTTTTTGTTCTTCTGTTATGCATCTTTAGTCTTCTTTTCACTTCCATAATGCAGTGTTTTTTAAACTGTATCAACACTTAGAATTGATTTGTCCTTTGTGTTTTTGTCAGGCTTGCTGCAAATTGGCCTCCAACAATGCAAATTGTTCGCCTTATTTCCCAGGATCATATGAATAACAAGTAATTCATTTTAGATCAACTTAAGTTTTGCTTGGTGGATCTTTTTCATATTAGAAACAGATTCTTATTATGTCGTCCACAGTGCAATTTACGGCTTTCTGAAAATTACATCTTTGTTTTGGATCAGACAATATGTTGGGAAGGCAGATTTTCTAGTTTTTCGGGCAATGAACCAGCATGGATTCCTTAGTCAGCTGCAAGAAAAGAAGCTTGTAAGTGTTCTTACTTTTAAAGATTGAGTTTCTGCAGCTAGAGACTAACCCCTTTTCATTGTAGTTCTTTTATAGGTTGCCTGCATCTTTGTTGCATCCATTTGAACTTCTCTATTCTCGTTTATGGTAGTGTTCTTTAGTTAAAAGACCGAGTTTCTGCAGCTAGAGTAAAACCAGATTTCATTGTAGCTCTTTTAATTGTTTACTGCATCGATCTTGCAGCAATGTCAACTGCACACATGCAAGTCACCAATTGTTTATTGTTCTTGATTATGGTGAATGATTTGAGGTGCATACTCTTATTTTGATACACATATGTATCTCCACCGTGTATGGGCATGTTTCTTGAAATAATAATATAATAGATTGAACAACTATTTCAAGTAATTCTAAATTTGAATAATTGATTCCGTAGAGACAATGGACTTGACCTAACTCACCCTAAAACTCAGTGGTGTACGCAGGATTTTCGTCAGTGGTGTCTGCTTTTTAAATGAGAAATGGTAAGTAAATAATGTAACACCATATTTTAAAAAGGAATAAAATATAAATAAAATATAATTCACATATAGTACTATACCTTTTTAAAAGATTTAAATTAATTTTTTTCTTTTAACTTTTTTTCGATGAGTTTTATTTTTTTGAAATGTATTCAAAATAACCTCATTAAAAATAATTGTACCAAATATTTTCTTATACAAAGCACCAAATAATCACTAAACAACTTTTATTCATTGGATTTCATAAATTATTTTAATCAATTTGATTGGTGAGAAAGGTCAATGAAAAAAACCATACAAAATGTATTAAAATGAGGCTAGGAAGGATTGAGCACACACATGACCTGTGGAATTTCAGCACCAAACTAATTGAACTTACAACTTTGGTTTAAGGAGTGTCACCTTACATTATATATCCTTTATATCTGTTTTTTTTTCCACTAAATATACATATTTAGTAAATTTTCTGATGAAACATTGTCGCATGACATCCCTTGAGTCTTCTTAAATTCGCCCCTGCTAAAACCTAACTCACAAGGTAAGGCCTGTCAAAACTACCATATAAGGAGACAATAATCTTCTCAAGATATTGAGACACTTTACATCCCATGTGTACCCAGGGTTGAACATTTAAAGCGTGGACAATATAAAGTGGGTGTTCAACATTAGGTAACCAAGAATAGGGTTGGCTTTGTCTTTGATACCATTAAAATTGTGGATTTTGGACCTAAGTCATTCCCAATAGTCAAGTCATGAGGTGAAGCTTGTTCAAGACCATTGCTGAAGACATAATTACGTAAATAAAAGATTTGCTCTCTCTACAAGTTTAAGCTTTTTAATGAGATGGTCGCACACTTCTACATGGTATCATATTAAAAAGGTTTAAGGAAGATATTAAAAGTGCAATAAGGAGGTCTTTGGTGGATTGTAAGATGAGAATAATAAATTCTCACCAGAATGGGACATATAGTCACAGGTTGGATCTCCTCTCTAGCAGTGCAGACTAAAATGTAGAAAAAACAACATTTATGAATGGCTCGAAGGAGATTGTTAATCTTGAAGAGATGTTTTAGAGACAAAAATCAAGGTGCTTGTGGCAGAAACTTGGATAGAATCATAATTTTCTCATGAGCCAGCAAAGTATCATAGAATGTTGTGAGAAAACAAGAGTTGTAGAGGGAACTCAGCTTCATTATCCTCACAACCTATTGAGTTTAAATAGCTAAGTTTACATGTCCAAAAAAGGAAAGGAAATCAATATAAATCAATATCTAATTATAATAGGAATAAATCTAGTTACTTACTATTTACACATGCTATAATATATTCCCAGGATTCTAACACTCCTCAAGTTGGTGCATGCAAATTATATGTACCAAGCTGCTTAGATATATAACTTGTTCTAGGATTGGCTATGGACTTGGTGAATATATATGCAAGCTGATCACTTATCGCATGAAATCAATCTGTATGTGTTTGGTCCTCTTGTGAAACACTAGATTCGATACAATGTGAATTGCAACTTCATTATTGCACACAAATTCCATCCCTTTTGTATTTCCAAATTTCAACTCCTTCAGTAGTTGCTTGATCCATATAAGTTAACTTGTTGCCACATCCATAGCCCGATATTATGTTTCTACACTAGATCTACCAACCACATTTTTTTTATTACTTTCCCAAGACACCAAATTTCCTCAACTAGAACACAATATCCAGAAGTAGATCGTCTGTCAGAGGGTGACCCTACCCTGAATATCCAACAATTTTCTCATGTCCTCGGCAGTGTTGTCAAAAGAGAGAAGCGCTAAAGCTCTGTTACAGTATAAGACACACTATTAGTGTGGGCTTCACTAAATAAAAGTGCAGTATGGAGATATATATCAACACGTCCTCAATGTCCAACATTCTTGAAACATCACTCCAAGTCAAGTTGTCACCTCCAAACACCAATTCTTCTTCTGCTTCCACATTAACACCCATCTTCCCAACCAACCACACATTACTATGATCAATGTCATCCAATGAGATTGGATCAATGACACTCGCAAGTCATAACGAACTTTTAAAGAACGATTGTACTTAACAGACACTAGATCAGTCAATCTTTGAGGCTCCAATCTTTTCCCTTTTTTTGTATGGATCTGTTGCATTAATTATTTTAATGTTAGTAAATTAGTCTAATTGATTAACTATGTAGCGAAATGGATATATATGATGTATACCACTATGAGTACTTATATGCTCAAACACACTCTAGTTACACTCACATCCGGTAGAACTTGCCATTAAACCCAAATTCTAATGGCTAGTTTTTCGAGATGGGGAGCTGAATTACCAAATAAATTCCACCGCTCAATGGTAAAAAGTGTTATGTTGACAATCATTATTTGTAAGTTAATACATTAAGGGGTCGTTTGGTACAAAGATGCATAATGCAGGGATTACTAACGCATGAATTAGTATTGTAGGGTTTAGTAATGCAGGGATTAGTTTTTATCAAGTGTTTGGTTCATTGTTTCCCACCTAAATCTTATGTTTGGTTTAAAACTCTAGAAAAAGTTTATTTCCTATTATACCCTTGAGTTATTATGAGATTTTATATTTCATTTAACTAGTCAAGTTAAATACTAAAATATAAAAAAAAAATTATTATTATTTTTGAGGTGTGATATGCCACTATAGACATCATTGATAGCACGGTATATTTCTAATTTTTTTTTGTCAAATATACCTTAAACTTAACATAGATTTAAGGCTGCTTAAATTGTTCAAATACATGAAGCTTAATTTTTTTTTAAAAAACAAATAGTTCAAGTGGTTAATCGACGAACTACATTTAAAAAAAAATGAAAAAAATCAGCCCAATTATAACAAATCAAACACGAAGAAAAAAATATTAGTTTGTGAAATCATCAAATCACATGGAGCGAATTTGGTGAATTTAAAAGAATATTTATAAATATTCTCATATAAATAAAAAAAAGAACATTAAATTACAAAAAAAAAATATAGGAAAAAAGATTTGGGAATAGTTTAGTCATTTAGGGGTCTTATCCAAGGATTGTTAAACCTTGGATTAGTTATCCCTCCCTTTTCTAGGGATAAAATAAGAACTTGTATGAGGTATAACTAATCCATGGATTAGGTATAATAAAGTAACCAAACAATGTTTTTGTTAGACTAAATTTTAATCCATGGACTATTTTGATTAATACCTCCTACCAAACGGGTCCTAAGTACTAAGTAAGAAGTATCAAGTAAACTTTTAAACATAAACTAATAATCCCTGCATAACTCTAACCAGCTACCAATAAGAAGTATCAAGTAAACTTCTATACATAAACTAATAATCCCCGCATAACTCTAACCAGCTACCAAACCTCCCCTAAATATTTTACCTCATAAAAACATATTTCAACATGGTATATGAGCAAGCATAGGTTCTTGAATAGAGTCTCACTGCCACCCACTGTCAATAAGAATTTTCACGTGTTTGGCCCACGAAAATGATCACGCCTGCACATGCGGAGGGGTTGAAGAGAATTAAGCAAATAAAAGTGGGCATCAGATAATCACATACATTAACAACCATGTAAAGAAACACCATGCCATTCTCTTGACCAATGTAGGAGAGATCAAGTTCTCAAGTTGAAAGTTGCAGTTTTCAGGCTTATGAAGTAACAATATGATTTATTGAATAGCTATTGAGGTAAATGTAGCTGTTTTGACTAATTGGTGTTTCAGACATTGAAATAGGGTACCTTGTGGTATTAAATCATGTGGAAGTTGGCATTTGTCTGTGAATTATGTTTAGGTGCTGTTATTATCATTATTTGGAGTAGATGAATCACAGTTTTTTCCTTTTCCTTTCCTGTGGGTTTAAAAAGGAGGCTTATTCTAGTGCATCAATAGTGAACTATTTGAGTTTTGACGCATCAGGTAGCTGCAGATGATTAGAGTGTCAGGTGGGTATTTTGTATTGTCTACAGAATTTGAGAGTCTACTGTAAACGTTAGTTGAACTCAAGTTACTACACAAGTTAAAACTACTTTTTCCCTTTCTGTTTGGTTGATGGATGAATTTTTTTTACTGAACACGTGATAACCTTGCTGAAGATCTTACCAAGTATAGCAGTCTTGTTTTTGCATCATTGTGAGAAATGATGATTCAGATGACATTCTATGGCCACTTAATCTCTTTTTTATTTGGGGAAAAAATATGGCATTCGTATGTGTTGGTTATTCCTCATCTTTAAGCAAAACATATAGATTTAACTGCTTAAAACATCTATCTCTGCAACTTCAAATTTATTAAAAATCCACTATGAGAACTGAATTAATTGTACAATTGAAATCTGCACCAGAACTAACATTCATCTCAGGAATTTTTTTGGTGAAATTGTATTGTTATTCTCATGAAGACCTATCTACACGGGTGGCTTGCATGTTCTTTTCTAACCCATCTGTTGACAAAAATGCATTGTGCAATCTCACTCCCCACTTTCCTCTTCTTGATTTATTTATTTACTTTCTCTGTGTGTATATCTGGAGAGGGGCAGGTTATATTTAGTAATACAGCTCTGTAGATCTACATCAATCTTGTTCTGTTTTTTGTTAATTGTTCCAGAAACAGCCCTCTTTCTATAACTGGTTTGATGAACTAAACTTGTGGTTTTCCATAAATTGTCCAGTGTGCAGTAATACAACTTCCATCGCAGACACTGCTTCTCTCTGTTTCTGATAAAGCCTGCCGCTTGATTGGAATGCTTTTTCCTGGGGTAAGAAATGTTATGTACTCTTAGGATCACTTCATTGATGATCAATTTAACAAAATATTTTAGGAATGGTTTCACTGTGCATGAAGCCTTCAGTGTAATGCCATTTTTGTGTCTTCAGGATATGGTGGTGTTTAAGCCACAGATACCAAGTCAGCAGCAACAACAGCAGCAGCAGCTGCAAGCACAACATCCACAGCTGCAGCAGCAACAGCAACAGCAACAGCAGCATCTTACGCAGCTACAACAGCAGCCCCTTCAACAGCTGCAGCAACAGCAACAACAGCAACAACAGCAACAACAGCAACAACAGCAACCTCTCATGCAACTGCAGCAACAACAGCAGATTCCGTTGCAGCAATCACAGGTTCCCCAAATGCAGCAACAACAGATTCACCAAATGCAGCAGCAGATCCCGCAAATGCAGCAGCAGCAGCAGATTCCGCAAATGCAGCAGCAGCAGCAGCAGATTCCGCAAATGCAGCAGCAGCAACCAATGGTTGGCACAGGGATGAACCAAACCTACATGCAAGGTCCTGCAAGGTCACAACTAATGTCTCAGAATCAAGTTTCATCACAAGGACTGCCAACCATACCAGGAGGCGGGTTTATGAATTGAAAATGTCATAGAACTAGACAGCCATTATACAAACTGTGAGACCAGGCAGTTGATTCCAAAAGGGTAACCATGCATTTGGTGCATATCTTACAAATGAAATTCGATGTATTCAAATTCATTGTAGGCTCTAGCATAGAAATTACTTGTGCTCCTTCGAATCAGGTTAGCATGGCTGTAAAGGCAAGATAAAAGGGGAAGAGGGAGGAATTTTCTGGGTGTGGGTTTGAGAGCATATGATTGCATATTTGATCACCAACCTATTTTCTATTGATCATAGTTCAACACCAGATTTGTGTTTGTTTTTCGTTCAACTATAGTTATTGACGTCATAGGTACAGCACTTCACTAGCTTTCACCATCATGTATGACTTACTAAAATGTGTTTCCCTTACATCATGCTTGCTAAGACTAACTTTTGTTGTATAGGCATGTCACCTTGGACATGATCCTGCCTATACAAGAGCGCTAACATCCTTTCGATGTTTATCCTGATGTTTCAAATTATTTTAGTAAAACAAAGACGGGTTCTATTAAACAGTGGAGACTACCTTACCAAAAAAACAAACGAACAGTGGGAACTAGTCGTGACATCGTTTTATAGAACCTGATGAGCATCTAAGAACAAGAACATTTCCTAACTTGAATCTTATTGATATAAAATGACAATACTGACGTTAGTCATGCAAAATATTATAATATTGGAAATCGCTTTCTCCTACTCTTTTAAAGCTTTCAATAAAGCCTTTAAGCAACAACTTTTCTGTTGGCAAGTTGTCGGGACCTAAAAAAAAACTTTTCTGGAGATGTGTTGATCAAGTTGAGTCAGGGTGTAAATAGCAGGCAAAAGGATATAATGAGAGATTGTGTAAAATGGTTTTGTTACTTGTATGTTTGTACTCGCAACAAATGATTAATGGTGGGGGGAAATTATGAGAATCAAATCATGTGCAAGAAATTTTTGACTTATAAGACTTGTAATATTCGACCACAACGAATTAACGGAAATTAGTGTAATAGTTCATGGATATTTGGTGGTTGAGTTCGAGAGATGATTTATTGTGAAGCTAGGCAAATGTTAAATTGCAATGAGAGAAAAAAGTTAGGACGCGAGTTCAAAATTTAACTCTTGTTTTTGGGAGAAAATTGTGAGACAACTAAGGTTGAACCAAAAAGGAACATAAAGTTAGTGTTGGAATTGGGCAAACTTGCTAAGTCCTCAAGGGGGTGAGTGAACAAGTCCTTGATTGAACTCAAAAAAATGTTTCTTGTTTGTGAATGCAAATCACAGATTGGAATAGAAGTAGAAGTTAAGCCACAAAACATTGAGATCATAATTCAACCGTCCATACACTTTTTGGTTTAAAGTTCTTATGGCCCTAGAGGTTGAATTTGAGTGGGACAATGTTTTGGTAGTTGGTGCTAGACTATTACATTTAGCTAAGAACAAAAACACAATCAAAGAAAGATTTCATATAAATCAATACCAGCTCGTGACTATTATTATTGTTACACTTACATTAAGGATGGTGTTTGCATGAGTTTTTTTCTTCTTTTAAATATTGATTGGAACTTAATGTTTGTGTACACATGTGAAATTTTAAGAAGTAGCTCTGAATTTTCCTTCAAATATTATTTATTCTCAAGATCAAATGAGGCAAATATCTACGTCGTTATACAAGACAAACTAGAGAAAAAAATAATTCAAATCATCCTCTTGGGTACAAAAAATATAAAAGAATGCATTTGAGAACAAAACGAGCTAAAAACTAAGCTCAACTAAAACTATACTAAATAAAGATAAAGAATATTCCCATTGAGGTAAAATGTATAATTAGAGAAGTACACTTAAGAGGTCTGAATGTAATGTACCAAAAAATTGTGCTTTCGAAGATAAGATTTTCAATAGTTGTGTACCACACCATTTGCACCTGATACAACCACCCAAAGCATTAGCTCATCTCCCCCAACATATGATTGCATCATTACTCTCTCCTTCAATACACCAAAAATGATCTTTAGCGGCACATTGTTGTTTCTGTATGTGCTTGACAATCCATGGATCGAGTAGAATTTATAACATGCTTTAATTGCCTAAATTCTATTACTAACAATAGAGTGCAATTGTTCTCCTGATGATTTCTGGCAGATATATCATTTGCATTAAACAAAGTAGGAATCAAGATGTCTCATAACATTGGGCTATAGACTTGATCAACAACGAATGAAGTACATGAATAACCTGTTTAACGTCAACATCAACTTCAAAATCAAGTTCAAAGTCACAAAATACTTCTGCATTGAATATGAAAGCAACCGAGCAGTGGTACATCCAAATTAGACTTGTGTTGTGCCATGCATCTATTTTAGGACCTTTTCTTGAATTCACCACTCGCTATGATCGCATCTTATACTTGTTAATCATCATCAATTACAATCTCTACCTATCATATATAGTTGATTATATTATATTAATATAAAATCTTCTTTAATTGTATTTACCATATATAGTATTTATCATGTATCGTATTTTACCATGTATAGTTTTCTTGTAATTTTATAAGGAGATAATCTCCTTCATTCTAAAGTAATAGAAATCAAGGGTTTTCCTTTGTTCTTATGATAACAGAGCTTTGAATATTTTTCTTTGTCTCTCTTCTTTTTCCCTCCCCTCCTACTTGCGTGTTTTTCTTTTTGGTCCATTCCAATGGATTCACATAATCAACTTCCGGTAATGAAACTTGATGGAAAGAACTAACTTTTTTGGGATTCATATTTTCAAAATCTTCTTGAGGGAAAAGAGCTTTGGGTTCATGTTACCTTGCCCAAACCATAAATCACAACCGACAATTCATGAATCATCTTCAAATGGTGTGTGTCTGACGGAAATTGACGTACCTGAATCATGGATCATTGCTTTGAATCTCACTCCTATGTCCTTTGCTCATGCGATGTGGGAATATCAACTATAACAAGCTCTCACATCTCTTTCTCAAGAGACCACTACCATTAAAGAATTTCATTGTTCCATCATGTTGAATTAGAATGAGATAGACATGATTGATAACACAAGTATTCCGACAACGGCGCTCGATGAAATCCTTAACTTATGATAGAAATCTCGTTTTCATAAATTCCTTATGAAGTTATGGCAAGAGTTTGAACTTATTTGAGCATTTATACTCAACCACAACTCAACCTCATTGCTCGATAATGCCTTGTTGATCTTCTTGCTGGAGAGAGTCGTCTTGCCCCTCTCTCTTCTCAAAATTCCCCTCCTAATTCCTTTGTTGCTTACAAAGGAAAATATCGTGACATGTCTAATGTTGAGTATTTCAACTATCATGAAACGAACATTATGATTCTTATTGCCACAACCAGAGAGAGTCTACCTCCAAACAGTTTTGTCAATATTATAAGAAAGATGGTCATTTGATCAAAAATTGTTGAACTCGTCCACCACGCCCCGACCATTTGACCACTCCCATTGCTTTCAGTCATCCTGATGGTTCCTCATCTTCTATACATGTTGAGCTCGTGCAACAACTTATCAAAGATCTTCATGCTGCATATTTTGATAAGCCTAAGTTGACTACTCCTTGGATTATAGATTCGGGTGCCACTCACCACATGATTGGTGATTTGACAACCTTTGCTTCCTCCCAACCTTTTTCCAACTTTGGCAGGTGTTTCTCCAAATGCACACACAAGTGTACGTTGTCACACAAGTAATATAGTGGCTCTAAAAGAGCCAGATTATCGAACCCAAAAGACTTATCAATTAACTATTTTACAAAATTAGACTAGTTTAATTAGTTTTACAAGCGTGCCAAAATAGTTTAATTTATATATGAGTACTAAGAATGCAAGAATAAAATAATAAGATTAACTTACAATGATAAGGACCATTCTAGGGCTGCAGTTTAACTAGGCATTCATGCTTCACAAATCTTTCTCGGATTTCAGATGGTTATCAAATTACTGATTTACAGAGTTGATATTATGATCATGATCTCTCGACCTGTAATCACCTACCCCAATTGAACATCTAACTACATCGTTTAGTAGATAGAATCATCTGTTAGGCATTTAGTGTTCATCCTGTTTCATAACCAATCATGGTGTTTTGTGGGTGTCAATACTAAACACAAGTCAATTCAAGTGATATGCAAGAAAAAATCGTACTCCTTGTATTCCCCGTTCTATCTCTCTTTTCTTCTGTCGAATTCAAAAGTAGACAGTGTATTTATTTTAATGGTGGCCTAGCGTAAAAATACTAAATAAAGAATGATCAAGAGAAATCTAGGCCTGGCGCGTCGCCCTAGGCCCTAAACTACTGGTGCCCCAGGCACAAATTTCTCTTTATCATTCTCTTTCGCGCACTTCTCTGATTTGTTTACAAGATTTTTGCCCTTGCTTCAGTTCCTATTTACTTGATTATTACATCAATTCCCTGCAAATCACATGTCTTAGTGCACAATTATCACACTACTCATCAAAACACAACCAATAGAGTAAAGAATGCTCATAAAACTAAAGGTCCATGTGGTCAAAATATCGTAAATGAGCATACAAATACGCCCAAGATCCCCACCCCATGCTTAAATCTTTGGTTGTCCTTGAACAACTTCCTACCCATTTGTGCTAGCACTTCAACATTAGCACATAAGGACTTGTCCACCCTTACTTGCATTAACCAAACTCTTTCGATCATGTTTCCGTAGTTCACCTCTCATGCAATAACACATGTACTTGCTTAGAACCAAGTTCCTTTAGAAGATACAACATAACCTCTATAAGGGACTGATTGCAAATCTACATGACAATGTGATAATGTAAGAACAAAAAAATAACAATACTACACACATATGTCACGACCTAGAGTACACCCTAGACGTGACATGACATATAAGACCCCGAAAGGCCCTACACAATCCACTTGACATACATACAACACAACATAATAGATAAAAGTAGAAAATCTCATATAATGACAGAGTTTGGCATAAAAGCGGAAGTCTACACATAATCTTGACAAACCAATATAATACATCCAAGAATTGGTCGGGATGTAACCCATACATCACGTACAACATCCAAGAACTAAATACTTAAGAAAACAAAGTAAAGATAACATGGTCCTCGGAACATGACGACTCACAAAATCTTCAATGATCAAGCACTCAATCATTATCAAAGAACAGGAGGAGGAGAAGCGCCAAACCCAATATTTGGAGACAATGTAGGCACAAATATGCATTAGTATATAAAATATACTAAGTATGAGGGATATGCAATTAAGCATAAAAAATGATCATAAGAGGACATAAAGGAAAATATGATATGAATGACCAAACTAAAACATAGTAAAACCTTTAAAGAAGAATCATAAATCATGAACATGGTCAATTCCTCTTTAAATCATATTGAAATCTTCATAAAACTTTGAAATCAACTTAGTTCATTTTGTGGGATATTCACTTTAACCGACAATAGACCATGCGAGCTATAACATGAAATTCGATGTAACTCTCACTTCGAGAAGGGAGAGTCTACTTGCCAAGGTAAAACTCCATAATATTATATGCTATTTGTGTATACACTAGCTAAGTTTTTTAAGACAATCCTATGGGGGCACGTAGTTTGGAACTAGAGGTTGCTACTAGTGACTACCCTATTTGAGCCTCCACCTCGAAGATCTCTTGGTGCTAAGTTAAATTCCAACCGAATAGTCATTTTCATAAACATAACATCATTCATGAAAAAACACAATTAAGTTACCAATCCAAGCTTAAATTATCATAGAGTAGCTCATTAAATCATGAATCATGCATGTTGAGAAAACCTTTCACCAATCATGATTCTTTAATTGTGAGAAAATCCTTTCACAATTTTATTGATGCTTACTTTAAAAGAAACCTTAGACCATAAACATCCTTTAAATCATAGGTCATGCATTTCTTTCATAAATCTTATTAAGTTCATCGCTTTCTTCATAAACTCATAACTTCATAAATTCATAGTCAAATCATGAATAGTGCATGAGCCTTATAAAAATCATCAAGAAATCATGTAATTTAATCAAAACATGCATATGAAGATTGATATTGAACAATTAACATCAACTAAGACCAATGAAGATCACATGAAACCCTAAGCAATTTAAGTGAAATTGAATTTGGAGAATTGAGATCTTTTGGGACTCAATGGGTGAATGGAACCCATTGATGAATTTCCACATACCTTGATGATCAAATCCCAAAAGCAATGGAGGAAAATAAAGAATTGAAGCTTGAACCCTAGATTTTTCTCTTGAAGCTTGAGAGGATTTGGAGGGGATGAACTTGGATGAGATTTGAGAATTTGAGAGAATTAGAGGGTTTGGATAGATTTAGTGTAACGCCCCGAGGCTACCCCAGGACGTGGACACGGGACTTAGGATCACGAGTGACCCCAAGCTAACCCTGCTGGCATATCATAAACATGCTAAGATAACTTAAATAAGATAATTCTGTGTGGCAACTTAAAACATAACATAAAGGGGAAAATGATGGGGAATACCCATTATAAATCTGAATATATAAAGCTGAGTGTAATGACAATTGAAAGATCAAACTCAACTAAAACTGAATCTATCTATGTTTGTATAAAATCCTCTAACTGACTAGAGATGCTAGGACATGCCCTAACTAACTTCTAGCAAAACTGAAACTGAAAGACTGAAAATAGAAAGATAACATGTCTATCGTCCTCGAAGAATGAGGACTCACCACTGATGCTGCTGAACTAGAGATCAGGAACCGATCAATGTGTGATCTGAATGCTGAGGACCTAAACCTATATCACATGAAGATGTAGCATAGAGTATGCGTCAGTACTTGAAAGGTACTGAACATGCATGGTAGGATAAGCTAAATAACATATACATAACTGAACAAAGCAATACGAGCAATGATATAATCTGAACATGAAGTAAATACTGAAATATACTGAATACTGAACTAACTCAATGCAATGACCAAGTACATGACATGCTAAGACTGAATATTGAACTGTAACTGATAACCTGGTCAATGCACTAGAATCTGACTATGGGAGCTACTATTAACCGACATAAAACCACGAGAGCTATCTGTGGAGTATGATGTATTGCCCCATCGAGAAGACCCAATAAACCTTGCCAAGGGTATAAAGGCATGACTGGCGTGATCACTAAATATGTTGCCCATAGACGGGACTTATCCTACGGGGGAACGTTCTGGGACTATGATGGTGACTGACCCTTAGTCCACTCGGTATTAAGCCTACTCCCAACTGATTATGTAAGTAACACATTATAACTGAATTTCTGTAATACTGAATAACTCAAAATACTGACATGCTAACTGAAAATGCAACATTAATGTACTGATAATGAGACATTCTTAACTGGGGCATGGATAACTGTTTAAACTGACCTAGCAAGTGTAATTCATGAACTAAACGAATATACACAACTAGGGTTCTGAATTTCATGCAAAGAACTAAGCAATAATTCCACGAAAACATGATAATCTGATTTGGATTAGTCTAACAGCTGAATCACAACAATATTCTGAAGTTCTAGAAACCCTGGGTCTAAACATGATATAGAGAATCAAGAATCTGACTGAATTCTAGGGACCTAATGGGTGGAAATAACCCACATACCTGGTGACAAAATTCATGGAGGAATCTTTTGATTTTGGGATTGGAACTGAAGAAAACTTGCTACGTTCTTGGAGAGGGCTTGGTTGACTCTGTCTCCTTCTTTTCGTTCAATTTGATGATTTTTTAGAGAATGAGTTGACTAGGGTAAGTTCTAATTAAGTTACTAAGCTAAAACCGACTAAAACAATGTAGTTAAGGGGTTAAACGATGTAGTTTAGGGGTCCAACGCATATGGAAAAGACCAAACGACCCTGACTTAAAAGCTGTCGGGACCAACCGACGGACTGACTGACGGACCGTGGATGGACATACAGTCCGTCTTGTCAACCGGCTTCGGAGAGGGGATTCTTGGGTCTCGATCCACGAACCACGACCCGTGGTCTGACCTACATTCCGTGGGTCTGGCCGTGGGTCGTGCCTTAGAATATTCTGTCTGAGTTTTCTGGGGAGGGTTGCAGGTGGCCATCCACGGACCCCCACCTACAATCTGTGGGTCACCCTACGGTCCGTGGGTGGTGCCCGTCAGTGGCACCTGCAACTTCTGATTCCTGCTAACTGGTCTTTCCAGCATACGGGGTGTTACATTATCTCCCCCTTGGGAACATTCATCCTCGAATGAAGACTAAACTAGCTGAATATAGAGGGAAAGAGTTGCAAACCCTACCACTAAGTACTAGAAACTGAAATCTGACTGAACTAAGTTCCAAGAACATGCAAATACGCTGAAAATGCAAGAATAACCGAAGGAACATGATACAAAGACTGAATTTACGCATGAGTAACTGAAAAACTGGAGAGGAGCTATTACCTCAAACTGGAATGGAATCGGAAGAAAAGAGATGAGGATACTTGGCCTTCATGGCTGCTTCTGCTTCCCAAGTAGCTTCCTCTACAGACTGACTCCTCCAGAAAACCTTCACTGAAGCGACTTCTTTATTTCTCAACCTTCGAACCTGATGATCAAGAATCTCAACTGGCACATCCTCATAGGTGAGACTATCCTTCACAGTCACACTTTCCAAAAGTACTATAGATGCTGGATCACCCACACACTTCTTCAAAAACGAAATGTGAAATACCGGATGCACCACTGCTAGTTCTGCTGGCCACTCTAACTCATAAGCTACTTTACCAACTCTTTTCAAGATCCTGTAAGGGCCTACATATCTAGGACTGAGCTTCCCTTTCTTGCCAAATATCATCAACCCCTTCATAGGTGACACTTTCAGGAAAACCCAATCATCAATTTGGAACTCCAAGTCCCTTCTCCTTACATATGCATAGGACTTCTGGCAACTCTGGGCTGTCTTAAGTCTATCTCTGATGAGCTAAACTTTTCCCATTGCATCATGAACCGAATCTGGTCCTATCAAGGCTGCTTCACCTACTTTAAACCAACCAACTATAGATCTACATCTACGCCCATACAGTGCCTCATAACAGGCCATCTGAATACTGGAATGGTAACTATTATTGTAGGCGAACTCTATAAGAGGAAGGTGAGATCATCCCAACTACCCTTGAAGTCGATCACGCAAGCTCTCAACATGTCCTCTAAGGTCTGAATGGTACGCTCTGCCTGACCATCCGTCTGGGGATTAAATGTTGTGCTAAGATTAACCTGAGTACCAAGACCTTTCTGAAATGACTTCAAAAAATGAGAGGTAAATTGAGGACCTCTTTATGATATGATAGACAAAGGAACCCCATGCAACCTTAGTATCTCATTAATGTAAATCTTGGTGTAGTCTTCCGCCGAATCTGTAGTCTTAACAGCCAAAAAGTGAGCAGACTTAGTAACTCTGTCTACCATCACCCAAATGGAGTCATGTTGTCTGCGAGTACGAGGTAAACCTGTAATGAAGTCCATGTTTATCACTTCCCACTTCCATGTAGGAATGTTGTTCTCTTGAGTCATACCCCTTAGTTTCTAATGTTCTACCTTCACTTACTGACAATTAGGGCACTTAGCCACAAAAAACTGCTATATTCCTTTTCATGCCATTCCACTAAAAGACTTCCCACATATCACGATACATCTTAGTGGCGCCTGGGTGAATAGAATAGTTGGAGTTATGTGCTTTTGTAAGGATCTGCTATCTCAACTCACCCATCTTATGAACTCATAAACGACCCTGATATCGAAGCACACCATCTCCCCCTTGGGAGAAAACCTCAACTCTCTGCTGATGAACTGCACCCTTTAGTTGAAGCAATATAGGATCAGTGTCTTGTTTTTCCTTAACCTATTCTACTAATGAAGATTCTGACCCATTATGAACTGTTACACCACCATCTGATATGCTCATAAGGCGAACTCCCAAGTGAGCAATCCGGTGAACATCTTTCGCTTGTTCTTTCCTTTCTTCTTCAACATGTGTGACACTACCCATAGATAGTCTGCTAAGAGCATCAGCTACTACATTGGCCTTACCAGGATGGTAAAGCACATTCATATTATAGTCTTTGAGGAACTCAAGCCATCTTCTCTGTCAAAGATTCAACTCTTTCTGGGTGAACACATGAAGGCTCTTATGGTCTGGGAACACATCTACGTGAACACCATATAAGTAATGTCTCCAAATATTTAGTAGTTGTTGTTCTTGTTTCTTTAGTACCCTTAGTAGTTCCTATACCTGTCATGCTCCTTGGATTATTTACAAGTGGTATTCAAGCTCTTATTTTTGCAACTTTAGCCGCAGCTTATATAGGTGAATCCATGGAAGGCCATCATTGAAATAGTCTTTTTTAGCTTAGCCCACAGCAATGTATAAATGTATATGGTGGGTGGCTCAAGAGAATTAGGCAAATACCACTGCTGCAAGCTCGAGGTCATGAGTTGGAAAGTTCTTCTCATGCACCTTAAGTTGTCTAGAAGCATATGATATAACCTTACCTCGCTGCATCAACACACAACCTAGGACGACTCTGGATGCATCACAATAGATCACATAATCGTCTGAACCCTCTGGTAGAGTCAAAACAAGAGTTGTAGTCAACCTAATTTTCAGTTCTGAGAATCTCTTCCCACAATCATCTAACCACTGTAACTTAACCTTTTTCTGAGTCAACTTAGTCAATTGAGAAGCTATGGATGAAAATCCTTCCACAAACCTTCTGTAATAACCAGCCAAACCCAAGAAACTTCTGATATCTGTAGGAGAGGTAGGTTGGGCCATTGTTTCACTGCCTCTATCTTCTGAGAATTCACTCAGATCCCTTCACTAGACACATTATGCCCAAGAAAAGCAACAGATTGCAACCAAAACTCACATTTGCTCAACTTAGCAAATAACTGGCAACCTATGAGAGTCTACAGGACAACCCTCCAATGAGTTGCATGTTCTTCCTCATTCCTAGAGTAAATGAGTATATCATCAATAAAGACGATAACGAACAAGTCAAAATACTGCTTGAACACCCTATTCATCAAATACATTAAACCTGAAGGAGCATTGGTTAGTACAAATGACATAACTACAAGTTCATAATGACCATATCGAGTTCCAAAGGCTATTTTCGAAATGTCACTATCTCTGACTCTGAGATGATAATAACCCTGAAGTTGTTCGAACAAGTCATCAATCTTAGGGATAATGTACTTATTATTGATTGTGACCTTGTTCAACTACCGATAGTTAATGCACATCCTAAGAGAACCATATTTCTTTTTCACGAATAACTCTTGTGCACCTCATGGGGAAATACTGGGTATGATGAAGCCCTTATCTAGAAGGTATTTCAATTGCTCTTTCAATTCCTTAAGCTCAGCTGGAGCCATTCTGTAAGGAGGAGGAATAGAAATAGGTTGGGTATCTGGAAGGAAATCAATTCCAAAGTTGATTTCTCTTCCGGGAGGAACTCCAGGAAGATCTTCTGGAGATACTTCTGGGAACTCATTAACTACTGGAATTGACTCAAGAGTTGGGGTTTCGAAGCTTGAATCCTTAACCCAAACTAGATGATAGAGATACCCCTTAGAGATCATCTTTCTTACCTTAAGTTAAGAATTGAATCGACCCATATGCACTGAGCTGATACCCTTCCATTCTAAGATTGGCTCGTCTAGAAACTGAAAACGAACGATCCTAGTTCTAGAATCGACTAAGGCATAACATGAATGTAACCAATCCATGCCTAGTATGATATCAAAATCTACCATTTCTAACTCTACAAGGTATGTTGATGTGACTTTCTAGGAGACTGTGACAGGGTAATTTCTGTATACTAGTTTAAGTATAACTGGGTCACCAACTGGAGTAGAGACTGAGAAGGGGTTCTGAAAGAGTTTCTGGACTAACACCGAAGTTTACTGCTATATAAGGAGTTACAAAGGAAAGAGTAGCCCCTGGATCCAGCAAAGCATAAACATCTAAATGGAAGACTCGCAATGTACGAGTAACCACATAAGGAGAATCTTCCTAATCCTGGCGAGCATGGAGAGCATACAACCTGTTCTGGCACTGACCGCCACATGTACCAGATGAGTTACCCTGCTGGTGCTGATGAAGTTGTAGACTGAGCCCTACCATTGTTACCTCCTTGAACCTGTTTAGAAGAAAGGCAATCTCTCAATCTGTGACGAGTCTGACCAAACTCTAAACATCCATCTTTTCCTGCAAGACACTCGCCCGGATGGTTCTTACCACACTTTGGACAAGTTGGGTAGGTGCTAGTAATGGAAACACTTCCCTGGGACTTAGATTCTGATGCCCTACCTTTTGATCTTATCGAAACTTGAAGGATGTAACAGTAGCTGATGAAGGTGCTGGGGCTGAAGATTTCTACTAAAATTGCGAGCAATTTCCACCACCCGATTTCTGCTAAGAATACTCATAGTTTCCTGTCCTAGCTTCTTATTATCTTTAGCCTATTCCCTAACCTTATCTCCCTCAACCTGCTGAGCATGAGTCATGAGCCTAGAGATGTTCTTATCTTCCAGCAACATAACATTTCTACACTCTGTTCTCACCAAGTCAAATACCCCAAATAGAAACTTACTCATCTGAGCCCTGGAATCGGCAACCATGTATGGAGCATACTTGGAGAGTTGGGTGAACTTAAGTCCGTACTCTTGGACTATCATGGAACATGCCACAAATTCATGAACTCCAGAGCTTTTGCCTCTCTCAACTCTCTTGGAAAAAACCTATCTAGAAAAGCACCAGTAAAACACTCCCAAGTCACAAGAGCTGCATTATCACCCCTATTGTCTTTCCAATGTGTAAACCATATGTGAGCCATATCCTTAAGCTAGTCGGACGCCAACTCTACCTTATCATTTCCTGTCACCTACATCACTCCAAAGATTTTCTTGAACTCATCAATAAAGTTCTGGGGATCCTCACCAACATGCGACCCTAGAAACACAGGTGGGTTCATCCAAACAAAATAACGGACCCTAGCTGTCGCTGATCCACTACCAGCATTTGCAGGAACTAGAACCTACTTATTGTTCTGTTTGGCTACACTCTAGGCCAACAGTTGAATGACGTTCTGAAACTCTGCATTCGAAACTTCCTGATCTGGGACTGGAAGAGTTGTGTTAGCATTGAATGCATTAGCATTTCTAGGGTAAGCTCTAGGAGGAGGCATGATTTGAAAATACATAATGATGGATTAGAAAGAGAGATCATACCAACGCACGATAAGAATATAAAAAAAGTGAAGTTTTCCTAAAACACTTCGTAGCCTCCCCTTCGTAGGTGTGGCGCACTTCACACTCATGAAAGGGACTCTACTTAGTGCGGCTTTCAGATATCCTAGGACTCTTGAACCTTGTGCTCTGATACATAGTTTGTTACACCCCGAGGCTACCCCCAAGACGTGGACACATGAATTAGGATCACGAGTGACCCCAAGCTAACCTTGTTGGCATATCATAAGCATACTAAGATAACTGAAATAAGATGATTTTGTGCGGAAGCTTAAAACATAACATAAAGTGGAAAATGATGGGGAATACCCATTCTAAATCTGAATATATAAAACTGAGTTTAATGACAACTAAAAGATCAAACTCAACTAAAATTGAATCTATCTATGTCTGAATAAAAGCCACTAATTGACTAGAGCTGCTGGGACATGCCTCCAGTAAACTTCTAGTAAAACTAAAAGTAAAACACTGAAAATAGAAAGATAACATGTCAATCGTTCTCAAAGAATGAGGACTCACTGATGCTTATCGTGACCAATGATAGTAACCTACGGTATGAGTGTCTACGATCGTCGATAGTATAGTAACCCAACTAAAGGTTGGGGTCGTGTCTCAAGGGAGTGGTTTTGAGAATTGATAGAAAAATAAAATTAAGCTCTAACTAGTCGTAGCTAAAGACATTAATGAACAAAAACATGGTAAATTAAAGGGGGTGACAGAAAAGTGTCAAATATCAATTGGGGTTTTTGTCACAAGTAGTAAAAATAGCAAAAATTAACAAGAAAATCAAGTATGGGGATATGTTCTTGGGGTGTGATCACAATACAAGTTGAGATAAATCGTTGGGTACATGCTTTCAATAGGAAATTAGCAAGTTAAGAGTGCTAGGCTAAGCTTTAGATGGAAATAAGTTCCCTCTTGGGCAACTTACCCCGTTTCAAATGGGTTCCTCTCAAACACCCATTTGCCGCATGAAGACCAGCCTATGCCTTACCCCACTCACTCTCTTGAGCTGAGTGTTAGGATATGGGACTAGGCTCACCCTCTCGGGTTGAACCTTATGTCGATCCACTCCTTAGGCCATCAGTCTAGTGGTCTTGGTTCCGCGACCTCCCTCTCGGGCAAGCCAAAAACACATGGGTGGTGTTGTATTTGCAACTACAAACCCATTAAATTAAACCACAACCACTAGGTGAAATCACCATTAAAATACATCTTCCCTATCATCAAGCAAGACCCAACAACAATATCAACATATATTTGCTAAATCACACCCCAAGAATGGGGGTTTTTAGCCACACATCAAGAAATAACAAAATACACGTAAAATGATACTAAAATAAAATGGGTATAAGAAATTAAACCTTGATTTAAGCAAAGGAAGAAGAATGGAGAAGACCCACTTCCAACTTGGGGAAGATGAAATCCTTCTCTCTTCAAGTCTCCCACAAAACCCTCTCCAAACTTGAGAGAAAATATCTAAAAACGTACTATTCTATTATGAAATTAATAATAATGGTTCGGAACTACTAAAATTAATAAAGAGTTTAGTATTTATAGCCATTAGAAATTAGTGCAGGCGGATAGTTCGGCGAGGTTAGTCGAGTCCGCCGAATGACTTGGCGACTCACCCTTCTTTTGTCTCATCGCCATTTAGTGCTTGCTTTCACCATCTTCACGTTCTGGGTCATTAGGAGGTATAGTATTGCTTCGTGGAACTATTCTGCGAAGCAACGACTGCTATTTTCATCGCCTTTTTGATCCTCTTCCTTTAGGGCTTCGCATACTGGAACAAAGGGTGGAGTTTGTCCTTTCGGCAAATCGCCAAAGGTGCTTGGCGATGCTCATGCTTCAACTTCTTCGTTCTTTTCATCCTTTTTGTTTCGTTTTGCACCTAAGTGTCCATGCTTCCACTAAAACTTCAAATACCTGAAACTTAAGAGTTTTCATCAGATATTGAGATAAAATAACCATTCGAGGACATATTTCTATCAAAATAAAACCCCAAATGAGCCAATTTGTGGACTCATCAATACCCCCAACTTAAACTTTTGTTTGTCCTCAAGCAAACTTGAGTTCAACCGTTCAAAATGGGTGTCTCAAAAAGTGCTACACAAGACTCAATCATGAATGCACACAACAAGACTCAATTTACTTATGCAAGGATCAATTGTGTACTCAAAGATTCAAGTTGTGACACACCATTACCAAAGATTCTCATGCTCGCAATACTTGCTACTTGTGCAAGTTCAAGCTCAACAAAAAGTATCTAAATTCCCTCACATAAAGAATGATTTCATATTCACACACAGAGGTTAATCAATTCAAGATCAGGAATCAGATGCAACGCACTCAAAAAGAGGAACACAATGCATATTTTCACCCATAGGTTTGCCCTTATTTTCCAATTGACTTTCGATTCGTCTTACTCAAGATCAAAAAGGTCTTTCTAAGGCTTGTAATAGGGCTGAGTGCAAAGGTATGGTCATTTAGGTTCAGTGACTTTTTCCTCGTGAGTTGTGGTATTCTCAAGGCATTCCCTTCTTTTCCTTTATCAATTCTTTTTCTAGTGCTTCTAAGTCACCTTTTTATTCTCCTCCATGGATTGCTTGAAACCCGATTCCCTTCGTACTTTATTCCACATTTTTTTTTGAATTGAATTAAATTGAAGGGGTTCCATTTTTATGCAATACCATGGGTTAAGGTGGAATTTTCTTGTACTTTTTGACTTCTCCTTTTCCTTTTCACCACACCCCCAACTTAGGCTTTTGGCCTAAGTTGGCTATTCTCTTAAACCACAAATCAAGAGGATTATAGGTAATGGGTCAAGTATGGTCTAAAGTTCATCAAGGTTCTTCGAAAGAAAGGTAAGGCTCAAAGGGTGTTCAAAAGAGTTTCACACACTCACGGGTAGGCCACAAAAGATCATCTCAAGAGGACACCTTTCTAAATCAATCAGACTAACAGGGCAAATTCTAGGTTTATTCATGCAAGTTTCAAAGCAAGCTAATCACAAAGGCATTCGACACTTAAGTCAAACAAGACTACACACTTTCGCTAGTGTGCAATGGTCATTACAAGAGAATCAATTCGATAAATGGCTAATCACAACGAGATACAAAGAGTTCACATATTGTCTATGCAACTTTATTTGGCCTCATCGTAGCCGTACATTCATATTTGTTCAATTGAGAGCACTATTTAAGTCATCGGTATTGATCGAAACTGAGACTCAAATTTTTGCAAAAGAACAACCACATTCTACTCACGAGGGGTGGCAAAAATGTGTGAAAAATTCAAAATTTACATCCACAAAAATAGTGTAAAAATAGTTATAAACAGATCATCCCAGATATAAACACAAACACGAGCAAAAAGTAGCACACACAGGTGGGCCTCACCCCACCAGAAATAAAAACATTTGTCCTCAAATGCAAGTAATAAATATCCAAAGATTTGAAAGATAACTACGTACATAGAGGGAGGTAAAGAGGGGATCTTGGCTATGCGATTGCTCCATCTGTCATGGCATCAGTATCCAGAGTGACCACCAGAAGGACCAGCTCCACTAGATCCCGTAGCAGGAGACTTTGCTAAAGAAACTTGCACAACAACATTTATCATGATTTCTTCAGTCTCGGCTATGTCGTCCACTGTAGCTTCCTCAAATATCTCTTCATCAGTTTTTGCCTCTGATTCAGGATCAACTATATGCTCCATTCCATTTCAATGTCCTGCGGCAGTCTGAGGCATCTCGGGCACCTCTGTAACTTCCACTATTCAAAAGATCATGGATATATCAGTGGACTTTAGGTAATCCACATCTTTCTTCAACTCTGCAATGATGGCCTTTACAGCTGTTACTTCCTCTGTGGCTCATTGATCGTGCTCACACACTAACATCCTGGCCTCTAGAGCATCATTATTAGTGCTCAGTGGTCTCACATCATTGTCGAGGGCATCCTGATCATGCCTGGAATGGAGCTTTCTATGTTGGCAGTTCGACAATTAGCAGTTTGGGCAAGTTGTCCCATTCTATTCAAGGATGCCTGAGTGATTAGTTCACAAGGGGTAACAACAGCTGTAGGTCTGGGTGGTAATGAAGCAGCAGAGGGACCTGTAGAGTCAAAATGGGTGGTAATGACATCAGATATACCTGAAGGTCCAGGGGCCGGAGTAGGCAAAGATGCCTCTGCAGGTATAGATCTAGTGGCCACAACTTGCTTCTATCTCTTTTCTGCCTGGTCTTTAAGATATTCGGCTTTGATCTTTTGGATACTGATGGAGGCGGTGGCAACCAATTCCACATCCTTCGTTGCATCTCCAGGCACCCGAGCTCTTTTGCATAATTGAGTGATTAATACCGGGAAATGGAGAGATGTCTGGCCTTGCTTTGCACACATATGGATTTTAGAGGAAATGATGTTCCCAAGATTTATCCTGGTTTTCTTCATGATGCATCCAAGACAAGCTGCCTTAGCATGACGAAGGATTGATTCATTCTGTGATGGCATAACTGTGCTGCTGATGAATCCGAACCAGTATCGTGCAACTATGTTCATATTTTTCTTCTCAATTGGAAATCCTTCTGCTAACCATGTTGGAGCATTATCATCTAAGACTAGCGGAGCTAGCCACTTTTTCATTGCATCCAGCTTCTGTGTCCTGATTAAGTACTGGCAGTGGTCATTAATCTTATCGAACATTCCCAAAGCTATGTTGATAGTCTCACTGTCACAGGCTACCTTCCTTCCTCGGACAACCACGTGGTCAACTTCTTTAAAAAATGAGACTAGTCTTTTCCGTTGAGGTACTAATGCACTGTATGCATCATATAACTCTCTAACCCAGCTTGGTATGTAAGATCCGCGATGTCTTATGAAGATTTGGAATTTGTGGTATTTCAGGCACTCCATCACTTCTGGATACCTATCAATAACCCCATTTATGGAAAGTTATTTCTCCTCAATGATCATTCTCAGACCATTTGCCTTTGATCTATTCATTGATCCATGTTTGGGACCTTGTACTAGATGTGCCAACACTAATTCTTGCCCTGGAGCTGGAGGAGTTGGAGTGGTGGACTAACTATCTTTTATCCGATATGGATAATGTATCCTTTTGGATCGTAACTCAACCCTCCTTGCCTCTATCTAGTAATCTTCGTCAGACTCTGCACTCTCACTGTTATATATGGGTGGCTAGGTGGTGAAGAAGCCTGTGCTATCAGAGCTTGCATCGGATAATTAAGAGGTTTTGCCTTTCCCTTTGCTTTTTGTAGTTGTGGTAGCCTTGCCCCTGGGTGGAGGTGCGTTTTCACTGATCACAATTCCCTTTTCCCTTCCTCTGGTTGATCGTGTGGCCATATCTTCAAAGCGTTAGAGAGATTAGTCAGTACTTACATTGTCGCACAAAATTGCAGACAAAATCGCCAATCTAATTAGTGAATCACCGAATCTCATGGGCGATCATGAATATGTCCGCCGAAAGTTACAGAGCCCACAATGCTTAAGATATGAAATTAAAGGCTATTTAGGGCTAGTACGGGAACCGCTGAGTGATTTGGCGAGCTCAACCTAGCTCACCGACTGACTTAACGTGCCTGAGATTCAACTCACTTTTCAAAATCGATCGTACAAACCTCAAAAGCAAAATTAAACCATGCATTAATGAAATTTAGCCCAGACCTATAGCACCCATTCATGGTCAACACCCATTATGCATAGTTTTCCACATTTAGATTCAAGGTAAGTAGAGCGAAAAAGGACTTTGAACAGTAAAAGCAAATAAGCCCCAATTTACAAATCAGAAGCAGGTACTCGAAAACTCCTACTCATATCAGAGAGATCTAACATGCATCTATGGACTCTTAGATTGCAGATGAGGTTGAACTATTCAAAAGTGTATAGGGGTTTTTCAGAAACTAACCTTTTTGCTGAGTAAACAAAATTATAATGCTAGGCGGCAATGAAAATCCGAGTTCCAAGCGCTAATCCGTGACTAAAGTACTACTTTAAGGTGAGAGAATGTAAATTACTACCTTGGTGTGAAGTTATGGAGTTTGAAAGTGAGAAATAATGAAGAAGTATCCCTGATGGCAATATATGCTGTTCAATTTGTGTCCATTGGGCTTTTTGTCACAAGTAGTAAAAATAGAAAAAATTAACAAGAAAATCAAGTATGGGGAAATGTTCTTGGGGTGTGACCGCAATACAAGTTGAGATAAATCGTTGGGTACATGATTTCAATAGGAAATTTGCAAGATAATAGTGACTAGGCTAAGCTTTAGATGGAAATAAGTTCCCTCTCGGGAAACTTACCACATTTCAAATGGGTTCCTCTAGAACACCCATTTGTCGCATGAAGACCAGCCTATGCCTTACCCCACTCACTCTCTCGAGCTGAGTGTTAGGATATGGGACTAGGGCTCACCCTCTCGGGCTGAACCTCATGTCGACCCACTCCTTAGGTCATTAGTCTAGTGGTCTTGGTTCCGCGACCTCCCTCTCGGGCAAGCCAAAAACACATGGGTGGTTTTGTATTTGCAACTACACACCCTTTAAATTAAACCACAACCACTAGGTGAAATCACCATTAAAATACATCTACCCTATCAGCAAGCAAGACCCAACAATAATATCAACACATATTTGCTAAATCACACCCTAAGAATGGAGGTTTTTAGCCACACATCAAGAATAACAAAATACACGTAAAATGATACTAAAATAAAATGGGTACAAGAAATTAAACATTGATTTAAGCAAAGGAAGAAGAATGGAGAAGACCCACTTCCAACTTGGGGAAGATGAAATCCTTCTCTCTTCAAGTCTCTAACAAAACCCTCTCCAAACTTGAGAGAAAATATCTAAAAATGTACTATTCTATTATGAAATTAATAATAATGGTTCGGAACTACTAAAATTAATAAAGAGTTTAGTATTTATAGCCATTAGAAATTAGTGCAGGCGAATCGCCCTTCTTCTGTCTCATCGCCGTTTAGTTCTTGCCTTCACCATCTTCACGTTCTGGGTCATTGGGAGGTATAGTATTGCTTTGCGGAACTATTCGGCGAAGCACCGACTGCTCCTTTCATCACCTTTTTGATCCTCTTCCTTTAGGGCTTTGCATACTAGAACAAAGGGCAGAGTCTATCCTATCGACAAATCACCAAAGGTGCTTGGCGATGCTCATGCTTCAGCTTCTTCGTTCTTTTCAGCCTTTTTGTTCCGTTTTGCGCCTAAGTATCCGTGCTTTCACTAAAACTTCAAATCCCTGAAACTTAAGAATTTTCATAAGATATTGAGACAAAATAAGCATTCGAGGACACTATTTCTATCAAAATAAAGCCCTAAATGAGTCCAATTTGTTGACTCAGCACTTACCACTGATGCTACTGTACTGGAGATCGGGAACCGATCTATGCGTGATCTAAATGATGAGGACCTAAACCTACATCATGAGAAGATTTAGCACAGAGTATGTGTTAGTACTTGAAAGGTACTGAGCATGCAGGATAGGATAACCTAAATAACATATACATAACTGAACAAAGCAATACGAGCAATGATATAATCTAAACATGAAGTAAATATTGAATATACTGAATACTAAACTAACTGAATGCAATGACCAAGTACATGACATGTTGAGACTGAATAATGAATTGTAACTGATAACCTGGTCAATGCACTAGAATCTGACTATTGGAGCTACTGTTAACCGACATAAAACCACGAGAGCTATCCGTGGAGTACAATGTATCGCCCCATCGAGAGGACCCAATATACCTTGCCAAGCGTATAAAGAAATGACTGGCGTGATCACTAAATATGTTGCCCATAGACGGGACTTATCCTATGGGGGCACGTTCTGGGACTATGAGGGTGACTGACACTTAGTCCACTCGGTATTAAGCCTACTCCCAACTGATTATGTAAGTAACACATTATAACTGAATTTTTGGAATACTGAATAACTCAAAATACTGATATGCTAACTGAAAATGCAACATTAATGTACTGATAATAAGACATTCTTAACTGGAGCATGAATAACTGTTTAAACTGACGTAGCAAGTGTAATTCATGAACTAAACGAATATACACAACTAGGGTTCTGAATTTCATACAAAGAACTAAGCAATAATTCCACAAAAACATGATAATATGATTTGGATTAGTCTAACAGCTGAATCACAACAATATTCTGAAGTTTTAGAAACCCTAGGTCTAAACATGATAGAGAGAATCAAGAATCTGACTGAATTTTAGGGACCTAATGGGGAAAGGAACCCACTAGTGAAATCCCACATTCCTAGTGACGAAATTCACGGAGAAATCTTTCAATTTCGGGGCTGGAACTGAAGAAAACTTGTTGTATTCTTGGAGAGGTCTTGGTTGACTCTTTCTCCTTCTTTTCGTTCAACTTAATGATTTTTTGGAGAATGAGTTGACTAGGGTAAGTGCTAATTAAGTTACTAGGCTAAAACTGACTAAAACGACGTAGTTTAAGGATTAAACGATGCATAGGGAAAAGACCAAATGACCCTGACTTAAAAGCTGTCGAGGATAACCGACAGATTCACCGACACCGTGGATGGGGTCCATCCAGTCAACCGTCGATTGGCTTCCGAGAGGGGATTCTTGGGTGTCAATCCACTAACCAGGACTACGACCCATGGTCTGACCTACGGTCTGTGGGTTTGACCGTGGGTTGTGCCTTAGAATATTCTGTCTGAGTTTTCTGGGGAGGGTTGCAGGTGTCCATCCACAGACTCCCACCTACGGTCCGGGGTCACCTACAGTCCGTGGGTGGTGCCCGTCAGTGGCACCTGCAACTTTTGATTTCTGCAAACTGGTCTTTCTAGCATATAGAGTTTTACATTTAGGAATAAAAGTATAGTTATAGGACCTAGAATTAAGGTCAAAATGACATAGTATAGGCATTAAATGCATAGGAAAAGACCCAAATACCCTTACGAAACAACTGTTGAACAACACTACGGGTTGGGCCTATCGCTCGTACTTGTTAACCGTAGAACCAACTTAGAAACCCAAAATCCACCTTACTTTCCACAAGACCTTTCTACGGTCTGTCTAAATTCCTAGAGTTTGTACACCCTATCCATAGATCATAAGTTCAAGTCCAAAATTTCACTAAGTCAAGATCAGTTCTACGTGACCACCCTATGACCCATAGAACTAACTACGACTTATCAAACCTTTCTCGTAGACTGAGGTATCAATCAATTTCTCTGAATCAACCCTACAGATTAGTCCTATGATCCGTCAAACTTCCTACAGCTTGTCCTGACTACCCATAGGTCAAACTTCAAAAACTTGATGTTTTCCAAAAACACAACTCAACTCTACGACTTCCCCTGTACGGCCCGTAGGATTTTCTCCGGTCCGTAGGTAGGATTCGTAGTCACTGCCTCAATGCCAAAATCTGAACTTTTCCTTTCCAATTTGACTTTACAATTTTGAGGTGTTACAATATCTCCCCATTGAGAACATTCATCCTCGAATGGGACTCAAGCTAGCATTAATAGAGTAGGAGAGAAACTAACAACCCAACATAAATGCAAATCTCATCATAGTGCACATGAATATGGAGAATCACTCCAAGCTAAGTCAAAACATCAAAAATCAAGTTTTTCATGAACATGCATGCTTATGAAAACATGAGAATGACTAAAACTCATGAATTCGAAAGAATGAACTATGAGGAGCTAATACCTCAAGCTAGAGTAGGAGTGGAGGGAAATAGATAAGGATACCGGGACATCATATCGGCTTTGGATTCCCAAGTAGCACCCTCAACTAATTGATTCCTTCGAAGAACATTCACATAAGCAACTTCTTTTTTCTCAACTTTCGTACTTGTCGGTCTAACATCTCAATCGAAACCTCCTCATAAGAAAGATTTTCTTTAACTCCCAAAACATCCAAGGGTACAATGGATGTCGGATCTATAACACATTTCTTCAACAAAAAGACACGGAACAACAGATGTCCGATGGTAAATCATTAGGTAACTCAAGTTCATATGCAACTTTGCCTATACACCTCAAAATATGATATGAGCCCACATAGCGGGGACTAAGATTTATTTTCTATCCAAATCTTATTACACCATTCATGGGTGAATTCTTCAACTAGACCCAATCATCAACATTAAATTCAAGTTTTCTTCTTCTAACATCGGCATAAGACTTTTGTCAAATTTGAGCCATTTTCAACCTTTGACGAATAAGCGAAACTTTTTCCATAGCCTCATGCACCTACTCGGGCCCTATCAAAGTGACCTCACCAAATTCAAACTAACCAATATGAGACCTACACCTCAGACTATAAAGAGCCTCAAATGGTGACATCCCAATACTAGAATGATAACTTATTATAAGCAAATTCAATCAAAGAAAAATGATCATCCCAATTACCCTTGAAATCAATTACTCAAGATCTTAACATATCTTCTAAAGTTTGAATGGTACGCTTGGCTTGTCCATCAATTTGAGGGTGGAAAGCTGTGTTAAGTTGCACTTGCGTACCAAGACCTTTCTCAAATGACTTCCAAAACTGAGACGTAAACTGAGTACCACGATTAGAGATAATGGACAAGGGCACTCCATGTAATCTTACCATTTCCCGAATATAAAGCTTAGCATATTCCATTGCTGATAATGAACTATTAACGGGAAGAAAATGAGCTGATTTCATCATTCTGCCCACAATAACCCAAATTGAGTCAAACTGCCAAAGAGTGTGGGCTAAGCCTATAATAAAGTACATATTCAAATCTTCCCACTTCCATGTAGGAGTACTAATGTTTTGAGCCAAACCTCCAGTTTCACATGCTCAACTTTCACTTGTTGACAATCCAGACACTTAGCCAAAAATTCTGTAATATCCTTCTTCATCCCATTTCACTAATAGAATTCCCGCAAGTACATCTTCATGGCTCCCAGGTGAATACAATATTGAGAACTATGAGCTTCTATTAGAATATGTTTTCTCAATTCACCAACATTATGAACACACAATGGACCTTGATATCGAATGACTCCATCTCTCCCTAGGAGAAAGCCTCAATGATTGTTTTAGAAACTGACTTCTTTAACTCAACCATAATCGGATCACGATATTTCTTAGTTTCACATCCATATAAGAGACCTTCGAAACCATTTTGTTAAATGACTCCATCTTTATTGGAATCAACCAAGCAAACACCCAATCGGGCCAATCTATGAACATCACGAACTAACTCTTTCTTATAATCCTCAATATGAACAACAATTCTCATTGATAGTCAACTAAGAGCATCCACCATCGATAATGCTCAAACTGCTCTATAAAAAAGATCCAAAGAGTAAGCAGTCATTGTCAATAAAAATACCCTACTAAGAGTCGGGGTCGAATGCCACAAAAAGTGATATAGTGCAAGGAATTCTATCAAAAAATTGAGAATGTAAATCAATTCATTTGCAGCAGTTAAGAACAATGTGTGGATGATTCCACCAAATTTATGAAAATGGTTTTTGTATCAAGAGTCACAATTAAACTAAAACTTCAAAGATTCAACTAATTAACAAGTAATCTAGTGGTGTGAGGATTGGAAATCGATGTCACATAAGGGTAATTGTGTTGCTCAATAATGATAAAACGTCATGGATAGACTGAGTCATCTTCAATGACACTATTCTTCTTCTGATCTCATAACATCAGTTCATAGAATCTTCTTTCGGTCTCATCTATGTGCATAACTAAACAACCCATTACGTTACGCTATCCCTTTTTCAAGAAAAATTAGGGTAAATAGATCTGACCCATACTCTCTTTTTTCAAGCATACTACAAACATCAAACCTTAATTGCATGTATCAAACTAATTACCCACTCCAATCAATCTCTTTGGAGCATCGATCGGAGATCGGAAGTAGGATTCAGTTTGAAACCTTAACCCATAACTTAAATCCATGCTAATTAGTCAAAATCCATGGATGAACATGAATACAATAGAGAAAAACACAATACCCACTATATTAAATCAACACATATCCCCATAATTGCACTACTAGATTTGGGATTTTAGCCACCCATCACAAAGTGTAAAGAAAATATACCTATTATGATAGGAGCCATAGGTGATATGAAATCAAGCAATTATATGCAACACCCACTTTGATTTCAACTTCCTTGTCAATTTTAAGAGCTAAGTTGAAAACCCCAAAACTAAAGATGTTCATGACAAGATAAAATATTTATCACTCTAAAAAGAAAAATTCTCAGTAGAAGACTGTAACACCTCAGATTTAAAAGGGAGAAAATTTCAGTTTTTCACAGACCTGGTGCCAGCACAGATGACAGCACCCACGACCTGTAGGTGGGATGATGGTCTGTTGGTAGTGGCGTGGTTGACGAGTTAGAATTTTAGAAAAATGATTAGTTCTAGTACTTTGTGATGGGTCACCGAAGGTCTATCATTCAATGCATGAGTCGTAGATAGGTCTCGTAGGTGAGTCCAAGACTTAGAGAGATTTTTAGGCCAAGAGTTGGGACTTATGGCCGCGGTCCACGGTCCGTCGATGGACCTATGGGCCATAGTTGTGGGCCATCATTGGGGGTCCACAAATAGTGGTCTCTGATCTCAACCACAACCAACTAGGACGGTCCATGGTCTGACCAACGAACCATGGGCTAGGGCGTGAGTGAGGTCTGCAGTTATTTTCCTTAAGGGCTTTTGGATCTTTTCCTAATTATTCTAGCCTAATACTATGTCATTTTACCCTTAACCTAAAGCCATATATAAGTGTTTTTACCCCAAAATTTCCCCAGTTAAAACCATTCTCTCAAATTTCTAAATTAAGAACAAGTCTTTCTCTCTAATATTTCTCTCCAGGAGAAGAAGAAGAAAACTAGGGGTTTCAAGTAAAGTCTCCAATTCCACCATTGAAGTCAAGATTTTGGCATTAAGGTATGATAGTTATCATACATGGAGCCCTTTTATTCATGGAGTTCCAAAATTCTCCAATTTATAAAGTTAAAAATTCCCAATTGAATTAGGGTTTTCTTCTATGTCATGGGTTCCTTTCAATATTGATTGTTTTATGAGGTATTATGCACAAATTGATATAATTTCATGATTTTATGATAAGTCCCCATGAAACCATGCTTAACCCATGTTTTCTAGATTATGATGATTGAAAGTGAGTTTTGAACTATCAAAGATGAGTTTACGGAATCATGCATGTTCTTATGAAATTGATATAATTGTATTAAGGATTCTTTGAGAGTGAAGTATCAATGTTTTTGTTGTTGTGTTGTGAAGGATTCTAGGGTTAAATGGTTTTCTCACCCAAAATGAATCAAAGTTAAGGAGCTATTCTAAGAATGAGGCAAGCGGCAATTACCCATGACCTCCAATACTAAGACAAGTGGTGATTACCCATCTCTCATGATTGTTAAGAAAGGTTAAGAATAATGAATATTCTGTGGGAGTTATGCTTAACACTGAGTGGACAAGTGGTGATTACCCATTTCCCATAAACTATGTGCCAACATAGGATTTGTCTAGATATACATTAGCTAGTGGATCCACGTAAGCTAGAAGTTCATGGTTCTTACCTTGGCAAGTGAGAACACCTCTTTTCAGTGTGGGGTAGACACCAGATTCTATGTTGATAGCTCATATGGTCTTACATGTCGGTTAAATGTAATTCTCCCATATTAATGAATCAAGGTTACTTCAAGAAGTATCTCACATGTGTTTTAAGATGATGTCTACTTGAATTGACCATGTTTTATGACTTATATTTCCTAACTCTTTTATATCATGTTTTAGCTTGGTCATTGAATGTTACGAAAATCCCCCTTTATAATGACTTTTATACTTAAAGCATTGCTATCATACTTGGTACAATTTTGTACTAAAGCATACTCTTGCCTACATTCTCCCAAATGTAGGGTCCGACGCTCCAGACTCGCACTTTCGTGGCTAGTATTATTTAGTAGAAGTTTGAAGACTGGTGAGTCCTCATGTTTCGAGGACCAAGCCTTTATTTCATTATGTCATTTCATTTGAATTTTTAACTTGATGTATGGGGTACGTCCCGATTACTCTTATGTACTAGATGGGTTTGAGACGTTGTTAGTTTGCCGCTTCGCTTTATAAAACTATATTCTTTGAAATGATCTTTGAAATCTCTTGATTTCCATTATCTTGTCTATGTATGCTAAGTGGCTTGTATGAGGCCTCCCGGGGTCTTATACGCCATGTTACACCTAGTGTCTACCTTTGTTCATAACAAACTTGGTAATCAGAGCACAAGGTTTAGAAAGGTCATAGGAAAGTCTCATAAGCTACGTCGAGTAGAGTATTCTACATGAGTGTGAAGCACACCATATTATGAATGAGAGGCTATGAGATGCTTAGGAAACTCCACTTCTTTCATTACTCTAAAGTCGTGTGATAGAGTTTTACACTAAAATCTCTCTCTTCTAATCCTTATACATTGCTCTACATGATATGGCCACTCGAAGGACATATGATAGAAGGAATATGGGAGAGAATGTGGAACAAGAGGCTCCTCCTCAAGCTCCTCAAGTTTCGGTCGACCCTTTGCCCGAGAAAGTGACTAATGTGGAGTTTAAGGCTGCTTTTCAAGTGCTGGCTCAAGCCATGGAGGCCCAAGGCAATAGGGAGGTTGCGGTCCATGTGAACCCGAATGTGGGTACGATGGCAACTAGAGTGAGAGACTTCACTGTTATGAATCCTCCAGAATTTCATGGGTCTAAGGTTGAGGAAGATCCTCAAGAGATCATTGATGAGGTATGTAAGGTGTTGATGATCATAGGAGTGACGTTGGTGGAAAAGGAGGAATTCACTGCTTAACAACTTAAGGGTGTCACTTAAGTTTGGTTCAACCAATGGAAGGAAGGGAGGGCAGTTGATGTAGGTCCTCTAGATTGGGAAAAGTTTAAAGTTGCTTTCCTTGATAGGTTCTTTCCCCTTGAGATGAGGGAGGCAAAAGTTCTTGAATTCATCAACCTTCGTCGAGGAAATATGAGTGTGAAGGAATATGCTTTGAAGTTCACACAATTGTCTCGATATTCTCCTACTATGGTTGTTGATCCTAGGGCAAGAATGAGTAAGTTTGTTTGTTTTGGGTGTGTCTTAAATGGTGGTTAAGGAATGTCGTACCGCTATACTTATTAATGACATGAACATTTCTTGTCTCATGGTTAATGATCAACAAATCAAAGAAGATAAACTTAAGAAAAGGTCAAGAAAGGTAAAGATGGCCAAAACCGATGATGGTAACTTCTCACATTCAAGGTCCGATAGGCATGGTCGTTCTAAGTTCCGACAAAGGTTTTCTGGCAAGGTTCCTCCAATGCTCCTTCTAAGTTCAACAAAGATAGGGCATCTAACCCTATGCCTCAAAGAGGGAATAGTTGTGGATCTTCATTGCCTACTTGTGCTAAGTGTGGAAAGAAGCATGAGGGTAAGTGTCTAGCGGGTTCTAATGCTTGGTTTTGTTGTGGAAAGATGGACCACAAGATAAGAGATTGTCCCTCAGTTGCTAAAAATGATGGAGGTAATAATCGAAGGGATTAAGCTAATCCTTCATCCGATATTAGTGGGATTTAGAAGCAAAACAGGTTCTATGCACTACAGACTCATCATGTGAAAGAGGGTTCCCTCGATATGGTTACCGGTATGTTGAAAGTCTTTCATCTTGATGTTTATTCTTTAATTGACCCGGTGCTACCTTGTCTTTTGTGACACCATATGTGGCTATGAGGTTTGATATTCTTTCGGATGTGTTGTTAGATTCTTTTTATGTCTCTACTCGTGTTGGTGATTCTATTGTGGCTAAAAGGGTCTATAGAAAGTGTCCCGTCTCCTTGTACCATAGGGTGACTAATGTTGATCTTATAGAGATTGATATGCTAGATTTTGATGTTATCCTTAGAATGGATTGACTGTATTCATACTATGCTTCTATTGATTGTAGAACCCGTGTAGTCAAGTTTCAATTTCCAAATGAACCCATCCTAGGGTAGAAAAGGGGAAATTCGATGTCTAAGTGCCAATTTGTCTCTTGTCTTATAACTACAAGGATGATTTCTAAGGGTTGCATTTACCATCTAGTTAGGGTGAGGGATATGGATTCCTAAACCCCCACTCTTAAGTCGGCCCCTGTTGTTAATGATTTTCTGGAAGTTTTCCCCAATGATCTACCCGGTGTTCCTCCCGAAAGGGAAATAGACTTTGGTATCGACCTTCTCCCAGATACGCAACCTATCTCTATTTCTCCTTACCGAATAAGTATGACAGAACTTAAGGAATTGAATGAGCAATTGAAAGATTTGTTGGATAAGGGTTTCATTCGACCGAATATCTCTCCATGGGGTGGTGCTCCGGTTTTGTTTGTTAGGAAGAAAGATGGTTCACTTCGTATGTGTATTGACTACCGGCTATTGAACAAGGTTACCATTAAGAATAAGTATCCTCTCCCAAGGATAGATGATTTGTTTGACCAACTTCAAGGGGCAAGTTTCTTCTCTAAGATTGACCTCCGGCCAGGTTATCACTAATTGAGGGTGAAGACGACTTTTCAAATTCGGTATGACCATTATGAGTTTTTGGTAATGTTTTTTGGTTTGACTAACGCTCCAGTGACATTTATGGATTTGATGAATAGGCTGTTTAGACATAACCTTGATATGTTTGTGATTGTGTCAATCGATTACTCTTATATACTAGATGGCTTTGAGACATTAGTTTTCCGCTTCACTTTATAAAACTGTATGCTTTGAAATGATCTTTTAAATCTTTTAATTTCTATTATCTTGTCTGTGTATGCTAAGTGTCTTGTATGGGGCCTCTCGAGGTCTTATACGCCATGTTACACCTAGGGTCTACCTTGGGTCGTGACAAACTAAATATTCCCTTCTCCAAAGCCTCTGTAAGACCTCTCTTCTTTAGACTATTTATAGTTTCTTTAAATTGGGACATAATTTACCGCGTGACCACTTTAACGCTGTTAGTCGGGCTGGCCAAGCTAATTTGGTGGATTGTCGTTTTCTTCTTATCTCAACTTTCTCTTGATTTAGGCTTCAGCTGTTTGAACCTCAGTCAGCGGTTTTTTTTTAGTCGGTCTTTCACATTCAGCGGATCGCTGAATACCACCTTTATTCGCCCTTTAAGCCTCACTTTTCCTCGAAGTCCAATCACCTTTGGCGATGGTCACCATGTTCTCCCTTTGCATTAGGCAAGTCACCGTTTCTATCTAAGTCTCTGACCTATTAATTCAAGTGTTGAGCACTGTTACTTTGGGCGAGGTCGTGCCAGTTGGGCGATCCGCCCTTCTTATTAGGCGATCAACACTCTGGAGTTTACACTTCTTTCCATGTTTTTGGCCTTTCTTCCAAATATTCATCCTTGCCTTGTCCCTTAGCCTTCATAGCTTCAAGCATCAAAATATCATTAAAATAGAAGATAATTAGGCATTGAGGACACAAATTGTTGAACTAAATAGGCCTCAAATGAGTGCAAATCTACCACTCGTCAACACCCCCAACTTAAACTTTTACTTTTCTTCAAGTAAATTGATATGAGGCCAAAATACATATTTTTAATCATTATTTGACTCACATTTAGTATTTATATTTGTCCTTTTTGAGCATTGATTTTATGGATTGTGCTTAGTAATATATTTTATTTGTAGGATTAAATTGGTGTGAAGATGAAGAAATTTGAAGCTAAAACGAATTAAATATGGAAGGTTGAAGAAAGAAATCAAGCAGACAACTTAATTGATTAAATTGAATATAATCTATCTATATATAATAGGAAAAGAAAAAGTGTCACATGTCAGCACCACAAAAAATCAGATTTTTAAATAATTAAAATTAATTTATCTGTAATTTTTTCAAATAATAAATTACTATTTTATTTTTAAAAATAATTTTAGGCAGTTTTTACAGTTAACGAGATAAACACTTTTAAAAATTAACTAAAATTGTAAATCTATCCACAAAAAATCAAATTTTTAAATAATTAAAAATGATAAATTACTATTTTATTTTTAAAATAATTTTAAGGAAGGTTTTACAATTAAACGAAATATTATCTTAAAACACTTTTAAAATTTAACTGTAACTGTAAATCTACATTTAAGTGAACACAAAATTTTAAAATATTAAAAAAAAGTAACGTTAGTTTAAAATAAAACACTATATATATATAACTACTTTTTCAAAATAAATATTAAAATTTCCTTATTATTTTGTTGCAATCTTCCGTTCAAATTACACGTCATTTATCAAATTTTCCTCTTAAAAAATATTTTTTTAAAGATAATAAAACAAACCAACATTGCTCGAACTATAAATCTTACAAATTGTAGATAGATTTTAATAAAAGTAATACTTTTATAATAATAAGAAACTTAAGACAGTTTTGAATAATTAAAATTAAGATATGTGATTATTTTAAATAAAAAAATAATTTAAAGCATATTTTACCATTAAACGAGATATAAATTTAAAAATAGTTTTAAAAATTAACGTGATGCAACTGAAAATCTGCAAGTGATACGCACAATTTAAAATATTAAAATTAAAATATCATGTGTTAGACCAAAAGAGAACAGAATAGGATGTCATCATTTCAAAATTTAAATTTTAATAATTATGTTTAGTTATTAATTTTAAAATTTCAAAAATACAAATACGGGCAGTGAAGCCCAAAAAATAAGATGTCTCTCTAATCGATGAAGAGGATTATAAATTCAGTGTTCCTATCTTTTTTTAATCATCTTCTTTGCCCCATCTTTTTTGACTTATTCTTCACTGCTATTCATAATTCACATGTAAGTACAGGAACAAACAAGAGGCACCAAAATGTACTCTTCTCTTTCAAAACGTGAGAACTACCAAAGTATGATTAGACCATCAAAAAAAGTAATAGGTATAGTTGATCTTAATCTTCTTTTTCTTTCAAATTTCTTAACATAGAAAGAGGCAGAGTTTCCTCCTTTTTTTTTTCTCTCCCAAAAAATTTGATTTGTAATTTTATCCTTCTTCAAAAAATATTGGGACAAAATAGCACATATGTACCATTAATAATATCTTAAACCTTTTACTTTGACTCATCAACATTAAAGATACACTTTTTCTAGGTGCTTAGGATTTTTCTAGACTTGAATTTATATTTTTATATATTAAGTGCTTTCATTCGAAAGAGTTTACGTTGCTATACATTTAAGTGCTTTCATTTGTTAAATATTATTACGGTCAATCATAAAGTTCTCGAATTACATTAATGTTTCATTTGTTTTCAGTAGTACACTTAAGAGGAAGTGTTATTTGGTTCTTATCACTTAGTATAATATGATTACTTTTCATCACCATTTCGCACATCCCATTGATACTATACTTACAAAGAACTTGCAAAAAATGTAAAATCTACAAATTAGTTTCTTAATTAAAATTAAAACAAGATAAATAAATAATCTAATAAAATTAATTAGTTAAATAATCTATATCTATGTTGATTTATGTGCAATACATATTCATATATAGTTGAAAAAAATACTATAAATCCTGTGGTTAAATCGATAGATATTACCTACAATAATTTTAACTAAAATAAATTAAATGTAAAGAAATTATAAATAGTGTATTCAATCAATTCTGATAAAAAAAAAAATTAACAATACAAACACAAGTACAATAAAATCGTGTAACTTCACATTTTATAGAATATGTTATGACCGTGAGTTTTTACTATTAAAATAATAAATAATATAATACAATTAAATGGTTAAAAAATTAACGTTGCCCGTGTTGCTAATCATGCGATCGCCAAATGTGGCACTTTAGGTTAGTCGTGGAAGTTAAGATTTTATTTTGATTAAAATATGATTGCAACCTCCTTCTTAACCACCTATTTTCTCTTCATAATAATTAATTGTTGAAAGTTAATATGAAAAATTTGTTCATCCTTCTTATAAATAATATATTATTTTCAACTAATCACAAATGAAATTATTGCGTATTAATAAGAATTTTTTTTCAAATATCACACATGTCTATGTCTCTACATTCAAGAAAAATGCATCAATTATAAAATTATAAGTGTTATTTCAAGATCATGCACATAACTATAGTAAGATATCAAAACAATTAATAGATAACAAAATAGTAATAACAGAAACACCAGGATATATAGAAAGAACACTTATACGAACAGTAAAATTATGGCTACAAAATTTATCAGATGAAAGTTTACAAACTCTAAGAAGTAATAAAAAATTTGATGGTGGAATAGCTACTACAACTATGGAAATACTATATAAATACGAAATAGCTATAAGAAACGAATTTAGTAGTATGACAACAGAAGCAGAAGAACAAAATAAAGAAAAAATCATAAATCGAAATCTAATGACAAAATTAGCAATATGTAATATGTGTCACATATATGAATATACATGTGCATTTAGAGAATACTATTATAAAGGAGCATATAGCACAGAAGAAAGTAAAGAAATAAGAAAATTATATTTTACAAAATTACCAGAACCTTTTAGTTCAAAAATAATAAAAAGTTGGAATGAAGCAGAATTAACAGATACCTTAGGAGCTAGAATGAAATTCTTGCAACGATGGTTTTTGGAACTATGTGAAAAACATAAAGAAGAAATAAAAATGGAAAAAATATTAGTAAAAAACTTGGCATGTTGCAAAAATAAAACAACACCTCAATTTGGTTGTACGGATAGGTATTATAAAAATTGAAAGAAATATAATAAAAAATACAGATCAAAATATAAATATAAAAAACCAAGAAGAAGATATTATGTAAAAAACTACAAAACCAAAAGACCATATAGACCAAAAAGAAAACTAACGGAATGTATTTGTTATAATTGTGGAAAATTAGGACATATAGCTAGAGATTGTAAATTACCTAAAAATCCGAAGAAAAAACAAATATCAGAAATAATAATAGACAATGAAAAATGTACACAAATAGAATATGTAGATTATGAATTAGAAAGTGAAGATAGCATATATGAATTTTCGGAAAACGAAACAGACGAAATGGAAAGTAATTCATTAACAGAATCAGATAATGAACACTATATAAATGACTGAAACAAATATACAAATAATTACTAAAGAAAAATATCAAGATGAAGAATCGGCAGAACAAAAAATAATATTTGATAATAATATATTTGAACAAATAAAAAGAAAAGAATTAGACCTAAGCGTAGCAAAAATATTCAAAATACCAACAATAAGAAATTGGTTTAAACGGCAAAAAGAAGAATATTATGTAGTAAGTCAAAGAGAGCATATCATAGATTGCAAATACACCAAAGGAAAGGCTAAAATACCAATAATAAACAAACGAATAATAAATAAAGAAACACAAGATATTAAGGCTAAAAATCCAATTAAATATGTACATTTAGGAGGAACAGAAATATTAATAAAAGCATGTTTTAGAGAAGGAATAGATACACCCATAGAAATATACTTAGCAAATGATAGGATCATACAACCTATAGAAAAAAGTATAATAAGCGCAGTAAAAGGTAACCTCATATACCAAAAATTTAAATTTATAATAAGTGCTAACTACTCAGTAGCAGTAAATGACAGAAATATAGATAAATCATTAGTATTATATTGGAAAATGTCAGGAATAGAACTAGCCTCGGGAAGTAAAATATTTACAGCTAGATGTAAAAACTTATATGTTTTAACAACAAAACATAAAATAACAGCAAAAAACAAAATAAATAAAATAAAAATAGAAGATCCATTTGAAAGAATAGTTACGGTCATAGATAAGAATGATTATAGTTATAATGAGATTGACATAGAAGAAGATTTAGAAATAGTAAAAGAAAGATTAAGCACATAAAAAAGAATAAACTGTGAAATACCACAAATATCATCAAAAATGAGTACCTCAAGAAGAATAGATAAAACTCCACAAAAATCAATGGAAGAAGAAAAAAAACCACATCATTACTACATAACGAGAATAATGGAACAACGAAAATACTTAATATTAATAAATACAGGACTAGAAGAAAACTATATTACAAGAGAATTAGTAACGGAAGATGAAATAATAACTACTAAACAATCATGCCCCGTACTACCAAAAGCATTAATGTATACCGAAGAAACTACAGAAAAGGAAATAATAATTGGAGGAATACCAATAATAATAAAATTTAAAATATATCAAGGAGATGAAAATATCACTTTAGGAATAAAATGGCTAGAACAAGTAAAACCATATAATCTAGAAGACAAACAATTAATAATAAATTGTGAAAATAAAGAGTAATAATAAAAAGGACTTTAGTATGATAAAAATATGAAAATATATATACTTGCAAAGATAATAATAGAAGAATATTACAACAGATATTATACACCAATGATAGATACGGGAGCAGAAGCTAACATATGTAAATACAATTGTTTACCAGAAGATAAGTGGGAAAAATTAAAGACACCGATAGTAGTAACAAGATTTAATAATGAAGGAAGCATGATCACATATAAGGCAAAAAATATAAAAATACAAATATGGGATAAGATATTAACTATAGAGGAAATATATAACTTTGAATTGACTACAAAAGATATGCTATTAGGGATGTCATTTTTAGGAAAATTATACCCATACATAATAACAAAAACACACTGGTGGTTCACAACACCGTGTAAACAAAAAATAGGAGCAAAAAGAGTAAATAATAAAAAACGAAAAACAACAGAATGGATAAAAGGAAGCGAAAAAATCACACAAAAATTAGAAAATATAAAAGAAGATGACCCTAAAATAGAATTAATTATATTCTCTATAGATGAAGTAAAAATAATCCAATATAATTTAGAATTATTATATAGTGAAGATCCTTTTAAAGGATGGGAAAAACATAAAACAAAAGTAAAAATTGAGCTAATTGATAATAATAGTATAATAACCCAAAAGCAATTAAAGTATAATTTTAATGATTTAACAGAATTTAAGATACATATAAGCGAATTACTAGAAAAAGGATATATACAAGAAAGCAATAGTAAACATACAAGCCCAGCATTTATAGTAAATAAACATAGTGAACAAAAATGAGGAAAAAGTAGAATGGTTATTGATTATAGAAATTTAAATGCAAAAACTAAAACATATAATTACCCAATACCAAATAAAATATTAAAGATAAGACAAATACAAGGATATAATTACTTTAGTAAATTTGATTGCAAATCAGGATTTTACCACTTAAAGTTAGAAGAAGAATCTAAAAAACTTACGGCATTTACAGTACCACAAGGATTTTACGAATGGAATGTATTACCATTTGGATATAAAAATGCACCAGGTAGATACCAACACTTTATGGATAACTATTTTAAACAATTAGAAAATTGTGTAGTATATATTGATGATATATTACTATATTCTAAAACCCAAGATGAACACATAAGATTATTAGAAAAATTCATACATATTATAGAATATTCAGGCATAAGCCTAAGTAAAAAGAAAGCAGACATAATGAAAAGCCAAATAGAATTCCTAGGAATACAAATAGATAAAAATGGAATAAAAATGCAAACGGATATAGTACAAAAAATAATTAACTCAAAAGAACAGCTTGATACATAAAAAAAATTACAACCATTTCTAGGACTAGTAAACCAAGTAAGAGAATATATACCAAAATTAGCAGAAAATTTAAAACCATTACAACAAAAATTAAAGAAAGATGTAGAATACCAGTTTGATAAGAAAGACCAAACACAAATACAAAAAATAAAATTATTATGTAAGAACCTACCTAAACTATATTTTCCGGATGAAAACAAAAAATTTACTTATATAGTAGAATCAGACGCTAGTGAAAAAAGTTATGGAGGAATCTTAAAATACAACTACGATGGAGAAAAAATAGAACATCATTGTAGATATTACTCAGGAACATTTACTAATACAGAAATAAAATGGGAAATAAACAGGAAAGAATTATATTCAGTATATAAATGCTCACTATCATTTGAACCATATATCGTATATAACAAATTTATTATAAGGACAGATAACACAAGTAAAATGATGGCTAACAAGAAACATACAAGATTCGGTAACAACAAAAGAAATAAGGAGATTGGTATTAAATATATTAAATTTTACATTTACAATTGAAGTAATAAAACTGATAAGAATGTTATTGCAGATTACCTATCACGACAAAACTACTCAGACTGAGACTGAGGAAGAAGATACAATTGAAAAGATAATCAAAGCCATTACTACATTTTGTACAAAAGTGGATAGTATGGACAACGAGATACAAAAGCTAAAGACTAATGAAAATAATCTGAAGTCTAAAGCTAGTCAGCAGCATGACTATAAAAATGCGGAGCTACGTCGATCGGAAGACGGAAAAAACCCAGAGCTAAAAGGAGACGATGGAAAACTCCTTAAAACCCATAATGTTTGTTTAAATACAGCTGCAGGTACAAGCAAACAAGTTAGCGATAAACAACATAAAAATGCGAACTTAAACCAGCTATTCGAAAAGCCATTTACCCAAAGGACACCTAGACGTATGTCCATAGAACCACAAACATCTACATACGCAGATAGTTTGCAAAACCAAAATGAGAAAAAGATATATAACTACATCACACGAACCTATATAAAAAATATACACAAAATCCAAACTTATTTAAACCTTAACCCCAGATCAACTACAAAAGAACCAAACCAGGATTATTTGACACAAAAGTTACAATGATATAACAAGTTAATTGTACAACCAAAAACTAACGCTAATTTAGTAAGAACATGTTACAACTACGGACTATTAAATACACTATACACATACGATGGAGAAGAAGTTAGTGGAATACCAGAACTACACAAGGCATTCGTCACATACAAAAGAGTTACAAAAGGAAATTTATTTTATATAAAATTATATACAGCACCAGCGGAGATATTATACGAGGAAATAAAACCTCCAATGCAGGTTATCAAGATAGGACTAACTAAAGATATGATTATACCCGAGGACATCGGACAACAAGAAGAGATATGCAAAATAGAGATACCAAGTTTTTATGCCAACAGAAGAATAATTGGTATATCAACTATCATACAGGAGCTAACAAATAATTATTTAAACGGAAACGCTATATGGAGCTACTATGCAAGAGATCATCTAATGATTTATTCCAATTCAAGGGAGCTAAGAAAAGCAGATATGGATGAAGTCCAGAGATGGATTTTGTCATTACTTAAGCCAGAAGAATGACCTACGACGCGAGCACTAAAAGAAGGATTTATTTTGGCAGAGTTATTAACCAGATATTGCAAGCTAATTGGTCACAAATACCCTGACCACATATGTTCAAAATGCAATGAAGAAGATAACATAATTCCAGATGTCAATTTAGAATAAAAGAAGACGATGAAGATAAGGAGCAGACATATATGAACAAGATAAAAAGAAGATAAGATACAAGATGGCAGATAAAATAAACGTGAATAGATAGATAAGATGTAAAGCACTTTGCAAGGTGTAAAGTAGGAATAGTATTTTGCAAGGTGTAAAATAGGAATAGTAAAAATAGTAGGTGGACATGAAAGTAAGTAGTAAAAGTCATAAAATAGGTATGGTATTGTCATAATGTGTCAAAAGGTAGATATATATTAGTCATAAAGTAGTATAGTACGCGGAAGATAGTAGATGATTGTAAAATAGCTATAATAGATCTTCCTTTTCTATATAAAGGAACGAATATGTAACTTACAAAGGCAGGCGAAGCCTAATATATAAAACGCTCTTTTCAAAAAACTCTCTACAAAAATTAAGTATTTAAATAAATGGAGCAACAATCTGAAATCCAATCAGATATTTCAGATAGCATGGTTAAGCAAGAAGCAAAGGTATATTGTTCAAAAAATATGCAGAACTAATTTCATATATTCCTGAATATCATATATATGATTGAATAAATTTATATTAGTTATTATGTATTAGAATTATTTGAATCATGATTTCTAGTTTATTAGCACGCTGGAAACAGGGAGAAAACTTTTATACTATGCCATCCTAATGTTGAAACCGGTAGGCGAGGAAAGCCGTTAGGGGAGTAAACAAAGTGGAGGCGCTGATAAGAAGGAAGTATCCGCTAAAGTACGATGCTAGTAGTGACAGGAAAACATAATAAAGATAATCTAGTTCATAATGATCTAATATGAATTTAATCAATTATGATTATGATAGGAAGGAATAATTTGAAATAAAAAACCTGCATGATAAAGAACATGACTACATACGTTCATGATGAAATGATAAAAAACTATGAAACTTTAATCTTATATATACTTAAAGATATAAAAATAATTGAATTAAGAAGAATCATATGGGAAAAAATATTTAATGATAACGAATCAGAAGATATATTAAATCAACAATGGTATGAAATAGACCTACATGATTTAGACTATGAAAGAATAGAATGGTACGATTTAGAAATAAATTCAGACTAAAATGAACTACAAATATTTAAAATATTGGACAGAAGCTATGGAAGATATAAAACTATTAGAACAATTAATGGAGGAAACTTTATATATGTATCAAAGAACCCAAGATATATTATATCTAGAACATATCATAAATAATATTAATGAAATATTCAGATTAAAACAACTATCAGAAGAATATTACAATAAATATTATTACATTTTACCATGAATTTTGCACCCCCGAAAAATGGTATAAGACACTTAGCAAAAGAATATTATAATAAAATATTTAAAATAAATTACTCACCTACCACACTACCTACCACACTACCACTTCCATGAATTCACCAACTACCAGTTCCGCACCGAAAAATGGTATGTATATATATATATATATCAATTATACTAATTATTACTGTTCACACTATTATTAATTTTTAAATTGTATTATATTTTATTTGGTTTGTATTAGTATTAACTATATGTGAATTGCTTATGAAATTAATTCTTGAAAATTTATAAGAATTAATTTATTGCACATAATATAACATCTTACGACAATTTTAAGTCAAATTAATGCTTTTTATTCTACTATTTGTAAGGTTAGGACAATCTTCCACAAAAAAGGAACAACAACATTTTAAATAAATTATAAGAACAAATGAAAATTACAAAAATAAATAATAAATTTAATTTAAATACTATTACATTTTAAATATCCGCGCAACGTGCGGGCATGTATACTAGTAATATATATTATATAAAAGTTGCAAAGAATCATAAATTAAATTGAAAACCTATATGTTGCCACGTGTCAACATTTGAATGCATCAACCATCATTGAAGGTGGCGGACGAAATAGTGTTTCATACGGAATCCAATTTCGTTTGGTTTTGGGTTCCCAATTTGTTTTGGACTCAGTTATTTTATTTATGGTTTCCTATATCTATAAATAGTCCATAAGAAGAATTATTAAGGGAGGAGGATACAATGTAGAAAGTAACTTATGATTTGGAGTTTTTTTTTATTTTATCTTTTCTTCTCTTTTATTTATTTTACGTCTTTTCTTTGAATGATTCATAGTAATTGCTCTATGTCTATGTGGAGTTGAACTTCTCGTTCTTGGATTATATTTACACACAAAATGATTGTCTAGTGATTTTGATTCGGCATAATTGTTTGTCATATTAGTTGTTCTTATATTCTTGTGATTACAATTTTGATGCTTGGCCACCATTAGAATAAATTTATTGTCTTCTTTTGAACTCGGGAGAGGCATAGAGGGATAGAATGTGGAATATAAGGAGCATGATCTTTTCTTGCATGTCACTTGAATTGATTTATGTCTAGGATAGGATAAGGATATACCTAGTTGACTTTCTTGGCTCAAATACGGGAAGACAACTTAATGCTCCATAGTTGGTTCAGTCTATCCCCGCTCAACAATGTAGTTAGACTGTCAATTGTGGTAGACGGTTAGAGGTCGAGAGATCATGACTATATTATCAACCCTGTGAATCAACAACTAGATAATCAAATAAGTTGATGAAATTGATGCTAAACATGATTGTTAGTTAAATCATAATCCTAGATAGATTTATTCATTGATTGTGTAAATATCTATCTTTTCTTAGTTAATTGCTTTTGAGTTATTTTATCTTTATTTTTAGTTTAGTTAATATATATTCATCTGTTGAAATCCTCCCTTAAATAAATAATTAGAATTAATATAATTTAGTAAGAGTAATTAATCGACAAGTCCTTTGGGTTCAATAATTTGGTTCTTTTAAGAGCCACTATATTACTTGCGTGACCGCGTACACTTGGGTGTGCAATTGGGAGCAACAAGTTTTTGGCGCCGCTGCTGGGGACTTAGAAATTAATTGTTTTTCTAGGTTAAACTTTTTATTTTTATTTATTTAAGTTTTTTTATAAAAATTTAAAAAACATAAAAAACATAAAAAAAATAAAATTTCTTATGTTTTCTTATTTTATTAATGTCACTTTTTTTTTCTTTTGATCTTGTTTTTGCAGATTAGGGGAAGTCTGAGTACCCAAAAGTTTGAAGCGAAGGAGTACGTTTGAGCTTAAGTGTGGGGTACCCTTGATGAAAATTAAGAGAACATGCTACTAGCTAATCCTAAAGACCTCAGGGAGTTTTTCTAACCCTTGTTTTAAATTTTATTTGATGCTTTGGGGACATAACATCTTTTTAAGTGTGGGGTGGAGGAATGAGTTCCTAGTTTTTACTGTTTTATTGAGTCTTTTCTTTTTTAGGATGTGTTCCTTAACTTTTGTTTTCAGTTCTTTTCCTGAGGATAGTCCCTTTGAACCGAGTGTCTTTTATTTTTTAGGAATACGTTTTCTTTTAATTTTTCTTTTGAGAGAAAAGAAAAGACCCTTTTGAGTGGTGTGATACTTGATATTTAGGCCTAATTTTTGTGTAGTACTTTCTTGTGAATGCTTAATTGATAAGGAAATTGTAGACTCTTTGACACCTAAGCCCATGGTTGTGACTTTATATATAACTTATCTTATTTTGTAGTTTGTTATGATCCTATCTCTCTTAGAAGTGCAATTGATTCATATTGATTGATACTTGTGTCATGTGTGGTGAGAATATGTTTATTCCATGTTTTGCATCTCAGTCTAGAACTTGCCCTGCATGTTATTGAAGCGAAATAAAAAGTGTTGCTTTGTTTAGGAGATGATAATAGGCTTTCTTTGATTTGTCTTGTAAATTTTGGCCTTTTCAGATATTATATCACTAGTTAGCCCTTTTTGAGCCTGTAGCCTTTTGTTGGTAGTCATATTTTTCCCTAAACTATTTTGTTGAATCCCTAATTTTTGCACCTTGCTTCCTTAAGCATTATAGCATAGACTTATTCTAATTGCTAATTCTCAAGAAAAAAAGATTGTCGAGTGAAAAAGGTAATCAATGATAGCTACAAAGTGCTTAAAAATCCCTCTTTAGCAAAATGTGATGAAAAACAAAACGGAGAAGAACAAAAGAATGTGTCATGAAAAAAAAATCCTTTGAAAAAAAGAAGATTAAAGCATTCTTGAGATGATGAAAATTACTTGTGAAATAATTGTTGAAGAGAGGACTGAAAATAAAAAGAAGAAAATAATGGGTGATAAAGTCTTAAAATGCAAAGTGCTTAGGGAAGTGTAAGTCACTATTATATAGTTTTCCTACTCATCCCCTAGTCTACATTACAACCTGTTAAATTTCTATTTGATTCTATTCAAGTATGATTAATTAGTGGAGATGTACATAATGGGCAAGCTTATGGTTCTTTGTGCATACATGTGAATTTTCTTTGTGAGTGTGAGAATGTTCTTTGATGCTAAGTCCTTAATTTATATTCAATCTTTAGATTTGAGTGTGTGGACTATTTTTTCTCGTGAGGGCACTTGTTTCAGGATAGATAAGTGATTTTACTAGTTTTTTTTTAATGAGAGTAGATGAGCAAACTTAAATTTGATGAATTCGGAGTCTTTCCTTGAGGTTAGGAGGTTAGAGATTTGTTGTTTATTGGTATATTTTGCATAATGATTGAGAAGTGTACTTAATTGTTAAAATTTGTCACAGTCTAATTGTTTGTATCAAAGATTTTTGAGATGAGCTTTAATGTTTGCTCGAGGACGAGCAAAAGTTTAAGTGTGGGGTGTTGATGTGAGGTCAAAAATACATATTTTTAATCATTATTTGCCTTACATTTATTATTTATATTTGTCCATTTTAAGCATAGATTTTATGAATTGTGTGTAATAGTGTATTTTATTTGTAAGAATAAATTGGTGTAAAGATGAGGAAGTTTGAAGCTAAAATGAATTAAAGATGAAAGATTGAAGAAGAAAATCAACCAGACAGCTTGATAGATTAACTTTAATATACTAATATATAAAACTTATATGCGGGCACATTCAATTGGAAATTTGAAAGGAGAATATTACTGTTGCCACGTGGTAGCCAATGAAGGCCCCTCAAATTTTGAGGCGGTTCACGCGTACAAGAATTCTAATTCCTTTTAGATTTTGGGTTCCTAATTTGTTTTGGACTTAATTATATTATTCAGGATTTTCTACATCTATAAATAGTCCATAAGAATAATTATTAAGAGGTAGGGAAACTTACATAAATATACTATAATAAGAAAATATTTACAATTTATAGCAATAACATTTTTTGTAATAGTAATCCTTTCCTAGTGTATCACATGCAAAGTGGTAAGTTATGTATCCCTAAGTGCTTGGTCCGCCAAATAAAGAATTTCACCCCGCACCTTGATCCAATTACGTGTGTATAATTTACTAACCCTTACCTTTATCTCATATTAGACATCACATCAATGTATGACTTAGTTTTCACCCTCGCACCAATTGACATTAGACTATCAGATAGTATCACACTAAATCTATGTTGATAATTATTTTCTTATTAACTACCTTCTTGGTCCGGCAAGTAGCAACAAGGCGAGTTCTAACGTTGGCCACCGTTAAAAAGACTTCTAAACAAAAGAATTATCAATGCCTGCAACAACACTATTCAACAATTACTTAGTTACTATTCATACTTTGTTAATCGCTCAGGGTTCCCACAACCCTAGTTGTGGATTTAGTTACCTATGCTAGCAAGAACACAATTCATATTTTTAGAAGAAGAATTCATGAACTTACATAATGAGTAGAAGAAACTTGTAATCTTCAATTGAAATTCAAAGCAAGAATCGTTATAAACCGAAATTAGGAAATCAAATCGCTAGAGTTTGCAAGTTAATTCCCAAGAAAATACCAAGAACTAGAAGTTAACAATAATGTCTAACCCCCAAAAATGAGGTTTACATACCCTATTTATAGAAAAACTTGTCCTAAATAAAAAGGAAATGAAATAAGGAAATAAACTGCTGGACGCGGCTTCAATCAACGAGACTGACCTACGGACCTCGATCAACCTATGGTCCGTAGGTCCCTTTCGTAGCTACTTAGACTTTTTTCTCCGAAGCTAGAACCTTCAACTTTCAGACAAAAATGACGGACACCTGCAGTACGGACTGTAGGTTGACCTACGGTCTGTGGGTCCCCTTCCATGGCTCCACATTTAGAAATTTTCCTCAGGTTGTGGAACTCAAAATCTCTGATACAAACGATAGAGGTGCAGGATGACCCGTGGGTTGACCTACGCTTCGTCAATGGCTTCCGTAGTTCCACACTTGGTCAAGACTTCCCTGAGGCTCCATCTGCGCCACCCACCTACGGAGCATGACTGGACCTACGGTCCGTATGTCACTTCCATAGGTGGCTCCTTCTGCAGAATTTTAGCTGTTGTCTCTCTCAACCTCGTCCAAGCCCATTTCCTGCAATTATAATACAAACACATTAATTCTAATACAAAATGGCCCTAGACACAGATAACTCTTAAGTGAAATGTATTAAAAATACAGTAAAATCACGGTATATCAACACCCTCAACTTAAATTCGTTGTTTGTCCTCAAGCGACACACTAAACTCTAAACGACATTTGTGTAGAAGTAGACATACAAACTCAAGCAATCACATGGCTATTTCAATCCATCCCACACTCTCAGTGCAAATCTTTTCTCTTAGACTCAACAAGCTAACTCATGCAGATCAAGATATGACAAAGATCGACCAACAGACACCACAACATACACTTTTTCACAATCACCAAGGTACCAACTTTCCGACAATGTCACTAGTACCCTCACTTCAAACGAAATCCTTTTCACACAGAAGATATGAATTTGAGAATTTTAGGATTCATTCAACACTCACACTCATAAGTGACTTCAAGTACAATTAGTGCTCAATACCATATGCTTGTCCTTATTTTCACTGCTTAGACTCTCCAAACTAGTTGCTAGGAACACTATAGGACTTTGTTAGCTTGTAACGTAGGCTCAGGGCCAGGTGTGGTATATTTGGGTACTTTTTAGTGACTTTCTGCCCTCCTTGACATAACATTGGCTATTTACCTCTTCCTTGACCCATTTTTTTGGCATCTTTTAATTTCACTTTCTTTCCCTACTCTTTGCAACATGGATGCGACTTTTGACTTTATGACTCTTATTTCTCACTTTATTCTTTTTCTTTCACGTCATTTTTCTTTTATTTCTTTCAACACTTTTCTTTTGCTTGTTTTTGCACAAAGTCACACCCTCTTTCTTTTTCTCTTTTCAACACACAACTCTTTTCATACCCTTTTTTCATTTGATTTCCTCTTTCATAGCCACCCTCAACTTATGCATTTTGCATTAGTTGAGGTGCACAATATTTGATGTTGGACCAGGGCCAAGATCAAGGGAACTTTTGACTCAGCCACCTTCAACATAGGCTTTTGGCCTAAGTCAAGGTGCACATGTCCAAGGAGGGACCGGGGCCAAGACAATATTTTAAGGGAAGGTGAGTTAGGTGAATCAAAAGAAGAGGTGAATTTTAGGCTCAAATATTTGGATCAAAAGGGAATAATGCTACCATTTGGTTAGATCATTTTAGGCTTTAGTGGACTAATTTGAACAATGGCCTATGATCACTTCCCAACTTCTAGCCTAGATTATTCTAGCAGGATCAATGGGGGAAGTTCTAGATTGGCACAAAACTGTCTGAACATGCAACTATCCTCACACACTCTTGGCACTTTGTTTCATTATCAGATTATCAGATTACCAGTTCAAGTTTTTAGCTTAAGTCATGAGGTCTAATCGGTTCTTATCATATCACATTTAGATCCAACACATTCAAGTCCTCAAGACTATCGATTCAACACAATTCAACAACATTTTTGGACATGGATCATTTTTATCATTCTTTTCTTTCATGCCATCATGCTTTTATTTTTCACTACTCCTACACATACATTCGTACACATGCCGGTTCAACATAAATTAAAACAGTCTCTTGGGGGAAAATAACACAGGCAAGAAAACCCCAAGAGAGGATTATGAGTTGGGTTACTCATACTTCACCCTATTACTCACAATCCATTTACCCCACCCTAACAAAATAGAGTGCAATTGTCCCCAATGCACAAAAAGTAAAGAATAAAGGATTGGGTAAAGCAAACCTGTGGTGCATAGCGCCGAAGACCTATTAACAAGCGGATGGGTCCGGTTTCCCTCTGGATCAACAATCGGGTCACCTTCAGTAGTGCCCGCATCAATAGTCTCAGCACCCTCAGTAGTACTAACATCTACTCTCACCGCACCATCAGTGGTGCTCACGCTTCTAGAGGCACCAACACCTACCTCCCTAGCCCGCTGATGGCACATTTCCTCATCAACTATAGAGGCCCTCCGTGCTACCTCAAGCTCCTGGTGCTCCCTCTTGCAAGCTCTCCTAGCCTCAGTGTCATCAGAAGTTTCTAGCATGATGGGAAGAAGAAGGTCGTGGCATCTCATCTCTAAAAAGTGCATCTAACACCGTATGATCAACCGGTTATGTGGGTGCCGACTTAGGCTCAGTCTCAGGTGGGGCTAGTAAAGTGTCAATATCAGCTCGGAGACTAGCCAACTCCGTCTGGAAGGCAGAGACATTTGTGGTGGGGGCTGGACGCTCTAAGACGTGCAACTCAAATGCGTCAAGGCGCTGGTGAACGGCCTGGACCTTACGGTCCATCATCTGCTCCATCCGCTGCTCAACCCTAGTCGCAGACTCCTCAATCGCTTGCTGCATCCACGACCTTACATGCTGAAGTAGTGTGGCCATCTAAGCCTCCAGCTTCTGAACACGGGTTAGAGGCACTGTCGCAGACCTTGAAGAGTGAGTGGGTCTAGAGGCGCTAGGGGCTTAACTGGTGGCCGGAAAATGGGAATCTGGGGAATCCTCAGTAGGGGCTGGTGGGGCAGGATCCTTACCCTGTATCTGCTCCACATCTACAACTAAGTCTGCTCCCAGTGGTATCACCTCAACCAGTTGCTTTTTGTGCGGTGCAGCCATATTGGCCTCATTTCGAATTAGGCCTATATCCAAGTTCTTGGTTACCTGAATCAACTTATCACAATGCTAGACCGGCACTCCAGAATCCCTACACAGCTGAAAAATGAGGTGTGGGAAAGGGTAAATGGTGGTGGCCTTGAAGTCCCTCTCATGTATCTCCGCAATATTCATGCGGGAAAAATCCATCTCGAACCTAGCAACTAGGGCTGCACTATGAGTGCGCGGTCCCAAATAAGAACATTGTCTACCTGCGTAGGTGAGACCCTATTTCGCACCAATAGCCAGAAGAATTTGGCCACAAAAGTCAAAATGGCCTTCTTGATGCCTCCACTCAGGTTGTTGACCCACTCGGCACGCTCTCTGTCTGTAGCAAGGTGACGGGCCAACCAACGCAATAATGTCTCCCTCTGCTCTGTATTCCTCTGGAATGCCCCACTCCTCACAATGTCCCATCGATAGTCAAACTAGGCCGTGTTGATTGCAAGAGTATGGCCCGGGCCGTAGAAGAATCTGCGGATAGTAGCCTCTGATATATCAACTGAGAACCCACAGACTAGTGTAGCCTTGAGTGGAGGCTGGGCGACGCGCTTGGCCCATTTTTCAATCCAACCTCGGAGGGTGGCTACGTAGGAAGCATAGAACTCCCTCACGATCTCCTCCCTATAGGACCCTGGGCTACGCACCATCCACTCGCAGCTGTGTCTTTTGAAGAGCTCATGAAAGACATGAGCGGTATGCAAACTGTCTGTGAGGACCCGACGCTCATCAGTGACTAATCGAGCCATCCTCTCCTTCTCAGTATCATCCGGGCATCCCTGTGTATTTTTCATTGACCACTTACACACCACCGGTTTGGCTTCTCAGCAACAACATCAGGCTCGGTGTTTAGTGGCACTGGAATGTCCCCCACACTAGTAGCCTCATTAGATGAGGGAGTCCTCCCATGTGAACTAGAGCCGGATGCGGCGCCGAAAATAGAGCCGGAAGCAGAGGCGGACTCAGAGCCGAAAGTAGAACCAACCGGTGAACCGATCGTTATATCCTCCTCATTAGATTGGGAGGTAGTGACCACGTCGGGAATCACCTGCCGGGATTGATTTCGGGTTGTAGAGGTGCAGTTGGTGATGTCCTCGTAGTAGGTGGGACATAGATGGGATCCTTCTCCGCATCAGTATCTTCATCAATTAACCACAACGTTAGTGCCACCGACTTTGACTTGCCCTTTGGTACGTACGTTAGAGATTTATTGGGAGCCATGGTACCTGTGGAGGCTTAGTTAGTACCAAAATAGACCAAGGACATATTTGAAAAAAATTTAGACTAAAGAACAAACCAAAACAAAAACTAAAAACAATTTTGTATAGTAGCATCAGTGGCCACCTATGGTGGGTACCTACGGTCTGTGGGTCCCCTCCGTAGGTCAGAGGTCCCAAACTAATTGGGTTGTGATGGGAACCATGGCTGTGCAGAACGGTCCATAGGTTGACCTACGGACCACAGTCCACCTCCGTGGTTCCACACTTAGTGGATTCTCTATGTGCGACAGACCCACGGACCTGATCTACGGTTCGTAGACGGGGTCTCGTGGGTCAGGTCTGTGCCAGGTATCAGATATGCCTCATTTTTAAACCATTGTTTCAACAAGTCAAACAACCAACCTAAGTCTAATCATGCATTTCAACAGAATTTATGGTAGTTTGTCATCCCTAGGGTTCTGAATACTCATTATTTAACTGTTGTAGCATACAAAACTAGGAACCCTAGGTCGAAACTTCCATTTAGACTATTTACCCAGATTTATTTGATTACAAAGACAACACAATCACATTCTATCATCCCAAAGGTGTTTCTAACTATAGTTTATCATGCAATTTCATACAAAAATAACCCAAGGTCAAGACCCACTTCGTGACTTCATGTATTGAACAAAGAATACCGAAATTCAAAGTTAAAATAAAGTCGTTTATCTTACAAGCATTGGAAGTGGGTGATTGTGTGATGACAATGAACTTCTTAGACTTTTTTGCTTGCCTTTCAATGCCGAACGCTGACAACAGAATTGCTGGGAAATGGAGATGAGGATTTGGGGAAATACAAGAGTGATGTGGGAATATGGGGAAGTGAATGGGGAGTGATTTGTGGGATTTGGGAGGTTAATGGAGTGATTTAAGGAGAGGAAAGGGTTAGAAACGGTTGTGATGGAGTTTTGAATGTGGGGGATGAATATAAAAATGAGGGGTTTTATTTGAAAAATGTCCGGGTCGGGTCGGGAAAACCCTAGGTTTGGACCCACGAAACCCCATATACGGGCCGTGGGTCGACCTGCGGACCGTAGGTCACTCAACACTTAGAAAAATTAAGGACTGACCTGGGGGTCTACGGACACTATTCACAGTCAGTGGAGGGACCCACAGACCGTCGATGGGGTTCGTAGACCCCTGCACAGAACTTTTTTTTGCAGAATTTGCTTTTCATCCCTGCACATGTAGCAACCGTTAGGGCCTTCTTTTTACATTTTCTGGACACTTCTTAGACACGGACCCTATGCTATATCTAGCCAACACTAATGCAAAAATAAAACACCTATCTAAAGGATTACAAAAATTCAAATAAACAAAAAAAACTCCTAAATTGAAAAGAAAAACCTATAGTTGGCTATATTGTACATCTTGGGTTGCCTCCCAAGCAGTGCTTGATTTAACGTCGCGGCACGATGCATGCCTCTTGATTACTCAGATATCATCAAGATAGTAGGCCTCAACCAGTTCTTGCACATTCTCCTCTTTGCCCATGTAGACCTTGATCCTTTGCCTGTTTACCTTGAACCTTGTTCCCTCCTTGTTCTCGAGCTTGACCGCTCCATGTGGGAACACTTAAGTGACTATGAATGGCCCGGTCCACTTGGACTTGAGCTTGCTAAGAAACAAGCGAAACCTAGAGTTGAATAGAAGCACCAAATCACCCACAACAAATTCACGCTTTTCAATCTTTTGATCATGATAATTCTTCATCTTCTCCTTGTACAAGGCTGAACTTTCATAAGCTCTTAGGCGAAACTCATCAAGCTCATTCATGTCATTCACTCTCTGATTCGATGCGGCACCCCAATCCAAATTCAACTTCTTTAGCGCCCACATAGCCTTATGCTCTAGCTCCACCGGTAGATGGCAAGACTTCCTATATACAAGTTGGTAGGGGGACATACATATGGGAGTCTTGAATATGGTGCGATAGGTCCATAGAGCATCATCAAGCCTCCTTGACCAATCGGTTCTATTAGCATTTATAGTCTTAGCAAGAATCTGGTTGATCTCTTTATTGGACACTTCAACTTGCCCACTAGACTGCCGAGTGGCTACATTGTGGCGGAGCCATATTTCTCAAGCAACGCTTTGAACAACTTATTATAGAAGTGGGAACCTCTATCGCTGATAATCGCCCTAGGTGTAACAAATTTGGAGAAGATATTCTTTTTGAGGAATGCGGTGACACTTTTACCTTCATTGTTTGAAAGTGCAATTGCTTCCACCCATTTCGACACATAGTCAACCGCAACAAGAATATACTTCATCCCATGTGAACTCACAAATGGACCTATAAAATCAAGGCCCCATAAATCAAATAGCTCAATCACCAATATCGGATTCATAGGAAGCTCTTGCCTCTTTGAAATTCCTCCTTCTTTTTGGCAACGATCATAAGACTTGGCGAAATCATGAGCATCTTGGTGGATGGTAGGCCAGTAATACCCAGACTGCAAAAATATTATGTGCAGTTCGAACACCGCTATGATGCCCACAAACAGGCGAAGGGTGACACGCCTCTAGTATACTCATCATCTCAACCTCGGGCACACAACGATGAATAATCCCATTAGCACAAATATGGAACAAATAAGGCTTATCCCAAAAGAACTTCTTCACATCATGCATAAACTTTTTCCTTTGGTGAAAAGACAAGTCTGATGGCACCAGATCACTTGCCAAGTAGTTAGCAAAGTTTGCGAACCAAGGAATCAAATCATGAGAAGCAGCCAATAAATGTTCATCTAGAAAAGCATCATCAATTCCTGCCCCATCTCCTAGCTTGAGCATAGCTTCCTCCTCTAATCTGGACAAGTGATCGGCAACTTGATTTTCTGTCCCCTTTCTATCTTTCACCTCAAAATCGAACTCTTGTAGCAACAACACCCATCTAATCAACCTCGGTTTTGCATCCTTCTTAGCCATCAAATACCTCAATGCAGAATGATCAGTATGCACTATGAACTTAGTACCAAGCAAATAGGATCAAAATTTCTCGAATGCGAAAACCAAAGCAAGGAGTTCATGTTCAATCACTGTATAGTTCTTTTGAGCCATATTTAGAGCTTTGATTGTATAGTAAATGGAATGAAGAATCTTCTGTCGCCTCTATCCCAATACCACACCAAGCGCCACTCCACGCGCATCACACATTACTTCAAACGGTTTCCCCCAATCCGGTGAAATAATGATAGGTGCGAAAACTAGCTTTTCTTTCAACTCTCCAAATGCTCTTATACAAGCATCATCAAACTCAAACTTCCACTCCTTTTCGAGCAATTTGCACAATGGCTGTGCAATTTTGGAGAAATCCTTGATAAACCTCCTATAAAAGCCTGTATGCCCAAGAAAACTCCTAACACCTTTAAAAGAGATAGGTGATGGAAGCTTTTATATTACCTCAACCTTTGCTCTATCAACCTCAATACCCTTCTCAGAAATCCAATGACCCAAAACTATCCCCTCTTTCACCATGAAGTGACACTTTTCCCAATTGAGCACAAGATTGCACTCTTCACACTGTTTTAGTACCTCAGCCAAATGATCCAAGCAACCATCAAATGAGTCACGTACCATAGAGAAATCAACCATAAATACCTCAATAGTGTCCTCCACCATGTCCGAAAAGTTCGACATCATGCAACGCTGGAAGTTCGCTGGAGCATTACACAACCCAAATGACATTCGGTTGAAGGCAAAAGTCCCATAAGGGCAAGTGAATGTGGCATTCTCTTGGTTTTCCGGAGCTATGGATATTTGATTGTAGCCCGAATAACCATCAAGAAAAGAATACCAACCCTTACCAACAAGGTGGTCCAACATCTGATCCATGAACGGCATAGGGAAGTGGTCCTTTTCTGTTCAAGCATTCAATTTCCAATATTCCATGCATACTCTCCATCCAGTCACAGGCCGCATCAGAACAAGCTTGTTTCTCGCATTAGGTACCACAATAATCCCACCTTTCTTGGGCACACACTGAACAAGACATACCCAACTACTATCTGCAATGGGATAACTAACTCTAGCATCCAACCACTTGATGATTTCCTTCTTCACTACCTCTTGCATAGGCGGATTTAGTCTCCTTTGGTGCTCAATTCTAGGCTTGTGATCCGGCATGAGTTGGATTTTCTGAGAACAAATACCAGGAGGAATCCCAATAATGTCCGCAATAGTCCACCCAATAGCCCTCTTGAACCTCTTCAATATAGAAACCAAAGCCTCAACTTGTTCCGCATTCAAATCGGCCTCAATGATGACCGGTAAAGTACCATATCTCCTCAAGAATACATACCTCAAATGTGATGGTAGAGCCTTAAGCTCCAATTTTGGAGCCTCTTCAACAGATGGTTTTGCAGGTGGAGAGTCGCGATTCTTCATATCTAATTGCAATTTCTTCTTCTTGGAATGGAATTCAAACTTATCAAGTGCGGCAACCAACTCATCATAGTCTTCAATAACATCACCCTCAAAATTCATCATAACCGCTGCAAGTGTATCAACACCCAGCCGCTCTTCAATAGACACATCAGAACCTTGACCCACAATATGATTCACCACGGACACTGACTTGAGATCACTTTCCTGCTTCATGGACCTAGAGATATTGAAAGTTACCTCTTTACTATTCAACCATAACTTCATCTGCCCTTTCTCCATATCGACTAAGGCGCGCCCAGTAGCAAGGAATGGTCTCCCTAGGATGATGGGGACCTCAAAATCAATCTCACAGTCTAGTATCACAAAATCCGCCGAAACAATAAACGACTCACTTTCACAAGAACATCTTGGAGAACATCAATGGGCCTCTTTACAATTCTATCAGCCATGAGTAATCACATCGCAGTCGGTTTTGGAGCCCCTAAACCCAACTTCTTGTAAATAGACAATGACATCAAATTAATGCTAGCACCCAAATCACACAATGCCTTAGCAAAATGCAACAACCCGATGGTATATGGAATAGTGAAGGCACCGGGATCCTCTTTCTTTTGCACAAGTCACCTCGTAGCAATAGCACTACAATGTTGCAACCTATCATCATCTTCAAAATGCACGGCCCTCTTCTTAGTCACCAAATCTTTCATAAACTTCGCATACCCAGGCATTTGCTGCAAAGCCTCTATTAATGGAACATTGATAAAAAACTATTTCAATATAGCGATAAACATGCGGTATTTCCCTTCTTCATTCTTCTTAACTAATCTCTGTGGGAATGGAGGTGGAGGTTTAGGCATGGGGACAATTTTTTGGGTTACCTCTACTTCCATCTCTATAGGATTCTTGGACTCTCCAATAACCTCAATCTCATCATCATCTATACCAACCTCAATTTCAACCTTAGACGGCATAGGTGGATCAATGGTCTGCTTACCCCTTCGAGTAGTGACTGCCATACAATGCCTATCATTCTTTGGATTCTGGATGGTGTTGCTAAGAAGTGTGTTCGGCTGACGTGGGTTGACTGTAGTGGACAACTGATTCTTGCTTGATCAACACTGCATATGCATCAACTATTTGACCGATTCCAGACAAGTCATTTCGCATCTCTTTCACATTATCATCAGTCAAATCAAACCTCTTCATTATCTTCTGCATCATATTCTCAATCTGTGACATACTACCCCCAGCTTTCCTATTGCCAGCTTCCCAATTCTGTGGAGGGACATAAGGCCCAACTCTATCGTTCCTTTTTCCATAGTTGTTTCAGTTGTAGTTGTTATCGTGATTGTAGTTCCCATCCCAGACATATTGACCCTCTCGGTTTTAGTTGTCATAGTTCCGACCTTGGTTTCCTTACCCTTGGCGCCAATTACCTGAGTTGGAACCTTGGGCATTGGCTCGGAAACCCCCCGTCTGATCATTCACCAAGTACGCATCCTCCTCATAGTAACATTCCTCTACCGGTGGTGGTGGAGTCCTAGTCAAATAATTCACCGCATTTACCTTTTCTGCACCTCCGCTAACATGCTTCAACACCAACCCAAGTTATGTCCTCATCTGTGCCATCTCCTCACGAATGTTATCGGCAGATTGACTAGGTGCAGATTGAACTGCAAAAGTGCTTCTTCCAGTGTCCGACTTTTGAGTGCTCCATGCTTTATTGTTTCGAGAAATCTTCTCTAGTTTCTCAACGAGCTGCTAAAAAGTGCACTCACCATATCATCCTCCTACGATAGTATCAAGCACAACCTTACCATTGTCATCTTGACCTATGTAGAAATACTCCTTTAGTGACTCATCATCAATGTGGTGGTTCAGAACACTTCTAATAAATGCAGTGAACCTGTCCCACGAACTACTCACAGACTCTCCAGGTAGTGCCATGAAGTTGTTGAGTTTATAGTTGTGGTTCAACTTCTTTGATAACAGAAAGTACTTGGCCGTGAACACCTTATGCAATTGGTCCCATGTATGAATTGAGTTGTACGGAAGCTTAGAAAACCATACAGCATCATCACTAGTCAATGATAGAGGGAAGAATCTCAACCCTATAATGTTGATATCCAACTCTGGTCGCCCCACACAACTCTTACAAATACTCCTCAACTTGGCCATGTGCCCATACAGATCTTCTTTAGCCATACCAAAAAATAAACCCCTCGATGTAAGCATCTGTATCAAACTGCTAGTCACCACAAATGTATGCCTTGGAGGTAGATGAGGGAAAATAATGGGTCCTTCAGATTCGACAATGTTGAATTCGACCCTGTAATTATCGCGTAGTCTTGGTTCAGGCGAAGCTTACACCCTCAATGCATCTCCAAGTAGATTATCGCCCTGAACCTGAACATTCTCATTATTCACTTGGTCCTCAAGCTCCTCTATGACTGGGTGATCACGGACCCCTTGATTATTAGTCTTTCTCAAAGTTTTGCTTAACACTGGATCGTATGGGGTTAGTGGTTCACCTCGACTCCGTGTACTTGGCATACACTAAAGCAGAAACCTGAAGAAAACAAAAACAAAATAAAACATAAAATTAGGAAATAATTGACTAAAGATCAATAATGTAGTTAAACTTAATCTAAAAGCCTTATTCCCCGGTAGCGGCGCCAAAATTTGATACGCTCAAATTACACCTCCCTAAAGAAGTATAAGCGATCGTTATCGAGTAAAAAACCCAACTTATAGGTTGGGGTCGATCCCACGAGGAATATGGTTTGGACTTAAACTTAACTCATGATTATATTCGTTTAGTCAACTTATTTCCGTGAAAAGTAAGTAAAGGGGGGGAGGGGTTGTGTAACAAATAACTGATTGTTGTTTATAGAGCAAGTGAGCAAGATTTGAACTTTAGTTGTTATCAATGAGAGAAAGAAACTAGGGTGTATGTGTTCCCCATAAGCTCATAACGCGGTAATCCTAGTAATAGTAATCCTTTCCCAGTGTATCACATGCAAAGTGGTAAGTTATGTATGCCTAAGTGCTTGGTCTGCCAAATAGAGAATTTCACCCCGTACCTTGGTCCGGCTACGTGTGTATAATTTACTAACCCTTACCTTTACCTCATATTAGACATCACATCAATGTATGACTTAGTTTTCACCCTCACACCAATTGACATTAGACTATTAGATAGTATCACACTAAATCTATGTTGATAATTCTTTTCTTATTAACTACCTCCTTGGTCCGGCAAGTAGCAACAAGGTGAGTTCTAACGTTGGCCACCGTTAAAAGAACTTCTAAATGAAAGAATTATCAATGCATGCAACAACACTATTTAAGAATTAGTTAGTTACTATTCATACTTTGTTAATCGCTCGTGGTTCCCACAACCCTAGTTGTGGATTTAGTTACCCATGCTAGCAAGAACACAATTCAGATTTTTAGAAGAAGAATTCACGAACTTACGTAATGAGTAGAAGAAACCCGTAATTTCCAACTAAAATTCAAAGCAAGAATCATTATAAACCAAAATTAGGAATTCAAATTTCTAGAGTTTGCAAGTTAATTCGCAAGAAAATACCAAGAACTAAAAGTTAACAATAATGTCGAACCCCGAAAAATGAGGTTTACATACCCTTTTATAGAAAAACTTGTCATAAATAAAAAGGAAACGAAATAAGGAAATAAACTACTGGATGCAACTTTGATCAACGAGACTGACATACGGACCGTGGATCGACCTGCCGTCCGTAGGTCCCTTCCGTAGCTCAAGACTTAGACTTTTTCTCCGAAGCTGGAACCTTCAACTTTCAGACAAAAACAACGGACACCTGCAGTACAAACCGTAGGTTGACCTACGGTATATGGATCCACACTTAGATCTTTTCTTAAGGTACTGGAACTCAAAATCTCTGATACAAACGACGGAGGTGCATGACGGCCTGTGGGTCGACCTACGCTCCGTAAATGGCTTCCGTAGTTCCAAACTTGGTCAAGACTTCCCTGAGGCTCAATCTACGCCACCCACATATGGAGTGTGACTGGACCTACGGTCCGTAGGTCACTTCCGTAGGTGTCTCCTTCTGCAGAATTAAAGTTGATGTCTCTCTCAACCTAGCCTATTTCCTGCAATTATAACACAAACACATTAATTCTAATACAAAATGGCCCTAGACACACACAAATCTTAAGTGAAATGTATTAAAAATAATATAAACTCACGGTATATCGGTCATCGAGTGAGACACACATTGAGTTTTTGGGCCAACTTTTGGGAAACTACAAATAGCCAAAGGAAAAAGTTTTTTTAGTTTTTAAGGGGACGATTTTGGAAGAGTTCTGAATATTGTGAGTTTTGAGAGAAACTTTTTTACTTTGTGAAGAACACTTTCTACTTTTTTGGGTTTTCCAACTTTGCTCTTGAATTTTACAAATTAAATTTGAATCCAAAGTGAGTTTTCTTGTAATTGCTTAATTTCATGTTACCCATGGTTGCTTTCATGGAAGGTATAATTTCTTTAGTTTTTGTGATGGGTGGCTAAAATCCAAAGATCTACGTGGTTGTGTATTGATTTAATGTAGTGGGTATCGTGTTATGATATGTTTTATTGTTATTCATACATGAATGTGGGCTAATTAGCATGGGGTTAATTTATGGGTTATGGTTGCAAATTTAATTCCTACTTCCGATCTCTGGTTGATGCTTGAAAGAGATTGATTGGAGTGGGTAATTAGTCCAATACTAACAATTTAGGTTTAATGGCTGTAACTTTCTTGAAAATAGAGGTTATGGGTAGGATCTATTTGCCCTATTTTTGCATCAAAAGAGAGAATAGCGTAAGGTATTGAGATTTTTAGATTGGAATATATATGAGATTGAAAGGAGATTCTATGGAAGGATGATATGAGATCGAAAGAAGATTAGTGTCATTAAAGATGACTTATCTTAATCATGAATGTTCATCGCTATAGAGCAGCACAATTACACCCTTATGTGACATTGATTTCGAATCCTCGCACCCCTAGATTTCTTGTTAATTCTTGAGATTTCCGTAATTTGTGTTTAATTGTGATAATTGTTAACCAAAACTTTTGATTAAATTGGTGGAATCATCCACCCACTTATTTTTACTATTACGAATGAATGATTGTACAATCCAAATTTGTTGATAAGAATTCTCTACAATATACCATTCTCAGTGGGATTCGATCCTGACTCTTCGTTGGTTTTTTTTATTGAATATGATTATTGTCCCTTTTAATTAACTTAAAGAGCACATTTGAGCTTTATAAAAAATGCACCACTGCTGGGGAGTGGTGGTTGAGAATTCTAATTGAGAAATTAGCTTATAATTTTTTTTAGTTGTAGTAGATTGTTGTTTTGTGTTGTTGTTGGTTGATTTGCAGGTCTTAAACAATGAGTGACCATAGTAGTGACAACGATAGTCATTATGGTCAAAATAACAACATGGTGATTTGAACGATATACATGTGAATATTTTCAAACCACGGGAGACATCCATATACATCCCACAACCAGAAGGGTTGTGTTTCACATAACTGAAAAAATATTACAATTGCTCCAACTAAGAGGAATCATTGGGGGTCTAGCTCATAAAGATCCCTATGAACACCTTAGCAATTTTGTGGAGGTCCTTGGACCATTTGTGTGCAAGGACATCTGCCAAGAGTCCATGAGGTTGGGGTTATTCTCGTTCTCTTTGACGGGTGAAGCTTCAAGGTGATTAGCTGAGTTGCTGAATAATTCTATCACTTCTTGGAAAGAGTTAACTGATGCTTTCTTGGAGATTCTTCCCCCTTCAAATATGGTGAACTAAGAACCCAATTTCTAAAATTTCAAGCACATAGGAGGTGAACCTCTACATGAAACTTGGTTGCGGTTCAAGAAACTACTATTGCAATGTCCAACACATGGTATTCTAGATGATTTTATGTTGCAATACTTCTATTGCAACCTTGATTCAGTCAATAAAGTTATGGCTGATCAATCAGTCCAAAGAGGATTAATGAGACAACCGTATGATATGGCTCTTTTGTTGCTTGACAACATGACCAAAGTAAATCGAGCATGGAATACTAGAGAGGATCATGTGCCTAATATACAGCTAGCATGAGCAAAGAACAAGTTTAGAAGGACCATGAATGAGATAAAAACATGACCAAAATGATGACCCAACTTGATTTGTCTTCCAAACATGTCATAGGAGGTGGACCTAAGCCGGTAAGTGCGGTTGGAACCAACAATGGGCAGTACCCGGATGATTCCAATTTTGAGGCATTATATAATGAAGAAGTTCAATATTTGGAAAACCAAATAGGGACTTCTCACACTAATTATTAATGATAAGTCGGAACCACGGTTGAAACAAGGATAGAGATAGTAGTTGGAAATATTGGTGAGGTGAAAATTAGAGAAATAGAGAGGTTGACAACGATAGATATGTTCCTCCCTATAATCGTCAATGGCCAAAAAACCCAGCTGGGCAATAAGGAAGCCGAACCGAGGAAATGCTCAACACGATCTTCAATAAGGTTGAAGGATCTGACAAATGTTGAAGGACTTGAAAAATGTCTTCTCCACTTTATCTCAAATGGTGACCTCTCATTCGATATCTATCAAGCAGCTGAAGACCCAATTGTGCCAGATCTCCACCTATCTCAATCTAAGGCAAAAGGGAGGCAACCCAAGTCTTTACTTATATTTTTATTGCTTTCAATAGCGTGCGTTGTGAATGCAGGTTTAAAAGAAGTTGAAAGGTTAAAAAAGAGAACATTAGGCGATGCCAAAACCTAAACGGCGATCCGAAAAATGTGTTGAGAGAACTCATTCTTGTACACCTTCTGAGCTTGAACATGACGAAAAGTGCACTATCAATTCAGGCAGTCGAAGCTCCGAACGACAATCCATCAAAGTAAACTACGCAGAATTTATCGGGTCTACCGAATCAACCTTTAAGTTTGGTATTTTGTTCAGGCATGTTCGGCGAGATTGAGCTCTAATTGGCGATTCCCAAACACGTTTGGTGACGTTAATCGTGATCGTCAAACGGGCCTAATATAAGAGGGCCAAGGGTCTATTCAAATTCAACAATCAAACCCTTTGATAAATTTGAGCCTTTTCTTCTCCTTTCTCTTACACTGCATTTGAGTGATTATGAGTCATTAGTGAGTGATTTTGAAGTTTGAGGAGTGCTTTTCCTTGCTTTGATTGTCAACCCAACCCCCTTTCTCTATTATTCTCGAGTTGGGCTTCCTATTAAGGTTGGTTCTCAATTTTTGTTGAGAATTTTGTGCTTTAAATTGCAATATGGGTTTGGGCTTGAATCCATTTTTTGATTTTGATTGTTAAATTTCATTAGGTAGCCTTGTATTGTGTGTATTGAATTGTGCCCATGATCTCATTGCCTATGTTGTGTCTATGATTTGCTAATCCTAAATGTGTTTATTAAATTGTGAAATTGAACTAGTATATTTCATGAGTCTGAGCTTAATTTGATGTGGTTGAAGTCTGAATAACTCAGTGTTGACCCGGTTGCATGATTTTTCCTAATGATAGACAAAGTGACGACTTTCTTAAAGGTGAATCGTCAATTTGAGCAATACTTTGAAATATCGGGGGGGGGGGGGAATTTGAGTATCCATGAGTAGATAAGCATATAAATGGGTATTAATGATGTTGGGGAACTTGTGTTTGTTGAGTATGTTGAGTTTAGCTGTACAAATTAGACACTGGGCTGAATATCTCCTGTTCAACGGGCTTGTTTTAGCTAGCCAATGAGGTAAGGCGAATCACCAAGTATTTCCTAGCTTGCCTTCTTTAGCCAATATGTGACTTGGGGCACTGTTCCATTCGGCGAGCTTCTCTTAGATCGCTGAACTTGTTTGGTGAATTGTCGAGTGGGAGTGGACATCACCCTTGATGTCTGTTTTTTTTCAAAATGCACTGTCATTTTTGGCGGGCTTATATTAGCCTGTCAAAACCAACTCAGTGAATTGCTGAGTTGGAATTGACTCCACCATTTGTGCCTGTTCCCTTTGATAATTGCCACTTTTTTATTCGGCGAACTCACTTGAGCTGGCCTATCCTATTAGGCAATCCGCTTTCCTATTCGGCGAGGCTCAGGGTGATTTTTGAGTTGTTTCCTAAATGAGTTTGATTTCAACTAAGCTTTACAAATATTATGTTTGAATATGGGTGGTTTGCAGGTAATGGCTAGAACAAAAGGCAAACAAGTGGTGACATCAGACACTGAGTTGAACAGAGACTCTCCTCATCTTCCTCCTCTGAAGTCACACATGGGTATTTCTATTAATAATCCTTCAAAGGCTTTTCGTGTTCAACAAGCCAATCAACACACCCCTAGTAGTGGGGGTAAAAAAATTCGAAAACACATTTCCATGAAACAAGTGAATATTCGCTCCAAGTTAGCATCATCTCCACAAGATCCAACCCTTGCCTCTCATGTTCTACCGATCATATCTCCAAGGACCTTAAATAGGCTCAAGGTAGAAAGAGAACAAACTATTCTAGATGAGAGTAGGCTCTCAACTGATGAAGTCATGAGTGACTACCCTGCTATATGAGAAGCTATCAAATTTTACAAGCTTGAGAAGTTCACAAAGCTGAGACAAACCTCTGTTCCAAAGTATGTTAGGGAGTTTTATGATGCATATGCTAAGGCCCTGCCAAAGAAGAGAAATGGTACTATTTGAGAACCCTTGGATGAAGTGGAAGTGTGGGGAAAAATGGTTTAGTCTCATGCAGGTGAGATTAACACAGTACTATGCACCCCTTCTACGGATATTGATACCTACCAGATCTAGATGCGTCAGGATCTTGATGCCTTAAAAGAGCGGTTAACCCCATTTTATCTGATGATTCTTCTCCCTTTTGGATGGTTGAAGGCGCAAGGATAGAGAAGAATAACCTTAACATTGTGGCTCGGTATTGGTTCGGGTTTATAAGCAGCAACATCATGCCGTCCTAGAACAAATCAATCCTTTGGAATCCTAAGGTAGTGCTAGTGGGTACTATCATCAACAAGGAGGAAACCAATGTCGGTACCATCATTGTAGATGAGATGTTGCTAAAGACTAGGCAAGGGAAAACCTCTCTTCCTTTCCCGGTTCTCATTACTCAGTTGTTTGACAAAGCAGAAGTTACCTTTTGGGGAAAGTCTGTGAGTATCACACCGGCCTCTTCCAGTGACATTCGGAGCATGCAAGTATATATACACCCTCTATTGTGCCTTCTTCTACTACTACTCCTGCTATTATTGTGTTTGTTGTTGCTTCTATTGTTAGGCATACCTCCACTCCTATCAACCGTCCCCCATTGACACAGGTGTTCATTTATCAGATGGGTAGTCTTACCTGATTGGTGGATATTAGAGCCACGAGGGTTGAGACAGACATGCCCAGAATTAGTGATAGGGATATTGAGAGAGCCTTGGCTTGTTTGAGAGACATGGTGACTAGGTGTAAGGGGTTGGTTGAGAGCCATGGTGTGAGGTTAGATAACCTTTCTGGGCAATTAGAGACCCGAAAGAAGACCGAAGGCAGCTCTGGTGCACTAGACACCATGAGGGGCGTGCTCACTACTTTGCGAGAGGAGGTGACTCAGTTGTAGTCCACATACACCTCGATGCTCTGGGGCGAGGTTCCCCTACCAAACGTACCCACCTTTATTCCACCACCGATGCCTACCAGCGAGCCTACTCCATTGTGCAGCCTTATATAGCTTCAAGTGTTGATGATACTGATAAGGATATTGCAAGGGTCAATGATTATTTTACTGAAGAGACGAATGAAGAGGAGCTGATGAGTGACCGAGGAGGTCATTATTCAGGCGACTCTGGAGAGATCCTTTCGGGAAACTTCAACGGTTGGTACTGGTGGAGTCTCTTTAGACTCTACCTCCTTAGAGTGTTGTTACGAGTACTGATGCCCATATTAGACTTCACTGTTGTCTTCGGTGTCGGGTATTGATGCCCTGGTTGATTCCCCTATGGAGACTCCAGATGAGAGTGCTCCACAGGCTTAGCCTGTCAGTGGGACCCTCTTACTCAGCCTCCCATAATTTTTATCATTGCAGTGAAGACACTACTTATTTCTTTTTGGTGGGTGAGGGCCTTTGAGCCAATATTCTATTTTTTGCTTTGTATTTTTTTACTTTTAGTTTTAGATGATTGTATTGGGTTGATTTTGTTTATATTGTAGTGTTTCATTTGGTTTAGTGTATCTCTATTGCTTTCTTTTCATTTTCTCTTAATTATGTAACCCCCCTATGGGTTTTGAAAATCATGAAATACTTGAAGTTTTCATTAATAACGAGGATCAATTGTGTTCAATATCGATATCTTGAATAGTACTTATAATGAGCATGATGTATGGTGTTGCAAGAATGAAATCGATGTGGTTGTGCCTTTTGAGAGATCTGTTTGAGTCTTTTGTTGACTAGCTGGGTTTGTTGTGAATCTTGCAATGAACATCACACGTACACTTTGGATCTTTTCAGGATTTTCTAAATGAGTGTATTTCTAAGTGCCATGTGTGGTGAGGCCTTACTTGAAAGCATGTGTGTTGAGTTCTAGAATTTGCCTTATTAGTCCAATTGTTTAAATATTGGTAAATGTGAGGCGTGATCTTGGGCAATAATTCAAAGAGAGAACCCAAATAGCCATAATGGTTTGTGACTACCTTGTGAGGGCATGCATCTATTTTGGCACAATTTGAGCCTAACCCATTTGTTGTCAAAACCAAAAGAGAGCCTCTTGAGCCAAAATATCTCTACCTTCTCAGCTAAAATCCTTTTTGAAGCATTGTTATGTTTGAATAGTCAACTTAGACAAAAATCCTAAGTTGGGGTGTGGAAAGGAATTAAGAATGAAAGCCAAGTGAAAACCAAATAAAGATGAAATGAGACTCAACTTTGGAGTTTGTTGCAAAAAGAAGGAACTCTTCCTTATAAAAAATTCATTATGATGAAAACATCTTGAAAATTGAAATGAAAAAGAGAAGTAATGAAATAAAGGGGATTTCAAATAATTGAGTGAAAAGTCAAAGTCTTAGTTCTCAAATGAAAAAGAATGAAAAGAACTTGAGAAGAGGCAAAGATGATTGCAACAATGCTTTAAAAAGGTGAAGTCACCAAGTCAAATTGACCCTTGAGATCTTTCATGAACTAGTTTGTGTGATGATTGAAAAATATGGGCAAACCTATGTGACAAAGCTTGCATGTATTTCTCTTTTGAGAGAGTGAGAGTTGCATTAATTCCTTATATCTTTGTTGCTTTTCTTTGTGAGAACATGAAATCGTTATTGATGTGAGGGCACTTGAATGCATTTATCGAAACATGGTCTTGCATTAGATAAGAACCTAAAATGAGTTTAAGCTTGTGTTGAGACCGGCTAGTCATCATTTGAAGCATTTTTCTTAATCATGATTGAGTGTAGCATGTTGTTGAGAATAGTCTTGTTATGACACTTGCATGTTAGCTCTCATTGAATATTGTTGTAGACACCCTTATTGAACTAATTGTGTTCTTTATTTACTTGAGGACAAGCAAAAGTTTAAGTTGGGGTGTTTATGAGTGATAGATTTACACTCATTTGAGGTCTATTTAGCTCAATAATTAGTGTCCTTAAGGCCTAATTTTTTCCTATTATGATGATATGTTGATGATCTGCAATTATGAAGGTTAATGGACAAGGTAATGATTGTTGTCTGAAAGAATGACCAAAAATGTAAAAAGATGTGCAAACTATACATTGATGATCACAAAACGAGAAAGGCGGATAGCCTAGTGATCATGACCTCACTCAAAATGACAGTGCATAAAACTTATGTGTATCAAGACGGGTCGGCGATCTCCAAAGGAGAAGGCGATGCGCCGAATAAGAAAAGAGACCTTGCTGATCATCGCCGAAAATAACGACGTAAGGAGAAAATTGAAAACTTGGAAGGTGAACTAAGGTGGTACTCGGCGATGCACCGAACATGAAAGGTAGACTCAAACGAGTTCGCCGACTGAGATTCAAACACCTGAAGCCTAGAGCAAGAAAACGCAAGCTAAAGCTCTTGATGATTTACCAAAGGATTTCTGGGAGCCCAACTAATATCGCGACTGAGACATATATTGAGTTTTTGGGCCAACTTTTGAGAAACTATAAGTAGTCCAAAGTAGAGTGTTTTTTTAGTTTTTTGGGAGAGAGATTTTGGAAGAGTTCTGAATATTGTGAGTTTCAAGAGAACCACTTTTACTTTGTGAAGAACATTTTCTAGTTTTTTGGGTTTTTCAACTTTGCTCTTGAATTTGACAAATTGAACTTGAATCCAAAGTGGATTCGCTTGTAATTGCTTAATTTCATGTTACCCATAACTGTTTTCTTGGAAAGTTTAATTTCTTTACTTTTTGTGATGGGTGGCTAAAACTCCAAAATCTAGGGGAGCAATTACGGGGTTGAGTGTTGATTTAATGTAGTGGTATTGTGTTATGTTATGTTTTTCTGTTGTTCATATATGAATTTAGGCTAATTAGCATGAGGTTAATTTATGGGTTAAGGTTGCAAACTTAATTCCAACTTCCGATTTCTGATTGATGCTCGAAAGAGATTGATTGGAGTGGGTAATTAGTCCAATACTAGCAATTTAGGTTTGATGTCTGTAACTTGATTCAAAATAGAGGTTATGGGTCGAATCTATTTTCCCTATTTGTGCATCCAAAGAGAAAATATAGTAAGGTATTGAGTTGTTTAGATTGGCATATAGATGAGATCGAAAGGAGATTCTATGCAAGGATGCTATGAGATCGAAATAAGATTAGAATCATTGAAGATGACTTAGCGTATTCATGAATGTTCATCGCTATAGAGCAGCACAATTACCCCAATGTGACATTGATTTTCAATCCCCGCACCCCTAGATTACTTGTTAATTCTTGAGATATCCGTAATTTTAGTTTAATTTTGATAATTGTTAACCAATTTTTTTTGATTAAATTGGTTGAATCATCCATCCATATGTTCTTACTATTACAAATGAATGATATTACAAACCAATTTTCTTGATAAGAATTCTCTACGATATACCATTTCCTGTGGGATTCGACCCCGACTCTTCGTTGGTTTTTTTTTTTACTACGACTATTGTCCCTTTTAATTGGTTTTAAAGAGGACATTTGAATCTTATCAAACACCGTACAAAATGAAAAATGATCAATTAATATGAGGCGAGGGGTGTACTACATAGTAGTAATTAGTACAATTACTTGGGATCCCCTTCAATGGTCATTCTACCTGCAATCGTAAGTTCTTCAAATACCCATTCTTGTGAATGTCAATCTTTATTTGTCTTTTTAACATCTAAATATTGTCTTTGTTTACATTTTATTCTCATTCCGTTTATTTTAATGATTTTTAAATTTTGCAGGTGTCTTAAATTGTGATTTATATAAATATTTTACTATAATATTCATATTAATTGATATATAATCTTAATTGTTTTTTTAAATTATTTGAAATAACTAATTAATGTTGAGGGTAAAATATTTCAAGCAATAAATAAATCTTGATATGTTGAGAGTGATAAGTAAAAGAAAAATAAATTAGTATAATGGGCAAATAAAAATAAACGAAAAGAGTATTTGACAATTTTTTACTATTTTTCAATGGTAATATTTATTTAAAAATTCAAAGAACATTTTGCTGTCGCAATTACGATGTTGATATAAAAAAGACAAAAAATTACTTGTGTGGTTCCTAATTTTCTTTCACTGCAATTAAGTTATCTATTCTGCTATAAATTATGTTTAACATTTAGCCCACTTTAAAATAGTATCATGTTTAAATATGAATATTATTACAAGTATTGTAAAAATAGAACTGATTGTTATAAATATTATTGTTATTGGGTTCGTGCATCGCATGGGATATAGTAACTAGTTTAATTATAAGTTATAAAGATCACTATAGCGATGGAAAAGTGACGTAATAATTTTGTTTTATATAATACTTAATGTTATAAAATAAAGACTAAGTACTAAAATTAAACTAATAACAACCAAGAAGAGAAGAATGTAGTAGAGAGATAAAATAGGAAACTATGTATCTTTCTTATTTTGTGTGTTTTTCCATACAAGTTACAATGCCTTTTATAGGCATAAGAAGGGTATAATGGACATTTATTAATCCATTTACAACACTCCCCTTGGATGTCCATTTAAAATAAAATTCTTAGTAAAGTAACAAGTATAAATAGTTGTTACTAATAAGCATTACTTGCTGCCTCATTAAAAACCTTATCAGGAAAACCAGTGGGATAAAACCTTGATTAAGGGAAAAAGAGTACAACGCATATTTTATTCCCCATGATGAAAACTACGATTTAGTTGTCCAAGTTTTCTCATTCCAATCCTGTATACCATCTTCTCGAAAGTTGTGGTTGGCAAAGACTTGGTGAATAAATCAGCCACATTATCACTCGAACAAATCTGATGTACGTTGATATCACCATTCTTCTGGAGCTCATGTGTATAGAAAAACTTTGGTGAAATGTGTTTCGTTCTATCTCCTTTTATGAATCCTCCCCTGAGTTGTGCTATGCATGCTGCATTATCCTCATATAAAATTGTGGGTACTTTGTCGCATTTCAAACCACAGTTTTCTTGAATATGGTGTATTATGGACCTTAACCACACACATTCTGGGCTTGCTTCATGAATAGCTATTATCTCAGCATGATTTGATGAAGTGGCCACAATAGACTGCTTCGTAGATCTCCAAGATATGGCAATACCCCTACACGTGAATACGTAACCTGTTTGAGATCTAGTTTTATGTGGGTAAGATAAATATCCTGCATCAGCATAACCAACAAAGTCTGGACTGCAATTGTTAGAATAGAATAAGCCCATATCGATAGTTCCCTTTAGATACAACAATATGTGTTTGGTTCCATTCCAATGTCTCCTAGTAGGAGCAGAACTATATCTTGCTAACAAATTAACCGAAAAGGTTATATCAGACCTTGTAGTGTTAGCAAAATACATTAGTGCACCAATTGCACTGAGCTATGGTACTTCAGGACCAAGAATTTCCTCATTCTTTTCTTGAGGTCGAAATGGATCTTTATTCACATCAAGTGATTGAACAACCATTGGAGTACTTAATGGATGTGCTTCATCCATATAAAATCTTTTCAACACCTTTTCTGTGTATGCAGATTGATGAACAAAGATACCGTTTGTCAAATGGTCTATTTGCAAACCAAGACATAATTTTGTCTTTCCGAAATTTTCATCTCAAATTCGCTCTTCAAATAATCGATTTCCCTATGAAGTTCCAATAAGGTTTATGTCATCAGCATAAACATCAAGTACAACAAACTCTGACATTGTCTTCTTTATAAATACATAGGGGCAAATCGCATAATTTATATAACCTTCCTTAGATAAATACTTACTAAGACGATTATACCACTGCGTCCAGATTGCTTCAAACCATTTAATGATTTTTGCAATCTAATTGAGTACATTTTCCGAGACTTTGAACTGTATGCTTTGAGCATTTTGAATCCTTCAAGAATTTTCATGTATATCTCATTATAGAGTGATCCATAAAGATAGGCTGTAACCACATCCATCAAATGCATTTCAAGCCTCTCATGGATCGTTAAACTAATGAGATAACGCAATGTTATTGCATCCATAACGGATGAGCATGTCTCTCCATAATCGACGTCAAACCTTTGAGAAAATTCTTGTGCAACATGACGTGCTTTGTACCTTTGTATTTCATTTTTCTCATTCCTTTTCCACATTAAAACCCATGTATAGCCAACATGTTTAGTACCATTAAGTGTTTGTACTATAGGCCCAAAAACTTCGCGCTTGACAAGTGAATTCAATTCTGATTGAATTGCTTCTTGCCATTTTGGCCAATCATTTCTTTGTCGACATTCTACAACAGATTGAGGCTCAAGATCCTCACAAATTTTGCATAATTTTTTATGCAACATTATATGCAAAAACATAATCCACCACTATTTCTGATCAATTCAGATTTGTTTCATCATCACTTGATTTTATGGAAAGTTCATTATTTTCTCGAGTCTCAAGTTCATTGATCACTTCAAGGATACCAGAATTACTCACATCTTGACTTTCTATATCAAGTTTTTTTATAGTGTCATTTTGACCTTTTAATTTTCTTTTTCTAGGATTTTGATCCTTTGAACCTAATGGTCTACCATGCTTCAGGCGTGCTTTTGACTCATTAGCTATGACACTAGTAGATGGTCCTACAGGGACATCAATTTGAATTGAGACATTCTTTGCAGGAATATGTGATTTAGTAATCCTTTTCAAATCTGTAAATGCATCTAGCATTTGATTTTGCAATTTTTCTGCAAATGAATGATCTTTTGTACTTCTTGCTCACAAATGGAAGTACGAGGATCAAGATGAGACAATGATGGATTTTTCCACAAAATTTCTCCTTTAGTTTCACTATTTTCTACCCTTAATTTTGGGAAAAATATGTCATCAAACCGACAATCTGTGAATCTGGCTGTGAACATATCTCCAGTTAGTGGTTCAAGGTAGCAAATAATAGAGGGTGATTCAAACCCAATATATATTCCTAACCTTCTTTGGGGGCCAATTTTACTGCGATATGGTGGTGTTACCGGCACGTATACAACGCATCCAAAAATTCTTAGATGAGATATATTAGGTTGTTGACCCAAAATCAATTGCAATGGGGAAAACTTATGATAATTTTTCGGTCTGAGACGAATAAGTGCTGCAATATGAAAAATTGCATGACCCCACACATAAGTGGGCAACTTAATTTTCATAAGTATTGGTCTTGCTATCAACTGCAGTCATTTAATTAATGACTCAGCCAGACCATTTTGAGTGTGAACATGAACTACATGATGTTCAACTCTTATCCCAATAGATAAACAATAATCATTAAATGTTTGGGATGAAAACTCTGCAGCATTATCAAGGCGAATAGACTTAATCTGATTATCAGAAAACTGTTCCTGTAATCATATTATTTGTGCCAACAATTTTATAAATGCCAAATTGCGAGGACAATAGGCACACATGAGACCATTTAGAAGAAGCATCTATCACGACCATAAAATATCTAGATGGCCCTCTTGGTGGGTGAATAGGTCCACAAATATCCCCATCTATACGTTCCAAGAACGCAAGAGACTCAATTTTGACATTTGTTGGTGATGGTCTCACAATTAACTTGCCTTGATAACATGCATTACAAGAAAATTCATCATTTAAAAGAATTTTCAAATTCTTTAATGGATGCCCATTTGAATTTTCTATGATTCGTCTTATCATTATAGACCCAGGATGTCCCAGACGATCATGCCAAAGTACGAAGGTATTGGAATTAGTAAACCCCCGGTTTACTATATAATGTGCCTCAATTGCACTAATTTTTGTTCAATACAATCCAGAAGATAAGGCTGTGAATTTTTCTACAACATATGTCTGCTCGGACACATTTTTGGTTATACCAAGATATTCAAGATTCATTTCATCAATTGTCTTGATATGATAACCATTTTCACGAATATCTTTGAAACTCAATAAGTTTCTCCGAGACTGAGGAGAAAACATGGCATTATTTATTATGAGTTTAGTTCCCTTGGGCAAAATTATAATGGCTCTTTCGGAGCCCTTGATCAAATTAGCACTACCAGATATCGTAGTAACATTCATATTGCCCATATTTAAATGAGAAAAATATTTCTCATTTTTGAATATCGTGTGTGTTGTACCAGAATCAATCAAGCAAATGTCTTCATAATTTGATAATTTGCTTGGAGAATTATCCATATCTTCAAAAGTAATGAAATAAATTTATATTAAATCATTATTTATCTTTTATTAAATAATTTATAAAATATAAGAAATAATGGAAGTGTTAAAATGACATTTGAATCATTATAATGATCATGTACTAATAATGCACGAGATATTTATCACCCAAACCTTTAACACTAAACTTTAGTTTAGTTTATTATGTCTAAAATAAGTATTAACATAATTGTTTAATTTCTTGAAAGACATGACAAAAGAAAAAGTTAGTTTTCCACATACTTTATTTAGATAGTGCTTAGATAGTGCATTTACTTTCACTTTAAATATAACACTACATGTTTCCTTTTATAGTCAAAAAATGATAAGAAGAAAATATTATCTTAATATATTTCAATTCATCTTCAAAGTATTATAAAATTTCAACTTACATTTCCATAAATGTTTTAAAAAGGGACTCAATTAATATACATGGATAAACATGAGTACTTTAATTATTTATTTTCCATAATATGACCAGTACAAAACAACAAATATTAATAACATTGTTATTAGCAAATATCAACCATGATTATTCTTCCATATCCACCGAACCGTCACCAATCAAGTGATCTATTTTTCCTTCAGGGTGTGTGAAGAAATCTGCTACATCCAAGTGTGTGATGTCAACATGATCAGTGATAAAATTAGCTTCAGGATTTTTATCCTTCTTGATTAGTGATGCTTGGTAAAGCTCAACCAAATGTTTAGGAGTACGACAATCACGTGCATAATGACCCCTTCCACCACATTGAAAACAATTTGTTTTAACTGTTTCACGTTTCTCATCTTTTCTTTTCCCCCTCTGATAGTGATTTTTCTTTGGTGAATGATTAACACCTAGAAAAGGATTTCGCTCTTGGTCATAATTACGACCATGTCCACGACCTCTTCCACGCCCAGCATGGTGGGCGTACACCTCATTCACTTCAGGAAATGGTGTAGATCCAGTAGGACGATTCTCGTGATTTTTCATCAACAAATCATTATTTTGTTCAGCCACGAAAAGATGAGAAATCAGTTAAGAATACTTCTTGAAATCCTTTTCTCGATATTGTTGTTGTAAAAGCACATTCGAGGCATGAAATGTGGAGAACATTTTTTCCATCATATCAACATCACTAACCGTATCTCCACATAGTTTCAATTGAGAAGTAATTCTGAACATGGCAGAATTGTACTCATAAATAGACTTAAAGTCTTGTAGCCTTAAATGCATCCAATCATAGCGTGCCTTTGGATGAATGACCATCTTCAAATGGTCATATCTTTCTTTTAGATTATTCCACAGAATGAGTGGATCTTTGACCGTGAGATATTCAATTTTCAAAATTTCGTCAATATGATGACGTAAGAATATCATTGCTTTAGCACAGTCTTATTTTGATGCTTTATTTTCAATTTTAATGGTGTCTCCAAGACCCACTGTATCTAAATGGATTTCAGCATCCAGTACCCATGAAAGGTAGTTCTTGCCCGAATTATGAAGGGCAACGAACTCAAGTTCGGTAAGATTAGTCATAATAAAGAAGAAAAATAATGATACCTTAGTCTTCAAATTTAGTCTTCAAACTTTGAGATGGTAGAGTCTCGTGCTGATAACGTGTTATAAAATAAAGACTAAGTACTAAAATTAAATTAATAACAACCAAGAAGAGAAGAATGTAGTAGAGAGATAAAATAGGAAACTATGTATCTTTCTTATTTTGTGTGTTTTTCCATACAAGTTACAATGCCTTTTATAGGCATAAGAAGGGTATAATGGACATTCATTAATCCATTTACAACACTTTTATATATAGCCAACTATTAAATGAACAATAATTGTCCACATCATCCACGTAATGATTACTATAATATTTATCTCATTATATGCATCCGGATATTACATAGATTTTTGATAAAATATATATAGATCTTTCAATATATCATAATTAATAAAAAAATATTTCTAATAATGTCTATCTCATATAATAATAATTTTTCGGCATAACTAGATTTAATAACTCCATTAAAATATTAATATTTTACAAAACTCTTATAAAAATAATACATCTATATCTCTCTCTCTCTCTCTCTATATATATATATATATATATATTACCTTAAAAACATGAACTCCTAACTTGAATATTAAATTACTATAATATTCCTAACTTAGGTTGTGACTTTTTCGATGACTTGTGACTTTTCTGATAAGTTGTGACTTTTTTCAAAGGGTTGTGATTTTTCGATGAGTTGTGACTTTTCAATAAGTTGTGACTTTTCCAAAGAGTTGTGACTTTCAAAATGTTGTGACTTTTCCACGGAAAGGTCATGATTTTCAGATAAGACACAAAAAATATTTGTTCATACTACCCTTTTTTTACTATAAATAAACGGACTTCCTCTCATTTTCCAACCACATTTTCTTCTTCTTCTTGCATTTTAAAAAAAATTGTGTGATTTATTGTCGTTCAGTCAGTTCAAAGTTTAGCTGAATATGAGGTACCACTATTCTGATGAAGTAGGTCATTCTAGACTAAGAGGGTTTATTCCATAACCTCGAGTACTTGAGGAAAATAATATAATTTTTATGATATAATAATTATTGTTTTGCTTAATATATACATTAGTATGTAATGTTCCAATATATTAAGTTAACACGATGTAGTCTAAATTCATTTGATTTTGTTAACAATTTCTCTTGTGATGTAAATATATGCATCTGAATATCTTTTTCCAAAATTTAGAGAATTGTGACGATATGTTTTTGATGTTCAAGACAAAAGAATGACTTTATTTATCAATATTACTCATGTGATTTAGACTCTCAGGAAATTTGCCTCAAAATAGTTATTACTATATAAACATTGCCCTTTTTTTTTACTTATTTACTATTTCCTAATATTTCAGTATTTTAGACGAACAAAAGTTCACATGACTTGTAATAACGCCAGTTGAAGTTTGTAGTAGTTTAATTTTTATTATTTATTTAATAGCTAATTTTATGAGATAAATATATTTATTAATGCAAATATATATTTATTAGTTCACCTGCTTTCATACAGTCCCCTGGAAATTGAAAACACATACTTTACACCACTAATCAACTTTGTCTCTTCCCCGTGAAGCATTACTTATACAACCTATTATTGGTTAACCTGCTCACATACAGTCCCCTGACAATTTTACATACATACTTTACATATATATGTTACTTGTAACCTTATTTTAGCCGCACTTAACATCTTAATGATACCCTCTTTTACGCATTAAATTCCTGCCTAATCATGCAGATTTCGACCATTTGTCTCCCTCATCAGTGGTACTAATACACAATAACGCCTAGAATTAACATTGTCACTCTTGTCTCCCAATGGTAGTCATCAAGCTCCAATCCACATGATGACTAAAATTGAACTAGCAAAATGGAATGTACCGATAAACAAGATACAAAAAGAGTCTGTTAATTCAGTGATGAGAGTCTTAGTAATTTGAAGGGGTTCAATAATACCTTACAAGAATTCAAGGAATGAAGGGACTTTCAAAACAATAATATTAGTTAACGAAGAGGTATTAACATTGACACTTTTACTTACCTTATTTTTTATCGTTCATGTTTATTGTACTTATACCCCACCCCTTTGCACAATACTAGGTACAAAATTTCAAGCAACACTATTTAATAAACATATAGGAACATGGAAGGACTCCTTGAAAGCAAATAAGAGTTACTACATTGCTAAAGGACGCTTAGATCGCGTCAACCCCAACTACTATTCTGTACATAAAGAAGTTGAATTGGCATTTACTAATGACAGAATCATAAAAGTGACTGACATTGAGGTTTCAACACGCAGATTCTCTATTGGCTTTGTATCATTGGATCATGTCGATAAATTACCTAATGGTGCTATTCTAGGTAACTGTCCACCCAAATAATTTGTTATTTAATTTCATCCTCCATAACGTTATCGCTATCACTTATTTACATAACCTATTCTAAGATTTGATTTGCGTTTTAGTTTCAATGAAACCCCTCATTGAAAAAGAATATAGCAAGAGACGGGATATAGTTGTTACAAATGAGCAGTATGTATTGAAGATGCCTAAACTACCATCAATATAGAGATATGGTGAAGTATTGACATTTTGCTTCTAACTAATAACCCAGCATGGAGAATACAACTATTACTTTATGAGAAGATTTTGCGCAAAATGACGGTGTTTTTCTAGAAAAGATGAAAGATGATAAACCTATACTTGGCTTATGTGACGTTAGAATCAATCTATAAAAGTATTGGACAGACTACTATATGTTTTTATAATAAACTGAGTATAGTTGTGTCATGACCCAGACCGTCGTGATTGTTACCCACACTAACCATCCGGTGGGAGAACCATTACCACAACCCAAACCAAGCAACTAAACTAAAAACTAAAGCATGTAAGGATACCAAAGTAGGAATAATAGCTAAAATTTGAAGTTCCCATAAACTTCCAAAAGATCTAACAACTAAACAATTGCGGAAAATAAACCTAGAACCTGAAAGTCAATGTACCAAAAATCTAAAGTTCAACAAGTCTAAACAAGAAGGGATACAACCCCAAACTAATGAACTAATAACTAACTAGAAAAGTCTAAGTCCAAAATGGTGGACATAGACCAAAGAAGAACCCATGGCAGCCTGGAAAAACTGGCTCACCCTTGAATTCGAAGCGATCACTGATCTTCTAGACGAGGTATGTCAATAGCCTCCTGAAGATGCCCAATACTCAACAAAGAAAGAGCAAGTGTAGTATCAGTACACAACCACAGTGTATTGGTAGGATCACGCGGCTATCCCACTAAGTGCAACATTAGTAAGTTATTACAACAATATCATCACGTACATATACCGAACATACACAATATTATCAACATTTACAAACAAGGTACAATTTCACATTTCTCAATATACACAAGTATAGCAAATCATTGGTCCTCTCATGGAACCCAAACCCAAACAGTTAGCATACTGGAACGTGGTACCCGATCCAAAGATTATGTCGGAATGTGGAAACAGATCTCATATTATGCTGGAACGTAGCAACTGCTCCAGTCAGTGTGTCAGAATGCAACACTCAATCCATTCAACAAGACACAATCACAATAACAAGTATATTCTAGAGATCATACAATTAAATCATGATTCATGGCATTCATCATTCATATTTCCTCATTTACAACTAATGTGATCAATAATGCAACATTCGCATACATACATATATCATAATGAAGCAAGAATAAACACACATCACACAATCATAGAATCACAACCATCACCTACCTCGAAACAAGCTTGAAACCCTAAGAAACTTGATCCTTCCCTTTCCGGATTCGTTCCACTAGTTCTTGGTCTACAAACAATCAATATAATATGAGAATCAATAAACAATCACTAATTACCCGAATTACTAACAATCCTATGAACCCTAGATCAAACCCATGATCTCAAGTATCCAAACTAAGGCTTTTTCCACCATAGTTTCAAGATCAAAACCCTCCCCCATCGATAATTACAAATTCGATTACGTTCTACGGATCGAAAAATGGATTCGGGGAGTTAAAATCTTACCTTTAGCCTCAAGAATGGTGGAAAACTGTCAAGAATCACCTAGAATCCGTTCCTTAGCTCTAAAAATTGAAAAGTGCAGCATAAAGACGTTTTGGGGTTTATTTACGACCTTAAATCACGTTGGGACCGCCACAGCGGCCCTTACCTCGCTATAGCGGCCCTGCCACAGCGACCAAAATCACCGCCAAAGCTCCTTGCACGAAACAGTGATCTATATAATAATTCCAAGACCCCCATTTCACAACACACCTTTAACCAACGATGCTCAAAAAATACTGTTCACGCTAAGATCAATTCCGGGAGTTCTACTCACCCGAATTCAATTCCATAAAGTCGTACAGATTCCTTAACGACTTATCTAACTACTCATGTAATCAAAATCATAAATAAGTCACCCGATTGTTACCAGATTTCCTTACACCTTAATGACTTCGATTTCATCCAAATCTGGACTAGGTTGGGAAATTCCAAGTAGTGAAAAAGTTTTCTGACCCAAAAAATTTCCCCATTGGCTTTTCTATAATGACGAAACCTGGTCGTTAGAATAGATACCAATTTACCCATCACTCATCCCCGAGTGACAAAACTTAGGAAAAACAGGCTAAAGAAGGGATGAAATAGTACCTGAATCAACGAACAATTGGGGATACTTGTTTCTCATGTTCCTCTCGATTTCCCAAGTAGCTTCCCTAACTGGACGATGATTCCATTGAACTTTCACGGACTTAATCTCCTTGGTCCTCAACTTACGCACATCTAAGATAAACTCATAATCATCATCACTCTCAAAACCAAGAAATATAAGAGGCTTTAGCTTCAAAAACTTAGTCAACATTTCATGCTCATTACCAGTCATAACAGATGCCAACAAAGGACGGAAGAAAGCATCATTACCTACATTCCCACCCACCTTGGGTGTAGTGAAGACAATAGGAGGATTTGTGGGAGCTTGAGTTGCTTGAACAGAAGGAAGCACTCTAGGACCAACCAACCCTTTCAAGAATGACATGATCTGTTGACCGGTAGTCTCAGCCTGCACCTCTTTCTCTTATCCAACCTCCTCAACATTTTCAACCTCAACATTCTCCTCTATCTATTCATGATGCACGGGAGGGGCCTCATTTTGGGGAGCACTTTCGACCGGTACCCTATCTCTAGTAGGCGCCACCCTTCCTCGACCTTTACCCCTAGCTTTTCCTCTACCCCTGCCTCGACCGCGACCTCTCGCTGTAGATTCCTAAGCAGGAGCATTAACGGGAGCTACGGGACTGACGCTATTGTATCTAGTGTTAACCATCTGCAGACAGAAGAGTGAAGAATGTTAGATACCAATTTGAATCGACAAATACCAATTGGAATCAAGTTATAGCACAAAAGGAGACAAGAGAAGACATAGAGATTTCCTAAAGTCCTATATCCTCTCAAACAAAAGTAAAGGAGTCCCTGTACCGTTTCATAAGACTCTACTAGACTTGTTTTGGTACATCGAGATCAACGAACCTAGGCTCTGATACCAACTTTGAAAGGCCCGTAGCTCCTATCAATGCTCCAGCTGAGGAATCTGCAGCGAGAGGTCGCGGTTGAGGCAGGGATAGAGAAAGAGCTAGGGGTAGAGGCCGATGAATGGTGCCACCTACTACAGATAGGGTACCGGTTGAAAGTGCTTCCTAAAATGAGGCCCCTCCCATGCATCATGAAAAGATAGAAGAGAATGTTGAGGTTGAAAATGTTGAGGAGGTTGGACAAGAGGAAGAGGTGCAGGCTGAGACTAATGGTGTTCCTCCTATAGACCCAATGTTAGCTCAACATATCATGTCATTCTTGAAAGGGTTGGTTGGTCCTGGAGTGCTTCCTTCTGTTCAAGCAACTCAAGCTCCCGCCAATCCTCCTTTTGTTGACACTACGCCCAAGGTGGGTGGGAATGTAGGTAATGATGCTTTCTTCCTTCTTTTGTTGGGTTCTATTATGACTACTAATGAGCATTACATGTTGACTAAGTTTTTGAAGCTAAAGCCTCCTGTATTTCTTGGTTCTAAGAGTGTGGATGCTTATGAGTTTATCTTAGATTGCTATGAGAGGCTTCATAAGTTGGGAATTGTCCATCCGCATGGGGTTGAGTACGTGACTTTCCAACTTCAAGGTGAGGCCAAGCAGTGGTGGAGAGCTTATATGGTTTGCAGATCTTCAGTTTTACCTCCACTTACTTGGCACCAACTTGTCACGACCCAACCCACCGGGCCGTGCGGGCGCCTACATACTACAACCTAAGTAGGAGAACCCTCTTATCCCAATAGTTACAACATGCAGAAAGAAAGATAGAAGAAAATTAAAATGTACTAAAGAAATCTTATAATTAGGGACTTTTTAACACCAATTCGGTTAAGACTTGTAAAATAATTAACACCCCAAGGATCTAGTCTAAATAGGTACAACAGCTACTAAGAGTACAAACTGGGCATAATAATAAATGACATAGCTCCCACCATGCGGAAGGGAAAATAGAAGTTGCTAGAGATTTCTTCATCTTCACATAATGAAACATCACCGACCCTGCATCCAAACTATGCCCAAAAAGGCATAGCAAGAGTAGTATCAGTACAAACCGCACGTATTTGTAGGCATCATCAATCAACCCAATGCCCACCGCATAATATAAGGAAACAACTAGTACGAATATGCAATAAGCCCATCGCTTCTCCACATTTTCACTCTCTGAATACCTCTAAATTACATTAATACCCTTTCTACTAACCACCTTACTAGTCAATCTACTTACTAGGTTCTTGATCTTAGCCCAAAAGCATCCTAACGCATAGAAGAGTCCACAAATACAGCTACCAGCAATCCGACTAGCCACTCACGATGACGTACCCTTATTTTCTCTTCCTATCACCCAACCCTTACCTCAAAGTACATTATATCTAGCTTCCCAACCACCGACCACGAATCTCCTTTGTAACCTACGGACATCCCTTGCTTGCCATTAATTATTCGACCCTTGAAACCTTGGCCTTTCCCATTCATTCGATAACACTATACGCAACAAGTTCACTCAACACAAAAGAACAGTCGGATTTAAGTCCTCATAAACATATAACCATTCCAGGAAATCACAATATCATTATCATTATGAACCACATTCAATTTCACAATTCTCAATCATCATAGTTATATCAAATCATTGGTCCTCTCATGGAACCCAAACCCAAACTGTTAGCATATTGGAACGTGGTACCTGATCCAAATATTATGCTGGAACGTGGTAACCGATCCCATATTTATTCCAGAATGTGGCAATCGATCCAAGTGAGTGTGTTGGAATGCAACACCCGATCCACAATCACTATCACAATCATACAACAAGAGGTGATTCATAGCATATAGTTCTTCGTTCATACTGATTCACATTAGGTGTGATCAACAGGCTTCGTTCACATACATGCACGTAATACAAGGAAGCAAGAACATATCTACCACCCACAATCACATAATCACAACCATCACCAATGAACTGCTCATCCACGTATATCATGTAAGCATTAATTCAACCATACCTAACCCTAGTTCATCATCTAAGGCTTCTTCCTAGGATTTAACCATATTTCATTCGGTACACGAGAACCTATGCATAATCCTACCATTGATTTACATATATTACGCACTGAACACAGATTTATAACTACTCAATTCATAAAACCTAGCCTACTTGGGCGCCAAACAGCTGCACGGAGTTATGGTCTTTGATTCTTGTTTCCAGGATTCGTGACGGTGATCTTGACCGGAAATCCGCAATCCATCGACATCTTCATGCTAGAAATCTCTCCCTCCCTCTTTCCTAAGCTTGGAATAGCTTTTTGGGGGTTTTAAAGTGTTTTACGACTAATTTAGGTATTTTAGGAAGGAGAAAATAGGATTTCGCGTTATTTACATTCTGTCTCACCTATCCCTCTCTGGCGCCAACTTACTCTACCCTAGTGCCACCGCCCTAGCAGCATATGTCCCGTCCTGGCGGGACAGTGGCCTTGTAATTTTCCAAATTTTTTTATTTTCCTAAATAACGACAGTTCGGGTCGTTACGATAGATACCACTTTACCCCTCGTTCATCCCCGAACAACTAATATATTGATCGTCACACACCTTAATTCGGAGTACTTCTAAGCTAAGAATTTGTCCACTACAGGATAACGACGAACAACGACTCTTCGGATAATCGGTACACGAAAGGTTTTATACTCAAGGATTAGAAGAATTTGAACCAACCTAAATCGAAAGAATGCGCCCAATTTTCATTGCCTGACCCCGCCTGGGCGGCAGCCCTTCCGCTAAGGCAGGGCCACTGTTGCGAGGGATCTCCTGTTGAAGCGGGAGATCGGGAGGTAGTAAAGGGGGAAATGTTTTCCACATTTCTCCCATTTTCTTACTGAAACTCTCTCCAAAAACCCTCTCAATTCACTTTGCTTACGGACGTCAATTCTAAGGTAATGATCTTGCTCCCTATTCTCTTCACTTCAACACTTAACTAACAATGATTGCATGACACTAATAGATTGGGTAGAATAGGTTTTTGGGGGTAGTTTTTTGAAATTGAAATGGGTTGCTTGTTTGATATAATAAATGAGCATGGGCACTTCCCTTACGTACCCAACGTCTCCACAATGTCCTGGGCATAAGGATTTCGTAAAAACATGGTTGAATTACTACAAAAATGGGTGGGGCAAGTTGGAAGGTGTCTTTGCTTAAAACTCGAATTTGAGGGGTATTTAGGAGTTATTTTGCTGAAATAATTACTTATTTGGGTTCTAGGGTAGTTTATATACTCTGATCTGCTAAAACTCTATCAAAAATAGAGGTTTTGGGATGAAGAGGCGCCATGATCGCGCTTGGTGTTCGTCCTAGATGAAGGCCGCTCTGGCTGCCTTCATTCCGCTATGGTTGGGCCGCTATGGCGGGATTTAGGGGACCAGTAGCCTGCATCCCTTATGATAGAATTTTTTTTTCTTCTTTTTCTAACCTTCAACTGTCCATTTCTATCGTGCTCTATGATGAGTCCACGATTTGGACTCATTTAGGGCTTTATTTGGATAGATTTCGTGTCCTCAAATACTTGTTTTGTGCCAATAACTGATGTAAAATCCTTGATTTTAAGGTATATGGATTTAGGAACGAAGGATGGACACTAATGCGTAAAAAGGAATAAGGCAGTTGAAAGAACGAAGAAAGAAAAGGCTTGTTGATTGCCTAATACATTGGGCGAGTCACCAAATGGCTATTATCTAACCTAAAGTTCCAGTGTGCCAAGCCCTGAAGGTGAAAATCAAGTCGACAGAGAAATGAGCAGTCGACGTGTCACCGAGTGGTTTTGCGATGCAGTGTTGAATCGCCCAATGTTACAGAACTTGAGGATGCTGAAGGCCAAAGCAAATAGGCAATGGAACAGACCAAAGGGTGGATAACCGAGTTGATCGGCGATCCCGACTTACTACGTGGAATGATCCTTCGTAGCATATTTTTGGCGACTATAAATGCATTTTTGAATATTTAGTATAAAAATTAGTTTTCATAATATAGCATTTTTATCATTTTTTGAGTTGGAACTCTAAGTTTTGAGACAAACTTTTCCTTAGCTTTGAAGAATTGAAATTTTCCATTTTTGAGAAATTGGAAGTGGGTCTTTGAGATTCTAAAATTTGGACCTTCGTAAAGACAAAATTAATCTTACCCAGTTGATGGAAACACAATTTGGTAACGATTTCTATCTTTTTATGATGTCTAGCTAAAACCCCAATTCTTGGGGTGTTATTATGGGTTGATTTAACTTATGGGTATTTCTAATTGATAGTTTAAATGTTGTTTAGAAGTGATTTCAATCAGTAATTATGGTTTAATTTAAAGGGTTGTAGTTGCAAATGCAACTGTACCTTCGTGTTTTTGTCCTGCTCGAGAGAGAGGTTTTAAAACCAAGATTACTGAATTGATAGTCTGTAGGTATTGGGTTGTCATGGTTCCGCTCGAGAGAGTGAATCCTAAATCCTTTTCCACACATTCAGCTCAAGAGAGTGAATGGAATAAAGTGTAGGTTGTTCTTATTTGCTGCTTGTTGGTGTTCGAGAGAAACCAACTTGATTTGGAGAAAATTGTTCGAGAGAAAGTTTATCCCCATTAAAGTCTAGTTTATTCATTGATTTTCAGCTATTTACTAACAATTGCAATTACCCATTTGTCTACCTTAGCCTATAATCCAATCACATTCCAAAACCCGTCTCATTACTTGTTACTTCGTGTTACTTGATGTTGTTGTAGTTGATAATTACAATCAAAACCCCCCTATTATTTGACACTTGTGTCACCCTTTAATTTGAGTTATATTTTTCTTCGACAATGTCTATACCTATGATTGACTTGAACATATTCGTACTTTGCTATTGAATCTTATCACTCCCTGTGGGATTCGACCCCCAACTCATTTAGTTGGGTTATATTACTAACTAACGATCGTTGACGCTTAGAATTGGATGACGTGTCTTTGAAACGTTATTAATCAAAATGGTGCCGCTGTTCGGGAGTGATGTTTGTTAATATTCTTTGGTTAAGTTGAATTTTGTTCTTGTTAGTTATAGTTGAATGTACTTACTTTTTGTTTTGGTTTTCGTGTTGCTTGTTGAGCAGAGAAATTGGGCTTATCTGGTAGCAACAATGATCAAATAGATCACCCTCCCTTGAGATTGATGAGTCTCAGGGATGACATCCTAACCTTCAAGCAATTGGAGGGTAAGACCATTTATGAGTTGTGGCAAAGATTTAAGGACCTCTTGCAGCAGTGCCCAACTCATGGACTTCTAGAAAAGATGCTTCTAGAATGCTTCTAGAGAGGTCTTGGTCCCGAAAATAGAAGTGAAGCTGATCTACTCTTTTCAGGTTGTTTGACACAACAACCCTATGAAACAATAGCCCAACTACTTGATGGCACGATTAAGACCAACAAGGAGACAGAAAAAGACCAAGAATTGGCCACAGTGTTGACTCAACTGGATGTCTTGGCCAAGAAAGTCATGGAATTGGAGGAAGTGTCCAAAAAGAAGGACAGGTACATCCCCCTCACAAGCGTTGAAGGACGAAGAAGGAAGAAGGTGGGAAAATTGAAGAGGTCCTCTCACTCATCCTATACAAAGTCAAAGAGCACGACCGAGTGTTGGAGGAGATAAAAGAGAATGTCTTAATGCTAAATCAGATGACAACCTCTCATTCCATGTTCATTCAGCTACTAGAGTCCCACATGGACCAAGTGTTGTCTTGTCTCTACCCAGAGCCAGAAGAAGGGTTGCCTTATGAAAATAAGGCAAACCCCACAAATGGAATTTAAGTGGAGACTTGAGTCATGCCACGACGTTAACTAAGGCGCTTTTGTGGAGGCAACTGTCACGACTCAAGAGCACCCCCTAGTCGTAACCGGCGTACTCGACCTCTCGGAGGTCTAATACAAGCCTCTTAGCATTCATTCATCACATAGACACTAAAAACCATAAGGAGTTAAAAACTTTCTTCACACACGAAGATACTTTCATTAAATAACAAGCGGAAGACTTTCTAGACTTTATACATGATATCTCAAAAACATCTAATACTTTAGAGTACAACAATCGGGACTAAGCCCATACACAACTAAAATAATACTAAAAAGACATAAAGAGGAACTTGTTGGGTATTGTCCTCGAATCTATGAGGACTCACCAAGTCTTCATCTTCAAACACCTTAGAAACCTATCCATTAGCCATGGAATATCAACATCTCCAAATCCCTACACTCTAGTCAAAAGGGATGTGCACTCAAAGATTCAAGTTGTGACTCACCATTGTCAAAGATTCTCAAGATCACAATACTTGCTTCAAATGCAAGTTCAAGCTCAACAAAGGTACTCAAATGCCCTCACACAAAAAATAATTCCATATTCACACACAATGGTTCAACAACTTATAGCTCCGGAATCACTATCAACACTCACACTAAAAAAGATAAACACAATGCATGATTTCACCCATAGGTTTGCCCTTATTTTCCAACCAACAACTATTTCAGCTTACTCAATATCAAAAAGGTCTTTTCAAGGCTTCTAACGGGGCTGAGTGCAAATGGATGGTCATTTAGGCTTAATAGTTGTAATCCTCATGAAATATGGTATGAACAATTCTTTCTTCCTCTTTCTTCATCATTTTTCACTCATGCTCCAAAGTCACCCCATTATTCACTTTCCATGGATTGTTGGACACCCCATTTCTTTTTTTACATTTGCACAACTTTATTCCACAACTTTTTCATTCTTTTTGTTTTTCATTCTTCTCTTCTTTTTCTCTTTTTTTTGTATGGAGGGGTTCCATTTTTCTCAAAACCATGGGTCAAAGGGGACTTCTTTGCATTTCTTAATTTACCTTCTATTTTCACCAAACCCCCAACTTAGGCTTTTGGCTTAAATTGGCTATTCATACAAACAACAAATCATGATGATTAAGGGTGAAGGGATAAAGAAAGGTCACAATTCAGTTTTGTTCGATTGTGAGCACTATTCAAGTCATCGGTATTGATCAAGACCGATACTCAAATTTGCAAGAGAACAACCACATTCAAACACAATCAAAAGGTGCCAAAATATTTTTAGGAAGGGTCCAAAAATCATTTAGAATTAAAGCAAGGAGCCACAAGCTCAAACATCCACAAAATACAGTATCAAAACACAGTTTATTGCTCAAAAACCCAATATATAACCAAAACAATAATCACATAAGGTGGGCCTCACCCCACCACAAAACAAAAGTAATTTGTCCTCAAATGCAAAAAAATACCCAAAAGTCAATAAAATAAGACAAAGAGGGAGGTAAAGAGGGATCATGTCTACATAGTCGCTCCATCTGTCGGGGCCTCAGTGCCTGGTGCATCACTTTGATCTTGGGTCTCAGAACCTGGAGTCACATCAACAGTAGGATATCCACTAGGGTCAGCCAAAGGCGTATCTACCAAAGAAGTCTGCATAGCTGCATTTACCATGGCCTCTTCAGTCTCTGTAAGGCTCTCGTAAGAAACCTCCTCAGCAACCCCAAGCACCTCCTCATCTGTCTCTGCCTCAGACTCAGGGTCAGCTGCCTCGTCAGCTCTAAGATCATCTCCGGTGGTAGCTGGAGGCATATCTGGCTCAACTGGCACATCTGGGATCTCCACTATCCTGAAAATCATAGACGTGGACTTTAGCTAGTCCTCATCTCTCCTCAGTGTAGCAATATCGGCCTTTAGAGCTGTCAACTCCTCAGTGACCCCTTAGCCACGCTCACACACCGCTATCCTAGCCGCAAGGGCATCAATGGTAGCACTCAAGGGTGTCACAGCATCAGCAAGGGATGTCTGAATTATGTCCGAAATGGAGGCCTCAAGTCTGGTAGCACGACGATCAGCAGAATGGGCTAGCTTCCTCATCTGTAGTAATGCAGCCTGAGTGAGCAGGGGCCGGGAGGCAGCAGCACCAGTATTGGATTTGGGAGGCAGTGGAGCAGTAGATGAACTGGGGATATCATAAGGAACAACAATAGATGTACTTGAAGGCCCAGGGGCCGGAGTAGGAAAAGGTACCTTTACAAGTAATGTGTCGGTATCCACAACCGAGGAGGAGTCCACTAGGGATGCCTTCTTTCTCTCAGCCTCATATTTCAAGTATTCTGCCTTGATCCTTTAGATGTTAGTAGAGGATGTGGGAATCACTTCCACATCCTTCTTCTCATCTATAGGCACCCAAGCCTGTTTGCACAACTCGGTGATCAACACTAGAAAGGGAAGGGAAGGGAAGTTTGGTGCTGCTTGGCCCTCTTGACCATCTCCTGTGCCATAGTCATCCCCAGATTTATCCTCGTCTCATCAATGATGCAACCCAGACAGGCTGTCTTGGTTAGGTGGAGAATCGACTCATTCTGGGATGGCATGATAGTTCTACTGATGAAGCCAACCAAAACCTTGCAGCTATGTTTAGATCCTTCTTGTTAATCGGTGCTCCAATCTCAAGCCACTTGGGAGTACCGTCTGATATTAGTGGTGCCAACCACTTCTGCATGTTTTCCTGTGTCTTTGTCTTGATCAGATGCTGGCAGTCATCATCAATATGTAGCATCACTATCACATTTCACCTTCCAGCCTTTGACAACAACATAGTCAACTGAGTTGAATTTGGTTGTCGACTTCTTCCCTTGTGGTATCAAGGAATTGTAAGCACTGTAGAATTCTCTGACCCAACTTGGAATGTATGGACCACGGGACTTGGTGAAGAGCTGGAATTTGTGGAACTTCAAGCAGCTCATAATCTCTGGATATTTGTCAATGACTCCATCAGTGGATAGCCTCTTTTCTTCAATGATTGTCCTATGCCCCGCAGTCTTCATTCTGTTCATAGACCATAGGAGAGGACCCTAGACTGGTGGTGCAAGGACCACAACCTGTGCTGGAGTGGGAGAAAGAGTAGGGAGCTGGGATGTCCTGATCCTAGACGGATCATTTAGCTTCTTGGAATGCAGCTCTTTCCTCTGTGCTGCTATTAGATCATCCTTAGGCTCAGAAGTGGTAGCCTGATACTCCTGGTGCTCACCCTCATTCTTAGAAGTGGTGAGGTAAGTGGCATAGATACCGTCATTGTTGGAGCTGGCCTCCGGTGACGCAGGTGCCTTCCCTTTTCCTTTTCCTTTTCCCTTTCCCTTCCCACCTATTGTGGAAAGTTTCGTATCCTTCGCCTTGGATGCAGCTGCATCCTCGTTGATCTTTATACCCTTGGCCCGCTTGCGGGGTGGAATGTTTCTACCATAAACCTTTGGTCTAGCCATGTCTGCAAAACATCAGAGAAAGTTAGGAATAATTCAAGCCAAATTGCAGAAAAATAGTTGTTTGCAGACTCGCCGAACCGGTCGGCGAGTCACCGAATCACTTTGGCGAGCCAGGTCAGGCTCACCGAAAGGATTGGCTCAAAATTTTCTCAGACAAATGGTATGTCAGCGATGGGAAGGACCTTTCGGTGAATCACCAACAACATTCGGTGAATCGCCGACAATATTCGCGAACAAGGCTTAGACCACCGAAAGTTACAATGCATTTTAGGGGTTAGGGGCGCAAAAAGTGTGATTGAGAAGGGCTTTCGGCAAGTCACCGAGTGCACTCGGCGAACTCAGGCTTCTCGTCGAATGTTACAGAACCTGAACTCCAAATTTAGCATGAAATTAAAGGCGAAAAGGGGAATTCGGTGAACCGCCGAGTGGTTCGGCGAGCTCGACCCAGCTCACCAAATGACCCAACGTGCCTACTCTCAACCTCATCTTCCAAATTCAACCCCGCAGCCCCCGAGAACAAAATCAAACCATGCACTATTTCAATTAAACTAAGACCCAATACACCCATTCCCCCGAGATACTCACACTTCTCCCGATTTGGCCAAATTTGGCCATTTAACGACTTTTGCCCATAAGAATAAGGTCAACCACTCCATCATTGGGAAAATTACGTCATTTGGCACAAATGCGGGTTACTTAGACTTCACCCAACTAGACCCAACAACATGCAAGCATAACCGCATAATATGAATCAATTTTAAGGCATAAAAATACTCGAGAATTCAACAATCATGACATTATGGGCAAGATATTGAGTATCTTATGCTTGAATACTTTTGAGTTGAGTAAGTTTGAGTAGTTTTGAGTATCCTTGAGTATTTCTTGAGTTGAGTAAGTTTGAGAAGAGGTAAGTATGTTTCCTTTATTTCAAGTTCCAAGCTGATGTTTATGTTTTAGAATTTCCCTTACATGCTCGTACATTCCACGTACTGAGCCATTTGGCCTGCATCTTTTCATGATGCAGACACGGGTATTCAGGATCATCAACATGAGTTTCGATGATACATCTGGGAGTTCGAGTTAGCTATGGTGAGCCTCTTTGTTTCCGGAGGATTTCATTTACTTTTTAGTTTAGTCAGGATGTTGTGGGTCTTGTCCCGATTTCTATCTATATCAGTTAGAAGCTTCATAGATAGTTAATATAGTTGAGAAATCTGTATTATTCATTTATTTTATTAAATATTTTAAAGACTTAAGCTTCCTATTTTATGGCAAGTTGAATATATTATTTTTATTCTAAGTTGTTCATTTGAGTTAAAGTTTCGAAAAGTTGAGTCTATTAAATTTTATTCAATTTTAAGTTTTTGGTTGCTTAAGTTAGTCTTCCGCTTCTAGTTAGCCAGGATTAGGGTTCACTTGGGGACCAGCAATGGTTCTGGAGTGCCGTCCACGTCCAGGGTGTAGACTCGGGTCGTGACATGAACGTTCCTCCCTCCTCCTCTTTCACGAAAAATGCCAAAGTTCTTCAACAATGACAGTATCATTAGTCCTTGACCATCCTTTTTTGGTGAACATATCGATCCTCACACCACAAAAGGCAAAATGGTATGGTGGACTCTTATACCTGTATTAGTTTGTATTGTGAACCCTTCTACTTACCCTTTTGTCATCTGAACTCTTAAGCTCAATTAAAATAAGACTTTTAAATCCCTCCAACCATGTGTGTAGCTCACTCTCCCTTACATAAATGACATATCATATCCATGTCATATATATTAATGCCATTTCATAATTTTCTTCATAACTATTTTTTAATTATTAATAAAAATGTTAAATAAAAGACAAAATTAATAAATTTTCTATTTTACTAAATAAAATAAAAATATTGTTTCTCTCACCTTTCTTCCACCTCCCCTAACCTACAATTATTGTCAAAACCATCACCATAACCCCTGTTTTTTTCTTCTTCATTTTTTTCACAGAAAAAGGAGACATCACTTTATTTAATGAAATTAAACAGAAATATAACACCTTTGAGAAAATAGATTGGGAGGATTTTTGGGGTCTTCGTAGAATAAAAAAGAAAAAGAAAAGGACACATAATTAAAAACAAATCTCAACGCATTGTCAGATCTGCAGAAAGATGATTGCGATCATGAGAAATCAAGCAAGTTTTTGTGACTTGAAGGGAAACTAAGCAAGATCTAGCAACCATCGTCAGATCCGCGGGAAGATGGTTGCAAAATTCATCCCTTAATGTATTTGCAAGGAAATTAAGAAAGCAACTTCAGCACCCTTCCCCTAAAAAATGAGTGTATTCGAAAAATCGAAATCCTCAAGAGTCAAGACCCCTAAATTTGATCTTGGGAAGCAAATGAGGTTTATGATGACACATTTAAAAATTTGCATCTAGTTCTTTGCCTTCAAGAAAAGGGTGGGTGTTGGGACATTTTCTTTTTCCTTCGAGAAAAGGGTGGGATTGGGGACGTTTTCTTTTTCTTTTTATTATTTAATATTTTTTAAAGTAAATTCATTGCTTCCACTTGCTTTTATAAGTGTGACAGCATGCGCCATAACTTACTCAGCAAAACAAATGCCACATAAGTCTAGTCAATGGTCAGAGGAGCTTAAAAATCTCATTTTAATTAAGTTTATGGGTTCATATGACAAATAGTTAAGTAGAATTTACAATACAAATTGATACAAGTACGAGGGTCCACCAGACCCTTTTGCCTACACGAAAATGGTATGTAACTTTTACCTTTATTTTTAAATTTTGATTGTCTCCTCTCCATCTTTTTCTGCTCGCATCTGCCCAGATCACGTGAAGCTTGACCAAAGAGCAACGTTCAAATTTCAAAACACATCTTTCTCAACTCAAAATCCCGCCCAAATGCTATCCTAGAGTTTGAACCTCTTCTATAAATATTTCCTCTGGTTAGTCATTGAGGGGACGAGTTTGTGGCTTGCAAAAGAAATCTCGACAAAACTTTAACATTCTCAAGAACGCATCTATTTTACATTTATCTTACCGAAAATATTTTCTACTCTATTCTCTATTTTGCTTGATTTTGTCAGAGGATAGAGCTTAGATCTTTGATCGACCCCTGTTCACTGCCCCACAAACGGTAATCTCGATCGCCTTTCTTTGTTATATTTTACCATTTTGTTCAGTGTGCTTGTACTAGCTTAGGAATTCATGTCAGTTTCTTGTTATTCTGTATAAAAAAATGACGAACGATATATAGTTCAAAGCTTGTAGTGGTGATTACTATGTTCCTTGAATGCGTCGTGTCGTGTTATAAGCGTTTGAGATGTCTGGTAGTTTCATCAACCAACGTGCAGTGTATTGGTGTGAAACTGGGAAAAGATTGCATGTCATGGAGTATAAACTGTTAGCACAAGTGTAGCATAAAGTACTGGACTTGTTCTTATCAGAATTGGTTCCATAGTGGTGCAATTGTGCAACTGGAGAGTGACCTTGTTTCTTCGGTGCTGTAAACTTGTGGGACTGTAAGGCCAATATGATCTATGTGTCAAAACAATTTACATACATGAATCAGTTTCTAGTTTTCTTAATTACCGTATCTAAACTAATTTGCCTCAACAACTCTATTTCTTAGTTCCTTTTAATCTTTGTTTTTAACATGTACATGTTGCTATAATTGGAATCAAGAATCCTATTTCTTTGTTGTAGATATCATATTATATTTCCTGAATCACTAACTTACGATTTTGTTTAGTATGATTATGTTGAGAATAATTATCTCAATTGAAAACTTGTTTCTTACTATATGAATTAGAGTAAGTGTAATGTGACACGAATGAAGGAAGTGTTTGTTTGGTATGAGTTTAAAATCATGTTAATAATTTCTAATTTATTTATTATCTAGCTCTTATGTTCGATCGAGGTTTCTAAGATCATTTTTATCTTGTTTATCTATTTTGCATGAATGTCGTAGCCGAAGAGTCCCACTATGAGACTCAATGACACCATTTTCACATGGAGCTTGCATATCCTATACATGGAGTGCACATCCTTACTCTTTATCGCTTTGTTCAGACATCGAATAACGGAGGAGATTCTTTCCTTCCGTTAAAGCCAAATATGACTATTAATCACTCGACTTACTCAACATGTTTTATTTACTTATATTGGTGTGACTTTCATTTTATCTCTACTTATGTGTTCGCTAATTTATAACTAGTAACTGCACTTTATTTAGAGTTTTCTTTAACCTCCAAGCAATAGCTATGAATACTTCATTTTATCATATAAAAGAGAGCCTTTAAAAAATAATACTTAACATGGTTAGGTTAGAAATGTTCCTCATTAAAAAATTTCTTATAGTTACTCACCTTGCTTTCAACTACTTTTGTCAGAAATAAGCCACTACAACATTTTCTGCTCCAACTCTTTTTTTGGTTTAGATTTACGAATTTTATTATAAAATTTATTCTTTAACTTGTAAGTTTTGAATTTATTCAAATCTTAAACTTTTCCCTCTAAATTTAGTTAACTTCACTAGATCTTCTTTTGCTACTTCTAATAGTTCACTTTTTGATAAAATTCCTATCTCTTACTAAATTCAAACAAATTCAAAGTCATCATTTATTATCCAATAAACTAGTTTAATTTTTTACAATACTATTTTACTTCCACACGTTTTCAACAAGACAAATTTTCATAAGAAGTGTTTTTCAAGCATTGATTTTAAAGTTACTTGAGATTTAGCATTTATATATTTTTTTCTACATCTTCATGCTTAGAATTTCGACTTGATTATCACCTCTTTCATATCTTTTACCTTAGCCTAATTAATTAATTAAGTTCAATGGGTTAACCATTTTTAATAGATCTTAAAGGACGTCTTCCCCCTTCCCTTTAGATTAATTGAATCCGTACTTAGAATCTCATGTTTAGTAAGACTTTAAAATGGAGTTAACTTTAGACATGACTTTAATCAATTTAGGTGGCCTAATTCACCGTAATTAATTAGATGGCGACTTCTTAAGTTAGTTATTAATTTGGAAATCACCAAAATGTTGTACACTATTTTGACTCGGTTAAAATGGGGTACAACAGTCTTTCCACGTTATTTTTCCTTTAGATTGGGATGGCCTCAATGTTGTTGGGCTCTGCCCCTAAATTGTTTTGTTTATTCTCTTTATGAATTAAACTAGTCAAATTACCGCGCGAAGCGCGGGAATTTAATATCACGGAATTTATAAAATAATACTTATTATCTGACATACAAGATTACATAGTAACAAACATTAATAATGTAAAGGAAAATGAAAATTAGTACATCTTCTCATTTATCCTTAATAACATAAGCATAAATTAATGATTGCAAAAATACATATCAGGCTCTGTAACATATGCAATGGTGTCAGTGAGCCACTCAACATGAGCAAAGTACACAAATATTTAATTGTGAAGAAGAAGAAGAAGAGATTCAGAATTTTCGTTGTTTTAAAATGAGAGGAAATCCCTCTATTTATAAACAACAAAGGGTAGTGTGAACAAATGTTTATTGTACCTTATCAGAAAGGTTACAACTATTTGGAAAAGTTGCAACCCTTCGGAAAGGTCACAACTTTTAATAAAAGTCGCAACTCTTCGTTAAAGTCACAACTTTTCATACACTACATTGTCAAGAACATTATATCTTAAGGCAAAGCGTTCCTCCGAAATCTTAAAGTACTATATTTTTTAATTTTTGTTTTTGTTATAAAAAAAAATGGGAAAAAGATTTGATATACCCCTCAACTTTGTCATTTAGAGCTGATATACCCTTTGTTATGAAAGTGACTCATATATACCCCTACTTATATACATTGGCTCACATATACCCGTTTCCTCTAACGGAAATGAAAAAAATTAATTTTAGTTTAATTTTTTATTATGTTTAAAAAATATATATATAATCCCATATGAGTATATTTAATCCTCCTCAAACATATTTTTTTTTTACTTTTTTATATTTCAATAACTAATTTAGATTTATTATTTTGATGGTCAAATATATAGATGTTTCACTAATATTCTTGTAAAACTTATTATAGATGACAAAATTTGTTTCTTCAAATACAAAAATTAAATTACAATATAGACAAAAAAAAAATAGTTTTAAATTATAATATAGCCACAAAAAAATAGTTTTAAATTTTTTTCTTTACACTAAGGAATGAAAGAAAAAATAAAATAAGAATAGGAAACTCAAATAATTATAATCAAAGAAATCAAAAATTAATTTATGTATGAAAAAGATTAAAATATACCTTGAACTTTGCTAGAAGAATCATATATACCCCTAAATAATTTTTAAGAAAATTAAAAGTCAAAAATATAAATTTAAAACTAATTTTTTCACTTCCGTTAAATGAAAGGTATATGTGAGCTCATTTTGTAACGGTAGGGGTATATGTGAGTCGTTTGTATAACAGTAATGGTATTTATGAGCCATTTTCATAACAAGGGGCATATCAACTCCAAATGGCAAAGTTGAGGGGTATATCAGACCCTTTTCCCTAAAACAATTATGAGTCATAGAGAGATTTAAGTATAAGAAAGAAGTCTAAGAAAATTTCCATAGAAATAGTTGGTCAGAAGTAATGAAATTTGCTAAATTCCAAAAAGTTATAAAGAACAACATCAGACGTTAAAGAAGAGACAAAAAAGTCTCGAACAACAAAACTCCCAAGTAAAGTGGAACATCACATCCATACAAGAGCATAATTAACTAAAATCAAATGGAAGACCTTCAACTCCTTTCTTATGAACCTCCATCAATCTATTTTTATTATAGTATGACGTATCATGTATATGTTAAAAATGATCCTAAAATTGTTAGTATCAGAAATGTTTTTCCTCATTATCTCAGAGTAGTCATTACTATTGCTTAGGTTTCATATTACCGGCCACAACTTATTTGGAATTTAACCATAGTTATTGTTATGGTTATAGTATGCAGTTACAAAGAATTAATGTAATTATCAACCAAGGAGTAGGTGGCATCTGAATGGAACTGTTCACAACTCGATATTCTAAACAAAAAAAATTGACACATAACATATTAAAATCTCATAGCATAATTTTGTGAGCACTTGAACTCACAAATATCCACAAATAATAATAGAGACAACCTTACTTTCCTAGCAATCAAGAAGAAAAAGCCATGTTGCTAACATATTTTTCAAAAAGATAGTCTATTGGGTTGTATCCAAGTTTACAGTTCACAAATTTAATTGAAATAATCCAAAAGATAGAGTTGTCACTTCTTTATAAAAATAAAATAAAGAGTTATCACTACAGTAAAAATGATCTTTAACGGCAATCTAGCTTAACTGTCGCTAAATAAGTATTTTCACATGCAATTGGTACTCTCTATAAATGTTCCTAAAGTTTATAGCAACATTGAATCAAGCACTCTTCGTTAATGTGCATATTTATTGCCTATAAAAATATTTTTGTTATAGTTTATTTTGGACATTTGTTTGTTTCAAGAAAACTTGATCTCTTATTATGCCCAAAAAGAAGGAGACCAAGAAACATGACAAATTACTTAACTTGCGACAAAAGAAGTGGACTAATTGTGTCTATACTAATATTCTAGGAAGAGTGCAATGACATACGAGTTGTTTGTACCTAAGAAAAATCAATCAAAATAATATACTAATTGTGGCAAGCAAGAGAGCAATCTGTTTGGTTCTTTTAACAAACTTCATCATTGGTTCCGTATTAGTTATCACATATTTGTTGTTGTGTGCTATCAAATATAGCACAATCCACAAGCAATTTTTCCAAAAAGTATATGAAAAAACCTGTAGAAAGGAACAAAAGAGAAAACAAATTTTCAATCATCCTCACTGGAATTTTTAACAGAGTTAAAAAAAAGTCACCAAAATAGCAATTAGAAATTACAATAGATACATGAATTACTATGACTTACAATAAAAGATTAAGCTTCATGAAAATATAGGAAGAAAACTTTGAGAAATGAAACACACTTCATAAGTAGTTTAATTAATGTATTTGAATTTGACTCCCCTATAGGAAAAAAAAACATACAAATAATAGTGGCAGAAATAAAAGTTTGTTTACTAAAGAACCAAATGTAATGAATTTAACCATTCAACAGCGTTATGAGTTGTGGAATGAGAGGTCCAAGAGTAGTAATGTCGCGTTGCAATCAAAAATAATTTTTTTTGTTTATACGAAGAAACCTGTAGAAAGGGACAAAAGAAAAGATCAATTTTCAATCATCTTTGTTGAAATTTTGAACAGAGTAAAAGAAAAGTCACAAAAAATAGCAAAAAGAAATTGTCATAATTACATGAATCACTATGACTTATAGTAAAGATTAAGCTCCATGAAATAGGAGGAAGAAAACTTTAAGGAATGAAACAAAATTCATAAGAAACTTAATTAATGTATTTGAATTCGACTACCCTACAACGAAAAATCACCTACAAAAAATAGTGGCAGAAAATCTCTCTATTTATAGAAAATAGAGGGTAGTGTGAACAAATGCAAATTGTGCCTTATCGGAAAGGTCACAACTATTTGGAAAAGTTACAACCCTTCGCAAAGGTCACAACCTTTAATAAAAGTCACAATTTTTCATAAAAGTCGCAACTCTTCATAAAAGTCACAACTTTTCATAGAAGTTACAACTTTTGACATAAAAGTTACAATTATTCATAAAAGACACAACTTTTCATAAAAGTTACAGCTTTTCATAAAAGTCACAACTTTTCAAGAAAGGGGAAGGATAGTTTTGAAAATAAATAAATTAACAGGAAATTCTGATTTCTAGGGGCGCCACGTAGGCGGGCATAGGGTTCTCTTATATATATATATTACCCTTATATATAAGCCAACAAGAAAAGGACTATCACTGCAATATATAATTGTACATCATGTTGTGTGGATTGTACTTTTATATAAGCTTATTTATTGATTGATGAATACACGTGTGCACACTTCTCTTGCCAAACAAATATAAGCCAAAAAATGAGAGGTTGTAGGAATACAGATGTAGGTGCCTGTACCAAAGTGATTTAACAATTGTACTTTATAGCCACGTGTAGGTACTTTGAAATAGATGTTTTACAATTACTCAACTCCTACACCTTAACCAAAATTTCCTCTCAAGTCTGTCTTCTTTGGAGTAGCTTGGTTCACTCGATGAAGCAGGGGAAAAGGCATCAAAAGTCATGGTTAATCCCTTTACTTTGTCTATTTTTGCCAAATTTTGCTTTATACGTCTGCCTCCTCTATCTGAATTGTCTCATTCATTGGGTTCCTCTGGATATATTTTCTATTTTAGTTTTGCATGTGTTTGAACTAGAAGTTTCACGATTTTGACGGAAAATACAAGCTAATTAGGGTATTATTACTTAGTTTTAGGTCTGGATCTAATTTTTTTTATGATTGTTTTATTTTCGTAGTGCCCGCATCTTCAAAATGAATTGGGACGCTTTCTTAATTTGCAGAAATCGAGCTCAGGCGGCGGTGATGTGAGTGGGGGATGTTATCTGCAGCTGAGTAGCAAGAGGCTGGAGAAACCCTTGGTGGGTTTTGAAAAGAAAAGACGGAAACACCCGTTGAAGGAATCGAAAAGACAGAATCGGAGTTTGAGGGTGAGGGAGATGAACGGCAATCTTGGAATTCTGGGTCTGTTGAGGGTGAAGAGGAGAAGAAGGAAGAAGTTCATGTACAGGAAAATCAGAAGGAAATTGACAACAATGGCAGCTTTGAAGGTGAAAACTTGCTGGAATTTGATGGTACAGAGAGGTGAGTTTTCGCCTTTTCTGGTTTTTTTAACTTCATTTTGTTAAATTTGCTCGATGTAATTGTTAGATTTATCAGTATGCATGTTACAATTTATGATTAGGGTTGATGCTCTGTTTACTGGTAAGTCGGAATTTGAACTCTCACCAAAAAGGTGAAAGTTTGCGTAGTCATCAAGAGGCTCTCTGCACTTAGTATTGGCGCCAATGTTTCTACACTTACATGTTGAGAAAATAGTATTTTCTGCCAGCAGATGCTTGGTGGGAGAAAATAGAACAGCTTTATTCGAAATGAGAGCTTTTCCATTCATATACTCATCTTAGTTGCGCGGACTCTTCACTTTTGATGCCACACCGCTTTCGAATTCTCTGAAATTACACTACTTTGGAGAATCCGACATGTACCCATTGGCATTTTTAAGAGTCCGAGCAACATAGATGATACATGAAAAAGTTAATAGCAATGAAGAATTTAACAAGAGCATTCACCAAACTAAGAAAAAATCATTTTGATCATTCACGATCAATAAGTATGGACGCCATGATATACTAATACTTGTGTGGATCAAATAAGTAGAGACGTGTAAGGTAAATACTTCATTTTTATTACTTTTTCATTTTGATAAATTGTGCAATCTCATCCATTGTATATCAACATTTTTATCAATTAGATCTAAGCATATGAAGTCATGTCGATTTATTTCTGCATTTCAAGTTCTCTCTTTTCTATCTGATTCTAGAATTTCTTGAGTGCTTTATGTAATATGAGATTCATGTGAAATATACCACTTTTACTGCATCGTGAGCACGGGTGCACACATGTCCTTGCCTGTTCACATCTCGAAAAGAAATCTTCTCAGGAGCTTGAAGTATGTCCTGGTCTTTTCCTTGTAATGTTTGCATGACTATCCAGTAAAAATATTATACCTCCAATGTGGAATTAGATAAGCTAATATGCAACTTTCTCTATATCTTTTTAAAATTAACAGCTTCTCTTATGCATCTCATTTTGTCAACTGAGGTACTTAAGGAAAAAAAGCATGAGAAAATAAAGAGGCAAAATAGTTTATTTCGTTACTCATGAAACCAATTAGCATTCAAATACTCAAGTGTGGAGATGCATTTATGTAAGTATATATTGAAAACTCTCATTTTAATTTATGATGTGTAAACAAGACGAGTAGATGATGAGCTCAAAGGAATGAAGTTAAAAATACATCTATATCCCTATTGCCGCAGAGTTTTCTCATCAGGCCAAGCTTGGTGGGCGCAAGAGTCAATTTGTTTTTTGTTGTAACTGAATGATGCAAGTGTGTGACATCTCTAACCCATTTGTTATATCGTGTTATTGGAAGCTAATAGCATTTGAGTGTTTCTGTTTTCTTATAGTATGATCTACTATGTGCTTTCAAGTGTGGAGGTCTTCTTTCCTTCACACATTAATATATTTGATGAAAGTCGTTTTCAAACTTGTTAGTAAAGAATGGTTCATTGATGTCAGAAATAATTGAAATTCTGTGAACTTTATTTCAGCCTTCACAAACTAAAAGAGAGGTGTACAACTACTATATTTGATGTGGAGTATCTTAATTAGATGTGTGTTTTTTGATCTTTCATATATGAATCTTAATATTTAAGGTGCAGTTATTTCGAAGTGTCGTCTCTTGATTATTCTTTGTAATGATTTTTTTTTTTGCTATAGCAAGGAACTTTTCTATGCATGAATTAAAGAAAAATGTTGATTTTTAAGTCTCTTTATTAAGTTACAGTTCATATTGTAAATCCTTTTATTGATTACCATTTTGTTGAGGTGCTTAGTTATAACAGGGACCTTAATTTGGTATGTAGGATTTGAAGAAGAAAGATGAGTCCAACCATGCAGGGGTTGCTATTGAAGAGCAATACAAATGACATTTACCTGAGAAAATTACTAAATAATTAAGGAGTATGCATAAGAGCAATTTCAAGTTTATCATCACCCTTCTAGCATTGATGTAAGTTGTTCTACTTGGAGCAAGTCATTAGGTGCCATTAGCTAGAAGCTAATGAATTTTTAAATTTCTCAACTACCATAAAAAAAGTAAAATCTTCCGGCTAAGGCCATTTTGAGGCATATTTCAGATCCTACATTAACTTCATGTAAAAAAATTACTACTCACTTGACCTTAAAATGATATGTATTATTGATCATGTTTCATTTTTTTGTACCCAGTAATCAAGACGATCAGTAAACTAGATGAAATGAGAAAAATTAGCCCAAGTGTTCATTATAGTTTTATATAATAAAGTACAAACTAAAGTTCTAATCTTTAGCAGGACAAAAGAAAAAATATGTCCATGATATCTGAAGATTGCTTTCTAATATGAGTTGCCAAAGAGTTGATCCAATTTTATTTCCTTTTTTATTTTTACCTATTTTGGTCAATATAAACACAAGTTCAAAGATAAACTCTCATTCATCTTTTTGCTTTCTATTAACAGTAGTCAAATGTGCTTTTGGATTAGTTAGAACATGTATGACAAGTACAATGAAACTTTAAATTATAAAAGAACTACTTTCTTCTATCTAGATCTTATGATATAAATTTGTAATATGCGGAAATTGTGAAGATCTTTCTTGATCAATCCCTTTGATACTCATTCTTCAGGAATAAGGAAGAGCATTTTCAAGTTGCATTTGTTCATTTAGAATCTAATTTCTTCTACTTCATATTTATTTAATATGAATATTTTTCCTCTCTTTTTTGTTGACACATTTAACATAAACTTGCCTCACTATTTCTGGTGCGTGGCCTTTTCAGTAATTTGCAGGAACAACATATAACATTTCTCTGGGCACTGCAAAGAAAATACTTACAAAGAGTTGAAGAGTTTACGTTATTTGTGACACATTGTATACTCCAGAAGTTGTGACACCACTAGAATTTGAACGATAGATTGTAAAATCATAACGTTCCGAACAACTTCTTGAGCATTTTTCCTTTCTTTTTTTTTTGTCCTGTACAAGTTGTTTGAGTTGCTTTAATGCTTGAGACTTTGTTTTTAATTTTTCAGATCATTCCTTATATTAGAAACATACACACAACCCGAATTAATGTAATCCTTGCAATTTGTGCTTTTATAACTGAATAATTTCCAGCAACATTTTATTTACAAAGAACAAACTAATTATGTTGGGCCCGTGCTTAGCACGGGCCATGCCCTTCTAGTATATATGATATATGATATATGATATGATGGTCCATGGACAAAAGAATCATTATAAAAAAGGTGTGCGGCCTTGAATTTTTGTCTACATGATTTTTTTTAGTTTGCTCTCTTTATTATTTTATATATTCAATTGATTTATAAAATCCTAAACTCCTCCCTTCTTCTTTGCCATTTTTCTTCACCTCTATTGCATTTTTTTTTCAATCTTCTTTCTCTTCCTCTTCCTCTTGCTTTCTCTTCCTCTTCTTATATATTTTTCATCATCTTTTTCATTTTATTCTTTTATAGGCTAATTTGATTTGTTCTTCATTATAATTTTTAACTTTTTGCCATGGTAGAATTGTTTTCCACGTGACAATTTTTGTTTTAAACTTTACTTTAAATAAAAGGATAAACCGTTTGAACGACCAAGGATTCTCCTTTTTATCCTCTCACCTTATTATGCAATAATGAGACTACCATAATTTACCAACAATTTAGCAATTTAATGGTTAGAAATTCAATAGATTTGTCAAAAATTGAGAGAGGTGTGTTTCTTAAACTTATGAGTGATAATTTAGGCGTGCGCTCCCAATAATTTAGGTGTGAAACTAAAAAAAGGATAGTTTATGTGTGTTTTTACAATTTACTTTAAATAAAAGGATAAACCGTTTGAACGACCAAGGATTCTCCTTTTTTTATCCTCTCACCTTATTATGCAATAATGAGACTACCATAATTTACCAACAATTTAGCAATTTAAGGGTTAGAAATTCAATAGATTTGTCAAAAATTGAGAGAGCCTTCTCAAAATTATGGAGTACATACATCATATTGTGGTAATGCAGGAAAGCAAATGTGTTATATACAAATATTTATTCTAGTATCTCTTGGTTAATGTAGATCCACCATCCACGACCTCTGCAGTTAAGATCTCAATTGGGAAATCACAGTCTGGGGTTGAAGGATTATTTGTGGTGATGGTTGCTCCTAGTAAGTTGCATTTCCGCTGATCTTGATTACTCATTTGGTATAACATATTATATCCATAAGAGACCTTCTCTATGAAACTAAGGTGATCACATGTTGCACCAGTACCAAACGCAGTGCAGTCTGATTCGCCACATGCATAATCGTAATCTTGCAATACTAGGGTCTCGTTGTGATCCGTTTTACCATCAAACACACACCATCTATTTGGCATTCGCACCGTACCTTTTCATCACATATATAGCTAATAATTACAAGTCATGATGTGGTTAAATGAAAGAGAATTAGAATACACACACTATGAAGAATTCCAGCACTCAAGTGCAACACATAGCTAATGTTATATATATGCACACACTTTGTATTAATTAGTTGTTTTTCATTTCTAGTTTTGATGATTAATGAAAAGGAAAATTTCCCCAGAAAAAGGTTACAACCATAATTTATAAAGTAATATCAATAGCTTTAAAAAGGAAATTGTAATCATATGTTAAAAAAACGTTAAATGCAATTTGAATCCTAATTGTAGTGTAATAAAATTTCCCTTATTTTAGGTCGTTTACTTTCTAGTCTACCACAACTCTTCTCTCTTTCTGGTCCATACTATATATGCATTGACCTAATTAACTTATGACATTCTCATTTATAAGAATAATAATGTGATATGAAGCAGAGGAAATTATCCATGTTGGATGATCACACAATTGAACATAAGTAGTATATACCTTTGGCAATGGTAGGCTTGAGATCTCGGTCTTGCATGGTGAAATCAATTTTGTACTTGGGTAAACCGTCGTGTTTATAGATACCCCAATGTCGCTGATAAGGGCCATAATCTGTAGCAACCTTATTCTCATCTGTTAAGCCAAGAAGATACATATCTATATCTCTATTTGGGCGTAGTGGAGTTCCGTCCTTTCTAGTTATATACTGAAGAAGGTTGCGATGAAATCTTTCAGCATTTGCTTCACTTGCACTCACATATCCATCTGTAGGCCAACCAATTTGTCCGACAACAATCTCCATATCACCATAACCTGCCTTTGCTAGAGCAGAAACAAGTGTATCATATATGAAAGTGAAGAGATTAGTATATGTGTTATTTCCATCTATGATTTTAAACTTGGATTTATTATCGAAGAAAGCAAAGTCCACATCAAATCCGTATCTATAAACCGTATAGATTGGGAAAATATGCACAACGAAAGGGGCTCCAGTTCTGTTAATGCAATCTAGAAATTTCAACATTTTCTCCTTTATGTCTTCTCGAAAATCACCTTGTGATGGCTTGGTAACATTTATTAACACGTCCGTGAAATGGGGAGTTGTTGCTTTGATATCTGGGAGGTTGAAACTATCAAGGGCATCTCTGGTCATATTCAGGTAACGAATAGTACCATTAAATTGTTTTTTCATATATAATGCTTTGGTAAAGGGTTCGTTCCCCACGTACACATACCTACAAATTAAATCAATAAGTTATGTATGAATTGAGTTCAAATATCTAGAAATGAGACAATCTATAATAATCCAATCTACTTGTTCTGAATATTAAATTCATCACATCAGATGTACCTGAATTTAACTCCTTTGTCGGAATAAACTTTTACACGTTCATGAATATAGTCGTCCATTTGTTTTTGCTCAACAACATTTCTTAAAAAGTTCTCTTGTAAGGTAATGGCGAGACCGATATTGGTGTCTGCAAAAGCATCAAGAACGTTCAAGCTTGGTTGAAAAAGTCTCAACTCTGGAATTCCATTCTGTAAAAGTAAATCCACAACCATTGATGGAACAAACGTTTGTGTTGCCGTCCTTCCCCAATTTACGCCCAAGTAGGCACCAACATGAATATCACCAAAAAGGAATATTAGTGACATCAAAAAGCTTATCCATAGCGAACTTATCTTTTTGTTCATTTTGAGGTTTCTAATTCTTCAATGAAATTTTCGTAAGAGTAGTAAAAATATTATGTTTTGTGCAATGTCTAGGCGCCTGTAATGCAGCTCGCCTGCGTATGAACGTAATTATGAATTTACACCGTAAAAGAGAAAAGGATCATAACAATGACTGTTTGTTTTTCCAATGATTTTAGGCATTGCACACAATGGTAACTATACCTACAATGTTGTGTTTGTGTGGTTCCACATAATTTTCGGAAAAATATTTAAGAGTCATTCATAACATTCTCAAATTACCATCAAAATATTACGACATAAATATTCTCTTCTATCGTCTTACAATACAACATTTAATTAAAGGGATTCAAAAAAATTAAAATTATGATTTATTTTTAAATAGAAACTGTACTAATACTTTAAGAATAAATAATCATATAACCAAGTAGTATATACATATTTTGAGAGGAACCATAAATTACCAGCTCTAACTAGATTTTAACTTTGAACCATGTCCATATTGAACACGCCTGCCACAGAAATGGAGGGTGGCTCCTTTGAAGAACATTATAGAATAATATATGAATACAACTTTTTACATTTTATCTTCTTGCTACTTTATATTGTAAGATCCCATACTTATAAAAATGTACTGGTATGATGTAAAGCGGAAAGTAGAATCATAAATATTTACCGAAAAAGGGTAATAGAGATACCACCTGAATTTGAAACTCAAACTCAAATAATCTCCTTGTCTGACATTTGGCCCCATGCTATTTAAATATGCATGGTATGCTTGTATAATCGTATGTCATGAATACATATATATATATATTATTGTAAATGCATGACATACCCAACCAAATGCTAGCAATGGTGGTGCCTTTTGGTAACGAACCGACATCATATTCGCCAACTTGTGGCCATTTGTGTCTCATACGTATAAATATAGGCAATAGGCCCCATACCTCCCGATTATAGCTCAGGAGTAGAATGCATGGCATGTCATGTCATAAGTTTATAACACCTATTTGTTACTGTTGTCATGTTGCCAATCTTGGCCTGTTTGTAGTCTTGTTCTCATAACCCCATAATAAGTTTTGTATATTACATAACAATCTCGTGGAACCTCATATGTTCTTCCAAATAAGCTTGAAAAGTTAACTCGAATTTTAGAAAGATAACCTAACCTTGCAGATATTCATAACAAGTTTAAGGTGATTTACTTAGTTCCTAACTTGGTTCCTAGATAATTTATAAAAGAAGTATTTCAAAAATAAAGTGTTTTAATAGTGTAAACATTTAAGTTATATTAGAGAGTTTTGAAGATCGTGAGTTACTTTAAAGATTTTTCATAATAACTTTAGTGGGGAAAGAGGGCTGGTTACAAGTGATAAGGGTCTCCCGTGATATTTTAAGTCACATCACCCAAAAAGAGAATAAGAATTAATACATGCGGACATATAATCACGGAAACTGATAAAATGACATGTAGATGTCGAATACTCTATTTATTCAAACGAGTGGAATATCAAAATAACAAAACCATGAAAATAATCCAGCTAAGATCCCAATGCCTTTCACTGAAGGTCTTTCTAGGAAGAGAATAGCAAAATATCACATTCGGCGTTTTAGGAATTTCCGAGGAGTGGTGCTAAAATAAGGGACGTAGCTTAGCCTTAACATACTTTCCAATGAACCCTCGAATGGCCGTAGCTTCAGAAAGTTGTTCCTTATGTCCTAAGATTGGCAAACACTATATATACACAGTTGGTACGCGCCTATAAACAACTCATAATTGATGTTAAATCGGTAGATTTGCCAAATGACCTCAACTTGACGAAACGTGTAGAACTTCATAAAAACAATCATAAAAGAGACCCAAGATGATTGCCTTAGTTAACCAAGTGTAAACCTTGAATAAACACCAATAACTACAAATTTATATCTTCAAAAACTAGCTCCAAACACAACTAATAGAAGGGGAAAATGATTGCCACGTGTAGAAATCACGTTTCTAGGCATGGGGGCAACCTTTAATGGCAGAAATCGTGAAAAACCCTTCATCATGCAAGAACTCCATAGGAACCTTCACTTAAGCTTTCTTTCTGGTTTGGAAGTGAAAAGAAATGTTTTCATGGCTTAAAACGTTGAGTAAGCCAACATACCACATTTTTTACCCGACCCGGATTTTTCCCCGTCAATCCGTAGTAAAACCCTCATCACTTTTTACTCCGATGTCGGTTGGATACGGGTTTTTGTGCGTTGCAAACTAGACTTGTATGCCTTTGATTTAATGAGTAATAGGCCTTCTAACTCCTTATATATTGGGAGAAAACATCCAAGACATGTGACCCAAAGTTAAGAAAATATTATTACAGAAACTTCGATAACTTTTACCGACCTTAGTTTCGCTAATTTTCTTGACTTCAAAACTTAACATACGACCCTTGTTCTATTATATTACCTCATAACACACTATTATTATCATGTTTTACACTCATAGGCTTATCCACAAGGTATGGGACAATTTAAACCTTCCAAACGGGGAAAGTTTTACCCGAGCCATTTCTTTAATCATGAACTTTGTTTGAGGGGTCCCTTTGACCTAAAACTTTAGTTTAGTTCCTTGATATTTCCACCTATTTGCAATCTTAATCTCCAATGTACCATGCAAAGTCATATACACCTCATATAACCATGCCATACTATGCCACATATATTATACAAGAATAGAGAAAAAGTACGGGATCTTACATATATAGTCATGCTTTTTCTTTTTAATTTGAGATTGAACTTTACACTCCAGCTATGTCAATATTTAAATATGCCAGCCCTAAGCTTATTAGGCTCTACACCTATATCCCCCTCAAACTCATGATAAGAAGGATATTCTTGAGAGAAATAATATTATTTCCAAGCACACTATATCCCGACTTGAAATTAAGTCATGTTGACACCTATCATCTACCATTAGTGGGCAAGCCAAAATCCAACTATAAGAGATAAGTTAAAACTAGCATATAACTATGTGGAAGCAATAATAAAAAAGAAGAGGAAGCCATAGCATAGATGAATATCTAATGATACAAAAGATATAGAAAGTGGCCGAAAGTGACCCAAAAAGACAAAACTATATACAGAAATTAACCTGGACCCATTGTCACGAGTACAAGAGCATCTAATTATAGAAAGAGACAATCTACAACAGTTCTGTAAATACAAAAATACATATATAGTAAACAAAAGGAAAAACAGTAAGTCTCCGGACGCAAAGAGTTCACTACGTGTCACAACCCGATTTCTCAAGTCATGATGGAACCTACTACACCCCACCAGTAGGTAAGCCTAACCCATAGCCTAGAGCCATAAGCAATTGTATATCAAATAGAAGTCAACAACAAGGAGCATGAAGCTTATAACAAAGCGAAAAAAGGCTAATCACAAAACGCATTACAAGAAACCATCGTCAAGACCTAGAATCAGTCGGTAGTCGAGCATTTAATCAAAATAAGAGTACAAGCCTTAATACAAATGCAAAATGAGTACATATTGTCTCTGAATACAATACAAAGACTAAGCGTAGCCAAAACAGATGGAAACTGGTAACTCAGAACGCCAGGAGCTCACCCTAGTTTCCAAACTCCAAGTTATTCGCACAACTCCAAATCAACGGTGAGACTCAAACTATTATATGCAGCGAGAAAGAGTATAGTATGAGTACAAAAAAATGGTACTCAGTAGAGTAGGCATCAGTCGACTGAACTCCAAAGATATGGAAAGTATAAACCACAAAGTAATAAGAAAAGCATAGCACAAGTAACTAGCAGGAGATAATATGGTAGGCGAGCAATAAGGATTAGAAATAGGAAACAACAAAAAAACCCGAGTCAAGAAAGTACCTAGGACACAAGACAATATCCCACTCACAAGCAAAATAAGATACATGAGTCGACTACCCAAGGTCAAGAGGCCTAACATCAACAAAACTAACTCACAACCTATCAGCTATCAGATCAATAATAGAAGAAAAGATAATATAATCAAACAATAACCTAACTGAACCCCATAAGCTCGGTAGGTACAAACACCAAACACACCCAACCAGCCTCACATATATCTAGAGGGTGTAATCAACAAACAAGTATGCTGATGATAAGCAATGCATATGAATGTATAGTATGCAGTAGCACCATCAGTAACCAAGTGTATAGACCTACCTCTCTGTCGTGCGAGTGAGGTAGGACCCATGCAACTCCCTCATGTGGTACCATGGTAACCATGGTAAGAGGGGCCTATAGGGGATGCGGGAAGTCCGTATACACTTCCTATGCCCGAATCCAAGTCTTATCAAGAATATAGAGCATCATGACCTGACCTTAAATCTGCTAGTAGTAGGAATTAACTTTGTTGTGATACCAGATGAATTAGTACCCAAGCCTTGTAGAAAAGGGCATCGATATTCCGGTTAGTCAAGTAAACACTAAGCACATCCCAGATGCCTCCAATGTCTCAAGTAGGAAATGAGTATGTTAATGACGCCTAATAAGTCTCAGAAGTTGGTAAATCAAGTGATCCAGATGGTGTGACTCCCATTAAAACCAATTTAGAATAGTACCAATGCATGAGTTTGGATTGTACCATACAACACATGAAGATGAACAATCAATGCAATTAATTCCATCACCAACATTCAAACAAGGCACTCAGAATCATACATATATCACCAACCCTACCATGCTACCAAGGCAGAGACTACTAACCCTGAATCCATCTAGTCCATGACCACGACCTCAAGCCTAATAATATAGTTATAGCTCAATAAAGATACAACATGCCTATCACTAAACAACCAGCAAGAGATTGAAGAACAGCTTCAAAATCAATAAAAATAGGGATAACTAACTCAAGAAATGATGCCTTACCCCAATTACATCGCTCCAGCCTACAATTGAGCACAATTAGTGCCAACCTACGGATATGACAAACCTCTAAAGTTTCAAATACCAATCACACGACCAACAACCCAAAGTCAAGCCCTACCGGTATCAACTCACAACTACAAGGGTAATAAACACAGTCTAAAGCACCTAAAGCTCAACCCTAGACTAATGCCACAAATTACCGATTCTAACAAGGCTACACATGCTAAGGCATACTACAAGGAAGGCTACAAGCCCAAACTAAGGATCCGACCCCCACAATATGCCCAAAGTTCCTACGGGAATCAAGAAAATATAAAATGAATATGGGGAGGTCTAATACTCAATAATACAGTCTTAAATCTTGTGTTATTCATACAAAACATTATCTAAAAATCCCCATCAAGAAAGTAGACCAAAGCGTACTTCGAAGCCGATCACACACGCTTTGAATCCACCACCCAAGAGTTATTCGATTCCGAAAGACCTCTGAACACCACATTAACAAATTATCGATCACAATGTCAATACAGACGTTTAGACACCAAATTTACAATAGTTGGAAAAGGACCCAAAATTGAGTCAAAACAGGAATCTGAGCACATGAATTTCCAAAATTAACCCCGTCAAAAGGTCCTAATCAATTTACCAAGCTTGTGTCCCAGAATGAGACACAATTTGATACCCAGAATAGCCCAACCAACAACATACAAATTAAATCACCATTAAAGAGACATGGCAGCCCCTTCAAGGAAAGAATTACCAAAAAATGATGATCTCCATGCTCCCTCGAACACTCCAACCCGTACCATAATCAACACGAACGTCCAACACTTGAAATCACTTGATTTGGAACTCCATATCTCCCAAAATCGCAAGAACAGTGAATGAGGTCAAGCTGATCTTCGACTAGCCGTTAATTAAAAAAACTAGTCTATAGGCCTTCGCGAATGCGCATGAGGTCCCACTAATGCAATGGTTCAGCGGCACTGGCCTTCGCAAATGCGGTTCCTAGCACGTGAACACGGCAGGCAGCCAACGCTGGCCTCCTTGAACGTGACAGCTCACCCGAGATCACGATGCCAAAAGCCTCAACTCTCTGCGAACGCGGCACACAACATGCGACACGAGAGGCCAACATTTTGGTCTCCACAAATGTGGCCATAGGCGTGCAAACGCAAAAGAGCAAAAAGGGGCAGCACTAGCTAATGCATATAATCTGGTTTTCTCATCATGAAGATCTTCGACGAGGTTCTCGGGATTCATTTAGAACCCCGTGCGCGCAAATGGAGTATGTTATCCCATCAAATTCAGCATTCTGGACTCACAGGAATCATCGAAACTTCCATTTGTGTTTGTTTTGATAAAAGTGGGCCCCATACGAAAGCTCTATTTTTAGCCAATTTCCACAAGAGGGCTTGAAATGAGACCGGAAGTCTTAGGATCTGCACGAAAGGTCATTCTAGACCAAACTCGACATTTTGTAGCTAACTGTGTTGACGGAATTCTCATCCGAGTATGTTTAAGAAGAATGTTGACCAAAGTCCAACTTTGTCTTAAGCTTCAAAGTTAAAACTCCTAACGACAGAAACTCACACCGGAATTCTCGGGGCCCCAACCAACCATGCCTCTAGCCTAACCCTTTCAAAGCTGATGGAACCATGAGAATTGCATTCTGAGGCCATCTTCTTGAACTTTTGACCGAAGTCAACTGCTCAAATTTCAGAGGATATAAAACACAAAAAGTTGCACAAAACTCAAATGAACGACCCAGTGACTGAACTGTCAGTCCCAACAAGTCATAAATAACATGTGGTTGCTACAGGATAGTTCTAAACGCTGAAAGGATAAGAAAATAGAGCAAATGACTTGGAGGGTCATTCAGCATCCGCTACTAAAAAGACTTTTGTCCGCAAACGTGGAAGGATAATTAGAGCCTGAAGGCATTAAAATATGAGGATACAAGGCCCGTATGATTCGACAGACCCTCAGACACCCACTCGGATCAAACAACACAAACATGGAACTCAGGCTATGAGGAAAATCCTCAAGTTCAATTCAAAACTCCAAAAATTATGCTAATTCCTTATTATGCTCCACTCTCTCCCAATAGAAATGAACTTGACTTAAAGTACATGATTAATCTGAGAAAAACAACACCACATCAAAACCACCAAACTGAGCAAACAAAAGACCATGGCAGAAGCAACCGTACTCAAAAATTGATATACTCACATTACGTTCCAAGTCTAACATCTTCTAATAATCAAGATCGGTCCTTAGCCATATTGAACATCTCCAGTACTATCTCAAACCTTGCCTACAAATCCACAAACAACAAACCTCGAAAGAACAACATGCTCCACTTGAACATCGAGGAATGACAACTGCCAAAACAAGGGACTCAGCCAGGGGCAAAGCCCAAAATATTTTCTCAACTCTTAAAACAAACAATCCAACCTGAAACTCAACCTTCTAAAGCTAAGCACTCTCCTCCAAGGGAAATTCTGAAAGACCGACACCATATGACCACAAGCTACTCTACCACCACAAATTTGAACCAATCACCACAGTCTAAGGGAAACCAAGCCGATAGTGGCGACGTATCAGCATAGTCAGCTGGCCGATAGTGGACAAAGTTGTCACGTCCCAAAAGTTGAGGTCATGATTGTGCACACCCTGAGAACCCCAAAAAGGTGTATAAGCTGAAAAATACACATACGAGACTCCCGAAGGGAAGTCAGACCACAAATGATAGAGAATCAACAAAGAATATCCCCAAAATTTGGAAGCATAAGTATAAATAGCATCTAATACATTTCTAGAATCTAACATACATCTCAAGCCTTCGAAAAGAAAGTTAAAGACTTTAAAGATAAATGGAGACTAATGGTAATCCAGAAGATAGGATCTCACCATAACTCCGAAAGAGAGAACTCCACTAGATAAATCAACTAAAACGAGGCTCACCCTGACTATGATCTGCATCAAGGGGATAAAAAAAGTAGGGGGTGAGTACAATCTGCAAGTACTCAGTAGGCTTGGCCGACTGGGCAAAAGGAATTAATTAACTTATGAAATATACTAAGGAACGCTTCCACCTACATACAAAAAAGTCACGTTCCAACATCAGTGATGCCAATTTATAATGAACGGCTCGAGTAAATTAAACACATAAGGTCACAATAGTTCCCATATCAGTGACAAATGAAGAGTCTTAAATGATTAATACAATGCAGTGAGATGATGCAATGATGCGGTGGTACGGTGGAATCAAATATGTTGCACAACATGTTGTATACACCATGTCGAGTTAAGGCTTCTAGAAAAGGATCCATGGGGAACTCGCAGTCTATATATCAAATCGCAATCAAAATATCTCATCAACTTGCAACCTCAGTGTGGTCAAAGATATAAAAGGTGTCTCATTTTCTTACTCAAAAGGAATCTCCACATTTTCTCAATTTCCCAAGAACATGATATGATGAATGGGCATGGATGCATCACAACACATATATAACATGAAGGCAATCATAACCTTAACATGTATCAATAATATAAATTTCTCAAAACTCAGCGGAATCATGATATACACCCTCATATGAAAAAGAGTGGGAAAGAGTTCATTTGAAATAAGTGAATTCCATTTAGAAAGAATTTTGGTTACTCAAAGCATTTTAAAGTTTCCAACTCAGTCCCTCACTCGGACATCACAAGTCTCTCTCACATGAAACTCATGAATTGTATGTTCTCAAAGCATATAGAACAACAATTAAGGCATCAACACATGCTAAAGAACACATACAAGCCCCTGCCGGGGAAACACAATATAATTAAGCCCCAGCACGGGAAGCACAATATAACTCACATCCCATATTCGTGCTACGATCTCATCCCATCCCATAACCTAAGACATAAGAATGATCAATACCCAATCCCAGTCTAGGAGATGAACAGTCAAACCTACCTCAAAGCCGAAACTTCACCTGAACAACTCTACCGTAGCAAATCCTCAACCACACGCTAACAGAAATGATCCTCAACTATCAATAATGGAAATAGTTCATCAAAAAGAGTTCAATGATACCCATATTGATAGGATTTGAAATGGGGGTAAAATAGTTCAAAAATCACTTCAAAAAACAAAAGGGTGAAATTAAAGTTTTAGTCGAAAATCAAGTTCTACAAGCCAATAAGAGATCGTGGTTGAACAACCTATTAAAAACAAGTAAGAATCGAGCTATAAATCAAGAATTTACTATTTTTCCAACTTTCGAAGAAAACCCACATCTTAAATGCGGTCAAAAATGAAAAAAAATTGGAAAAACTTTGTCAAAATCAGTTTACCCACAATACAAGGACCTTAAATCCTAAATATCATTGAAAACTCATTCCAAATTGACCTTCAAATCATTGAAAACTCATTCCAAATCGACCTACAAATCAACAATTTTTTATTTCTCTACTTTGGGGTATAACATTTCAACTTAATGGATATAAATCATGAAATATGAAAGGGATATTCTTGGAAAACGAGTAAAATAGGGTTAGGAATATGTACCCAATTATTATGAAAGAAAACCACATCAAAAAGTACCTCAAAATGACTTTTCTAGTTTCAAAAATTTCAAAAATACGAAATGGGTTCGAATAGATATTTAACTCAGTGATTATGTCACTACAACCCATTTTTTGTTGGTAAAAATCTATTTTTTGCCACTAAAAGTGTGCACCAGCAACCTTGAAAACATCTTTTTAACCATCGCAACTCATTCGGAAACCTATAACACGAACCAATAGTGAAAATTCATTATAAAACATGTTTTGGAACCAATGGAATCATTGGGTTTTAAAAAAATAGATGGTTATGACCAAAATTTCCCCTCGGAACCCATTTAGGCAAAAAAATCAACATTTTACCTAAGTATCCAAATAACAACCTAAGGTCTCAAGACTCTAACCAATCACCTTATTAGACCAAAGTCGAAGTTTTAGACTCAATGAAACTGACGGAATCCCCATACGATGCTCGAAACTCATCTTGTTTACCAAAGTCAACCATATAAAAAATTCTCAACTGAAAAAGGGGGAAAATCACCAAAAACATATTTGATCGCATCGGGGACCACGCCAACCATTCCTGCAACCCAAACTAAACATTAAAAGGCTAAGAGAAAGGGGAAAATGGTCATTTCACAATTAAAAGAAAATTCACAATAAATAAGACATTACACTATCCACCACTAAAACACGTGTTTGTCCCCGAATGAAAAGCAAGAAAAATAAGAAACCTGAAAGGATGAAAAGCTGAGAACATCTACGATGGATGCATGTCAAACTCCACCCCCCCTCCTTCACCCCATCAATAGGTATATGTCCCCACTACAGCTTCACTGAGTCAACATTCTTGGATCTCAACTGTCTAGTCTTCTTATCCAAGATACCAATCAGTTCCTCCTCAAAGGACATATTTTGATCCAAAGAAACATAATCCCACTAAATCACAAGAGAATCATCATGACAATATTTCTTAAGCATTGAAATATGGAACACAGGGTACCTATCCACACTATATGCTACCTCTCCACACTTTCCCAAAATCTTAAAAGGTCAGCACAGACTGAGCTTTCCTTTCTTTCCAAACCTCATCACACCCTTGGTGGGTGATACCTTAAGCAAAACCCGCTCAACAATAGCAAAAGACACATCCCAAACACACTTATCTACATAGGTCTTCTACCTACTATGTGCGTTCACAAGGCGCGATTGAATCAACTTTACTCTATCCATGAAGTCTTTCAACAAATCAGTGTCCCAAGGTCAAACTCCAAATGAATCAAACCAACCAACGGGAGATCTATACCTTTTCACATACAAAGCCTCAAACGATGTCATCTCAATGTTGGAATGATAACTGTTGTTATAAGGAAATTCTGCAAGAGTTAGGGATTGGTCCCAATGATCACCAAAGTCCATGAAACAAGCTTAAAGCATATGCCTAACCACCTGAATAGTCCACTCGGACTAACCATTGGCCTGAGGATGGAAAGTGGTACTTCACTCAAGTTTGGTATCTATCTGCTACTACATAGAACTCCATAAATGTGAGGTGAACCGAGTACCTCAATAAAAAACAATAGGAATAGGCATTCGATGCAACCGCACAATCGCATAAATGTAGATTTTGGCCAACTGCTCTACATTATAACTAGTTTTCACCAAAATGAAATAAGTTGACTTAGTCAATCGGTCCACAATTACCTAAGTAGAATCATGCTTACCCGAAGTCAAGAGTAATCTAGTCATAAAGTCAATAGTAATATGCTCCCACTTCCATTCGGGAGTGGGCATCCTTTTCATTGTACCGTCCGGTCTTTGATGCTCATACTTCACTTGGTGACATTTCAAACACTTGGGGACAAAGTCCAAAATGTGTCTCTTCATGCGACACAACTAATAGTGTTTCTTCAAGTCATGATACAACTTTGTTGTCCCTAGATGAAAATAATACTTTCAACAATGGGCCTCCTCCAATATCCTACGCACCCAACCATCCATTCTAGGCACACAGATAAGACCACTAATCCTCAAAACTCCCTCGAGATCAAGAAAAATCCTACGTAGCTTTACCTTTCGATACTTTGTCCTGAATCACTCTAAATTTTTCATCCTCAAACTAGTGGGCACAAATGTGATCTATCAAAATAGACCTAGCCTCAACCAAGGCTAAAATATAGTAAGGTGTATAAATATCAAGTTTAACCAACTGTCTAGCCAATGACTGGACCTCCAAGGCCAAAGGTCTCTCCTCTACCTTAAGAAAGGTTAAGCTACCTATACTAGGAGTCTTCCTACTCAAAGCATCCGCTACCACGTTTTCCTTGCCCGAATGATAAAGAACGGCGATGTCATAGTGTCCCAACAATTCCAACCATATACGCTATCTCATGTTGAGATTTGGTTGAGAAAATAGCTACTTAATGCTATAATGATCAATAAAGATCAGACAATGCACATTATGGAGATAACTCCTCTATAACTTGGACATAAAAAGATTTGCTAACTTTAAATCATGAGTAGGGTAGTTCTTCTCATGTACCTTCGACTATTGATAATCAATACACATCCTAATATTATCATCCTTCTTCTTCACAAATAAGACCTATGCTCCCTGAGGTGATACACTAGGAAAAATTAATCCTTTCTACAACAAGTCCTCCAATTCCTTCAACTTTGTCGGAGCCATCCACAAGAAGAGATAGAAATGGCTTAGTGCCCAGTTACAAATCAATCACAAATCAATATCATGGTCAGGAGGAACACCCGTTAAGTCGGTAGGAAGCACATACATGAACTCTCTTACCACTCTCCTGGCCTCTATAAGCGATGGATCTTTAGCAAGATCATGAACATGCTTTAGATAAGATAAGCATCCATTCTCCATCATATGACATACACAAAGAACGGATGTCACTCCCTTCGGATACAAACTCAGAGCAACCTTCCATTTTAATCAAGGTAAACTAGGGTAAGCTATAGTCACGGTCTTAGCATAACAATCAAGGACCACATGATAAAGATATAACCAATCCATACCCAATATCAGATCAAATTAAAGCATATCAAGCAAAATCAGGTCAACTTGAGTCTCACTATCAGAAAATGTCACTACACCCCTTTGATACATCCAATCCACAAATAAGTAATTGTCACGACCCAAGGGTAACCCCTCGACGTAACAAGGCACATAGAACCCCAAAAAGCACCATGTAAGACACTTAGCATATCATAACATAATAGGAACATACCATAAATACCCTCAAAGCATACTTGTGCAATGCATGAATAAGATCCCATAATCCAACCCATACTAAGTAAAGCTTCTTAGGTAACGATAGTTCACATTTCATATTCTTGTTCATATTATTGTACTAGTGGGAATAAGCCTTAACCGACATAGACCATGTGAGCTAACATGGAATCTGGTGTCTACCCCATACTGAAAAAGGGGTTGTTCTACTTGCCTAAGGTAGAACCATACACTTAGCTTATGTGGATCCACTATCAAAAGACCTATGTGGGCACATAGTTATGGGATAAGGAGATTGCTACTAGAAACCCGGACTTAACTATTGTAGAAGGTTTCCATCATGAGATACATAATTTGGGAACCCGGACTCAACTAAGGTAGAAGGAACCCCGCACTCAACTAGAGTAAAAGCTTCCATCTCATATTCATATCCACTTGGTGCTAAGCATTAATTACCATATATTACATATTTAAGTCTTGACTTAAGTTCATATTCATGGGAGAATGTCTTGACACTTAATCCAACATAATTCATACTATAGCTCATAGATTCAATAGGTGAGAATAACCTTTCAACCCTAGAATCATCAAATTGTGAGAACACCTCTCACATCATACCATATTCATACATATATGTGTACATGAGGATAATCATCCATCAACATAATAACTAGATCATAATCATATTCACTTTACTCTCAAAGTGTTCTAAAAGCATATACATAAACATCATAATCATTCATAATTGTCATACTTTGCCATTCAAGGACCATATATCACAATCCATCAACACATCTAGAATTACTACACTAGACATGGATAATAACATAATTCAAGTAGTTCAGTTACTAGATGCATATTTGTATTATATTCTACTTGCATCAATCAATACCCACACTTTGAGATTTAAATTAGGAAAATAGGAGAATTCATGGCTTCTTAGGGAATTCAAGATAAAATCATATAAAAACATCAATATATCCATAATAAAGCATAATTCAATCATTAAAAACAAATTTGAAAGGAATCCATGATATTGAAGTCAAACCCTAACTTTTGGAATTTCTAGCTTTGAAATTGGGGTTTTTGAAGGGGATCCATGGATGAAAACTATCAATGGATGAAGGACTACCATACCTTAGCTTGGATTCTCCAAAGAAATTGAGTCAAAAAACCTTCTTCTTCAAACCTTAGCCTGACTTTCTTCTTCTTCTTCCTTGGAGTTCTAGAGTCAGAGTTTTAGGGGAAAAGTGGGTTTTTGATTTGGGAATTTGGAGTTATGAAGAAGATGACTGGATTTGGGGGGTCTTAAAACTATATATAATTAGTCTAAATTAATACAAAATGATGTCACTTCGTATTAAATTAAAATGGAAAACCCCAAAGTACCCTTTAACGAATTCCCAAAAACAGTTTCCAGTCATCACCCACAACCCTCTCACAGACGGACCGTGGTAGGACCCACGACCCATGCTGGTGAAGCGCAGGTCGGGGTCTGGGACTAGATCCTGCAGACTCCATCTACGACCCCTCACCCACGAGGCGTGGAGGGGACAACAGGGTGTGAGTGCATGGCCCCTCGTAGGTCACTGCCCAGAAACATTTTTGTGCATTCCTCAAGGACCCATGATTGGTCCTTGAGGTTTGAACCTTGACGTTCTTGACATGAAAATATTTATTTTAAGCTACGGGGAGGTACATTTCAAGGCTCTAACCCTAACGTCAAGCTCTAGTTTAGCCTACTAGTTTCCGGAGTGTTACAATATCTCCCCCTTGGGAACATTCATCCTCGAATGATGATCTAGATACCTTACGAAATTAAAAACTCAAAACTAGTAGCCCATCATGCCTGAAACATCAAAATAATGCAAAATTTAAAGGAGGAAACTACAACTCTATCTCAAACATAATCAATGCAATACAAGGAAGTAGGAACTACATCTAACAACCCAATATGTATGAAAATTCAACATTTCTCATAATCATAGGAGGAACTACCTTCTCCAACAAAAATCATGCTCGACACAATATCATGAAGCCAAAATGCAATTAGTCTCAAAAGCATACTAAATCATGTTCATCAACTCATCTCATGAAGTCAAATAGGTAACTCATACTAAATGCACAACAACATGAGAGACATAAATCATAAAAACTCATTTTCTTACTAAACATGAATTTCAACACGAACATGCATATCATAAGGAAATCACGAAAAATTACATACAACTCATATGACTCCCAAAACACTAAAACTCAAGAGGAGCTAATTACCTCAAGCTTGAATAGGAGTAGAAGGAAAGAGATGAGGATATCGGGACTCCATATCGGCCTCGGCCTCCCAAGTAGCACCCTCAACTAAATGATTTCTTCATAAAACCTTCACGGAAGCTATCTCCGTGTTTCTCAATCTCTTGACTTACCAGTCTAGGATCTCTACCGGAACCTCTTCATAGGAAAGGCTTTCATCAACTCCCAACCCTTCTAAGGGAATAATGGATGACGGATCTCCACTACACTTCTTAAGCCTAGAAACATGAAATACCAGATGAACTAAAGCCAACTCATAGGCAACCCTCCCAATACATTGCACGATTTGATATGGTCCTACATACTGGGGACTGAGTTTCCCTTTCTTTCCAAATCTCATTACACCCTTCATGGGTGAGATTTTCAAATAGACCCAATCATTAACTTCAAATTCTAGATCACTTCTCCCAATAGTGGCATAAGACTTTTGTCTACTTTGAGCCGTTCTCAATCTCTCCCTAATGAGCCGAACTTTCGTAATAGCTTCATAAACCATTTCAGGACCAATAAGAGCAATTTCACCTACCTCAAACCAACCAATTGGAGACCTACATCTCCTACCATGCAAGTCTTCAAAGGGGGCTATGCCGATACTAGAATGATAACTATTATTGTAGGCAAACTCTATCAATGGCATGTGGTCATCCCAATTACCTTTAAAATCTATCACGCATGCCCTCAACATGTCCTCTAAGGTCTGAATGGTGCATTCTGCTTGACCATCCGTTTGAGGGTGGAAAGAGGTGCTAAGCTTCACCTTAGTACCAAGCCCTTTTTGGAATGACTTCCAAAAGTGAGATGTAAATTGAGTACCCCGATCCGAAATAATAGATAAAGGGATCCCATTAAACTTCACTATCTCATTTATATACAACTTGGCATAGTCTTCCGCCGAATGAGAAACATTGACAGGAATGAAGTAGGTTGATTTTTGCATCTTATCTATAATAACCCAAATAGAATCATGTTGCCTTCGAGTGCGAGGCAAACCCACAATAAAGTCCATATTCACATCTTCCCACTTCCAAGTGGGAATACTTATATTTTGGGACAAGTCTCCCGGCCTTTGATGCTCAACCTTAACTTGTTGAGAATTAGGACATTTGTCAACAAATCCCGCAATATCTCTTTTCATACCATTCCACAAATAGACTTCATGTAGATCACGGTATATCTTGGTGGCTCCCGGATGAATAGAATATCGAGGACTATGAGATTCCTCTAAAATTTGCTCCCTCAAACAATCAACATATGGAACACATAATCGACCTTGGTACCTAAGTACCCCATCTCCCCCTTGGGAGAAAGCCTCAACGGACTTCTTGAGTACCGGGTCTTTCAACTAAACTAATATAGGATCAAGGCATTGTTTAGACTTCACATCCATCACAAAGGACGATTCCAAACCATTATGAACCATGACACCACCCTTGGTGGAATCCACTAGTTGGACACCTAGTCAGGCTAATCTATGCACTTCACGAACCAATTCTTTCTTTTCATCCTCTACATGAGCCACACTACCCATGGTTTATCTACTAAGTGTATCCTCTACAACATTAGATTTACCTGGGTGGTAAAGGACACTCATGTCATAATCCTTAAAAAGTTCTAACTACCTTCTTTGTCGAAGATTCAAGTCTTTTTTGACTAAACATATATTGAAGACTCTTGTGATCGGTGAAAACATCCACATGGACTCCATACAAGTAATGTCTCCATATTTTCAAGGCAAATACTACCGCTGCTAATTCAAGATCATGGGTAGGATAATTCTTCTTATGTACTTTAAGTTGCCTTGAAGCATAGGCAATCACTTTCCCATTTGGCATGAGGACACATCCCAACCCCACTCTAGAGGCGTCATAATATACCACAAAACCATTTGTACCTTCCAGTAAGGTCATCACCGGAGTGGATGCAAGTCTATCTTTCAATTCTTGGAAGCTCTTCTCACAGGCCTCCGACCACTCAAACTTAGCTTTCTTTTGAGTCAAAGCCGTTAATGGAGAAGACATGGAGGAAAACCCATCAACAAACCTCCTATAGTAATCGGCCAAACCCAAAAAGCTTCTAATGTCGGAAGGAGTTAGAGGTCTAGGCCAACTCTTGACCGCATCCGTCTTCTTATGATCTACCTCAATACCCTATCTTGACACAATATGAACAAGGAAAGCTATGGACATTAACCAAAATTCACACTTGCTAAACTTTGCAAAAAGTTGTTGGTCCTTAAGAACTTGCAACATAATTCTCAATTGGTCCACATGTTCATTCTCACTCCTCGAATAGATCAAGATATCATCGATAAACACGATCACAAACATGTCTAGGTATTCCCTAAACTCTCAATTCATCAAATCCATAAATGTCGCTGGGGCATTTGTCAAGCCAAATGACATAACCACAAATTCATAGTGACCATACTGGGTCCTAAAGGCTGTCTTAGGTGATAACCTAAACGAAGGTCAATTTTTGAGAAATATCTAGCCCCTTGAAGTTAGTCAAACAAATCATCAATTCTTGGAAGGGGATATTTATTCTTGATGGTCACTTTGTTCAATTGACGATAATTAAAGCACATTCTAAGAGACCCATCCTTCTTTCTAACAAACAACACCGGAGCACTCCATGGAGAAATACTCGGTCGAATAAAACCCTTCTCAAGAAAATCCCTTAATTGCTCTTTCAACTCCGCCGGAGCCATTCTATAAGGAGGAATGGAGATAGGTTGTGTATCCTGTAAAAGGTCGATACAGAAATCTATTTCCCGCTCGGGAGGAATCCCAGGCAAATCATCAGGGAAAACTTCTGGGAACTCATTCACTATCGGAACCAACTCTAGAGAAGGGGTTTTAGCCCCAACATCCATCACTCTAACAAGATGGTAAATGAACGATTTGGAGATAATTTTCCTAGCATTAAAGCAAGAAACTAATTGACCTATAGGGATAGAATTTCCCTCTTTCAACTCTAAAATAGGTTCACTTGGAAATTGGAATTTAACCACCCGAGTCCTACAATCTATCGCGGCATAACATGCATGCAACCAATCCATACCCAAGTTTGTCTTGACCCAAGGGTATCCCCTAGACGTAACAAGGAAAATAGAACCCCGAAAGGCACCATGTAAGCCACTTAGCATATCATAACATAAAGCATTAGAACAATACGAGTAAAAACACATTTAAGTCCAAAATTATTTATAAAGGAAAGCAGAAGTCTATACTTGTCTCAATTAGACATCTATTACAATTGTTCAAATGAAAAGGGACATAGCCCATACAACATCATCCAAAAATGAAATGCTAGAAATGAAACTCAAAGTGAATCTCCCGTCCACAAATCATGAGGACTCACCACAAGCAAGGAGAATAGTCGAATACAAGCTTGAACCAAATGATAACCGCCTTAAGAACCGGACCCTACACTTCGGAAAAATGTAGGAAAATATGGGTTAGTACAAAAATGCACTAAGTATGATAGCCATGCATAAAATCATTAAAACATGCTAAAATGGACACTTTAGTTGAATGCATGCCATTTACTAGTTTAAAACATCATTTTTGAGATAATGGAAAATCATAAGTCATAAGAATAATCAACTCATAAGTCATCATATCATAATAGGAACATACCATAAATACCCACAAAGCATACTTGTGCAACCATAGTTCATGTTTCATAGTCTTGTTCATATTATTGTAGTAGTAGGAATAAGCCTTAACCGACATACACCATGTGAGCTAAAATGGAATTTGGTGTCTACCCCACACTGAAAATGGGTTGTTCTACTCGCCTAAGGTAGAACCATACACTTAGCTTAGGTGGATCCACTAGCTAAAGAACTATGTGGCCACATAGTTATGGGATAAGGAGATTTCTACTAGAAACCCGGACTCAACTATGGTAGAAGGTTTCCATCTCATGAGATACATACGTTGGGAACTCGAACTTAACTAAGGTAGAAGGAATGCATTTGGAAAGCCAGACTAGACTAGTGTAAAAGCTCCCATCTCATATTCATATCCACTCGGTGCTAAGTAGTAATTCCCATAGATTATATATTTAAGTCTTGACTTAAGTTCATATTTGTGGAAGAATGTCTTGACACTCAATTCAACATAATTCATACTATAGCTCATAGATTCAATAGGTAAGAATAGCCTTTCAACCCTAGAATCATCATATTGTGAGAACACCTCTCACATCATACCATATTCATACATAAAGGTGTACATGAGGATAATCACCCAACAACACAACAACTAGATCATTCATATTCACTTTACTCTCAAGGTGTTCTAAAAGCATTTACATAAACGTCATAATCATGCATAATTCACATATGTTGCTATTCAAGGACCATATATCACGATCCATCAACACATCAAATTCTAACATGTCTAACTCTACCAAATCCACCAAAGTAACTATATGGGACAAGGAAATAAGACAACTTCTATAGACTCTTTTAACCACCACCGAGTCACCAACTGGGGTAGAAACCGAGAAAGGTTCTACTAATACTTTGGGGAGTATTTCAAACTTCGTGGCCACAAAAGGTGTCACAAAGGACAAAGTGGCAACGAGATCTAACAAGGCATATACATCAATAGAAAAGACTTTTAACATACCGGTCACCACATCCGAGGAGCTCTCTTGGTCACCTCGGGAATGAAGATCATAAAAGGGGTTTTGCTTTTGAGCATTGGAGTTGGAACCGCTTTGAGGAGCTTGTTTATCTGCCCTTCCATTAAACTTGAGCATTGGAAAATCTCTCATCTTGTGGAAAACCTTCCCATAACTAAAACACCCATCGGTACCAACAAGACACTTGCCATCATGCTTTTTACCATATTTTGCACAATTAGGCCTAGCAACATAAGAACCACCACTATTACCTCCTTGAGGTTTAAGGTTGGAAACCCTATCCTTGTTTGCCATTGGAGCACTAGAGAAGCCTTAATTGAAGAATCTTGGCCAACCTTGTCCATCGAACCTAGCATTGGAGAAGTTCCCATCACCGGTTCTAGCCCTTTTTACCTCTCTATTCCTTTTCTTGAGTTTCTACTCCTCAATTTTTTGAGCATATACCATCATCCTTGAGATATCCATGTCATGATGGAGCATTGCCGTACGGAATTCTTCTTCAACCAAGTCGGACACACTCGTCAAAAATCTACTCATCTCATCCCTCAAATCCTCCACCATAGATGGAGCATACTTGGATAGTTGGGTGATTTTCAAGGCATACTTCTTAACGCTCATGCTACCATGCCTAAGGTTAATAAATTCTTCTACCTTAGCTTCCTTCAAATCTCGGGGAAAGAATCTATCAAGGAATGTTGATTTAAACACTTCCCACTCTATGGGACCCGCTCCTACCGGCCTATTTCTCTTCCATTGGGTGTACCAAACTTGAGCCGAATCTTTCAATTGGTAGGCAGCTAACTCTGCCTTCTCTTGTGGATACACTCCCATAGTGTCAAGCACTTTATAAACCTCATCGATAAACTTTTAGGGATCCTCTTCCACTTTAGAGTCATGAAATTCGGGAGGGTTCAGTCTAGCAAAATCCCAAACACTTGAAGCAGCCAAATTCCCATTAGAATTGACCAGAGTTACCACGTCCTTATTGCTTGATCCGCCTACGCTTGCGCCAACATTTGAAAAGTTGACCTAACCTCCTCATCTGACATAATCCCACCCATACAAAGTAAAGCTTCTTAGGTAACAATAGTTCATATTTCATATTCTTGTTCATATTATTGTACTGGTGGGAATAAGCCTTAACCGACATAGACTATGTGAGCTAACATGGAATCCAGTGTCTACCCCACACCGAAAAGGGGTTGTTCTACTTGCCTAAGGTAGAACCATACACTTAGCTTAGGTGGATCCACTAGCTAAAGACCTATGTGGGAACATAGTTATGGGATAAGGAGATTGCTAATAGAAACCCAGACTCAACTATGGTAGAAGGTTTCCATTTAATGAGATACATACTTTGGGAACCCGGACTCAACTAAGGTAGAAGGAACCCATTTGGAAAGCCGGACTCAACTAGTGTAAAAGTGTAACACCCCAACTTTTCAAAACGGCTAAATTAACTCGTATCTTCGTGGAAAGACAAGGAGGTCGGGTAATAAATTAAGAATGATGTGGTATGTCATGTTTTAAGTGTTCAAGGGTTGTATCTCAAGTTTTGAAGTTAGGTAAGTGAAAAATAAAAGTTGACGAAAGTTATCGTAACTTCCTTTTTAAAGATTTCTCTGAAATTTGGGTCAAATGTCTTGGATGTTTTATCCCAATATATAAAGAGTTAGAAGACCTATCACCCATTAAATCAAATTCCTATGAGTCTAGTTTGCAACGCACAAAACCCCGTATCCAACCGACATCAAAGTAAAAAGTTATGAAGGTTTTATTATGGACTGCCAGGGCAGAATTTGGGTTGGGTAAAAAATGTGGTATGTCGGCTTACTCAACGTTTTAAGCTATGAAAACATTTCTTTTCACTTCCAAACCAGAATAAAAGCTTAAGAGAGGGTTCCTATGGAGTTCTTGCATGATGAAGGTTAGTTTTTGATGATGTCTACCATTAAAGGTTGCCCCCGTGCCTAGAAACGTGATCTTTAGATGTGGCAATCATTTTTCCCTTCTATTAGCTGCGTTTAGAGCTAGTTTTTGAAGATATAAATTTATAGTTATTGGTGTTTCTTCAAGGTTTGCACTTGGTTAACTAAGGTAATCATTTCGAGACTCTTTTATGATTGTTTTTATGAATTTATATGGACGTTTCGACAAGTTGGGGCAATATGGCAAATCTGCCGATTTAAGATTAATTATGAATTATTTATATGTGCGTACCAGTTGTGTATATAGTGCTTGTGAATCTTTGGACATAAGGAACAACTTTCGTGAAGGAAGTACGGTCTTTCAAGCATTCATTGGAAAGGTATGTTAAGGCTATTCCCTTCATTCGTTATGTTTCCTTAGAGTTTGGGAGTGATATAATAGGGTAGTTAATGTTGGTGATCTTGTAGATGTAATTGTGAGTGGTTGGATGATTGAGTTGTTATAAACCCTCATTTTAGGGACTCATAATCTATTAAGAACGACTAGGAGATTATTCATATATATTGTTTATTGCTAAATTGCTCGCCTTTAGCCTATTCAATTGTTTGTTGTCACCTTTGGGGCTATTGTGGTTAGTTGTTGAGCTATGAACTGCCTATGGGGTCTATGATGTTTCCTAATAGGACTATGCTATATCCAAAGAGGGCTATGTGTTGCCCACGGGGCTATATTGATGCCAAAGAGTGTTATGTGTTGCCTACGGGACTATTTTGACTCCAAAGAGGGTTATGGGCTATGTTGATGCAAACCAGGGTTATGTACAGCCTACAGAGCTATGATGTTGCCTAAAAGGGCTATGCGCTTCCTACGGGGCTATATCGTTGCTAAAAAGGGCTGTGTGACTTCTTGCAAAGATAAGGGGCTATCGATAGGGGTATGTAGATTGATTTGGCACCTTATGGGTTTATGGGGGCCTAGGTAGGTGGTATGTTATTTGTGTCTGCCGAACTTATGGGGACTTGGTTAGGTTGTTGTTTGATCATTTATGTATTTTTAGATTCAGTAGTGGGCTAGCATGCTTATCTAAATTTTGATTTCCTTATGTGATTGCTTTTGGTATATTGTGATACTTGCTCATTTTGTCTATAGCCTTTCATACTCTGTACATTATTTTGTAGTGACGCCCCATTGCCTGGGGGAGTTGCATTCATGCATGCAGGTCCCGACAGATGACCCAGTAAACCTCCTCAACAGCAGGATTGACTTCTATCCGATTGGCTAGCCCCTTTCCTCCGGAGCTGCTAGAGTTGGGAGGTTTGTTAGCTTTTGTTGTATATATGTTTATGGTTAGGTTGGGGCCCTGTCCCGCCAATCTTTACTACTCTTAGAGGCTTGCAGACTAGTATGTGGGGTATATAGCTACGTTATGTCCATGTTGGCCTAGTTTGTTGGTTTGCTGAAGCTTATGAGCTATTTGATGTATTGTTTTGATATATACCTGCTTTCTATTTTGGTATAGATATCATGGTGGCCTCGATGACCCAATCAGGACATCAGTGCTAGTTGGCTATTTATATATATGAACTCTTGGGAGTAGCTGTTTCTTTTATAGATCTGTTGACAGGGGCCTTGCCGGTCGAGGGCTTAGTTTTAAGCCGAGATATACTTGTTTGTTTTCTTGATTTCGTGTGGTTGCCATGGGCTAGTAGCAAATGGTTCAGTAGATTCGGCTCAGTCCTGAGTTTTGGTATTAGGATCCAGTTGCGCCCCTTGAGTTTGGGGTGTGACAAACTTGGTATCAGAGTAATATCGTATCCTAGGGAGTCTGCAAGTCGTGTCTAGTAGAGTTATTATTTATAAATGTGTTACGAACCACATTCGATAAGCAAGAAGCTATCGGGCATGTTAGAATGACTATCCTTCTTTTTCTCACCTCGTTATATAAAGCGGTTTCTTAAGGGTTGAGGTTTTTGGCTTATAATTGATACTTGTATGGAGATAGAGATGGCTGACACCAGACAGACCACAACTAGCCAGGGGCTAGATACAGCTGTAGGCGAAGGTACCGGCAAGGTACCACAGGTGGAGGTAGCCCATTGTGAGATCCAGAGAAAGACATCTTCTCAGCCCTCTATAGCTTCTCCACCGCTTTAGGTGTCTACGAGGGCTACAGGACTTCTGGCTCCACCAGCAGTACCACCTCTAGTTCCTCATATTACATCTGATCAGGATTTTAAGAGTGCATTATTTATGTTAGCACAGTTAGTAGCTGAACAGCGCCAGCCAGTTGCGCCAGATGTTGCCGGACCTTCTAAAGGGCCCGAAAGTTTGAGAGTTCATAAATTTCTTGCATTGAATCCTCCATAGTTTATAGGGACAGATCACAAAGAGGACCCTCAACACTTTGTTGATCAGCTTCATAGGATCTTAAGATTCATGCATGCCTCAGTGACTAAGTCAGTTGAGTTAGCAGCATTTCAATTGCGCGATGTTGCAGTATTGCGGTACGAAAGTTAAGAGAGATCTAGGGGAAAAGATGTATCTCAACCCACTTAGGATAGCTTTACAAAAGCTTTCATAGATCATTATTTGCCTCGAGAGATTAGGGATAGCCAGGTGGACCAGTTGCTGAACCTGCAACAGGGCAGCATGAGTGTCCGATAGTACGGGCTGAGATTTGAATCATTGGATAGATATGAACCAGCATTTGTTAATACAATGCATGATAGGGTGAGTAGATTTGTGGGAGGGCCCGACTCAGACTATATCGACACTTGTTCTACCGCTGGACTAAATGATAATATGGATATCTCGCTAATTCAGGCCTTTGCACAAGCCATAGAGGATCGTCGACATCTACAGTATATGAGTGAGAGGGTCGAGAGAGAGAGAGAGAAGAGGGTTAGGCATGCTGGTTCACATGGAAATTTTCATGGTGGTCCCGAACCCCGATATTTTATTAGGCCACCTAAACCTCCACCACAATAGTTCCAGGGTAGTAAATTTGATCATCAGGAACAGTCAGGCATAGGTGAGGGTTCAGGAGCATCAAACTCTCACCAACAGAGGGGTTTAGGCAAGGCTTAGACATCCCCGCCGCGTTGCGCTACTTACAGTAGGATGCATTTCGGGAGGTGCAGACAAGGTTCCACAGGTTGTTATTCTTATGGATAGGAGGGGCATGGGTGGAGAAACTACCCGACCATAGGTCAAGGTGGTATAGTTCAGTCGACCAGGTCAGTCGACCAGGTCAGTAGTAGGTTCCTCCTTATCAGCACAGTCTACAGGGCATGCACCCCAGACTTCAGCAGGTAGAGGCGAAGGTAGAGAGGGAGCATCTAGTTCTGGTAGTGGATAGAACAGTACATATTCATTAGCCGACCGACAGGTCTCAGAGTCATCACCAGATGTTGTGACAGGTACATTAATTGTTTGCTCCCATTGTGTTTATACTTTGATAGATCCTGGATCTACTTTGTCTTATGTTACTCCATTTATTGCGGGGAAGTTATGTATAGTAGTAGAGTCATTAGATCGACCCTTTATTGTATCTACACCAGCTGGTGAGTCTATTATTGCCAGGAGAGTCTATCGAGGTTGAACAGTAGAAATTATGGACCGTCAGACCTCTGTAGACCTCGTAGAGTTAGAGATGGTTGATTTCGACGCCATTATGGGTATGGACTGGTTAGTGTCTTATTATGCTAATGTTGAGTACCGGACAAAGATTGTTAGATTCCACTTTCCAAGAGAGGCAATTCGGGAATAGAAAGGCGATACAGCAACGCCAAAAGGTAGGTTTATTTCCTATCCTAAGGCGAGGAGGATGATTACTAAGGGTTGTATTTATCATCTTGTTCACATTCATGATAAAGATGTAGAATCACCGACTCTTTAGTCTATTCTGATAGTTTATGAGTTTCTAGATGTATTTCCAGATAAGCTCCCTATTATCCCTCTAGAATGGGAAATTGATTTTGCTATCAATATGCTACCAGGTACACAACCCATATCTATCCCTCCATATATAATGGTTCCTGTTGAGCTAAAGAAGTTGAAGGATCAGTTGAAAGACTTGCTGGATAAGGGCTTTATTAGGCCTAGTGCTTCACCATAGGGTGCGCCAGTGTTATTCGTAAGGAAGAAAGATGGCTCACTAAGAATGTGTATCGATTACCGACAGCTGAATAAGGTGACTATAAAGAATAAGTATCCTCTTCCGAGCATCGATGACTTGTTTGATCAGTTACAAGGTGTTGAGTGCTTCTCAAAGATTGATTTAAGATCAGGGTACCACCAGATACGAGTTCGAGAGAAAGACGTTCCAAAGACAACTTTTACAACCAGATATGGACACTTTGAGTTCTTGGTAATGTCTTTTGGATTAACTAATGCCCCAACAGTGTTCATGGGCCTGATGAATAGTATATTCAGGCCGTATCTAGACTTGTTTGTAATTGTATTTATTGATGATATTTTGGTGTATTCACATTCAAAAGTTGAGCATGCAAATCATGTGTGAGCAGTCCTTCAGGTTCTTCGAGACCGAGAAATTTATACAAAGTTCTCTAACTGTGAGTTCTGGTTGGACTCTGTAGCTTTCTTAGGCCATATTATATCAGATGCAGGCATTGAGATTGATACACAAAAGATTGAAGTCGAAAAGACTTGGCCCAGACCCATGACTCTGACTGAGGTTAATAGTTTCTTGGGGTTAGCAGGGTACTACAAAAGGTTTGTAGAGGAGTTTTCTTCACTTTCAGCACCATTAATGAAGCTGACTCAAAAAGTAGCTAAGTTCTAGTAGGCTGAGGCGTGAGAGCATAGTTTCCAGGAGTTGAAGGACAGGTTGACATCAGCACCAGCTCTAGCATTGCCAGAGGATTCAGAAGGCAATGCGGTGTTCTGTGATGCTTCTAGTGTTGGGTTGGGATGTGTTCTAATGCAACATAGTAAGGTTATCGCATATGCTTCAAGGCAGTGGAGAAAGCATGAGAAGAACTATCCGACCCGCGATTTAGAGTTGGCTACAGTTGTGCATGTGTTAAAGATCTGGAGACATTATTTGTATGGCGTTCATGTTGACATCTTCACAATTCATAAAATCCTTCAATATATCTTTAGACAGAAGGAGTTAAATATGTGACAACATCGATGGCTTGAGTTGCTGAAAGACTATGACGTGGATATTGTATATCATCTAGGAAAGGCGAATGTGGTAGCCGATGATCTATGGATAGTTTATCCTATTTAGGTGTTACAAAACGTGAGCTAGCACGAGAGCTTCATCAGTTAACTAGCTTTGGGAGTTAGATTTTTAGAGGCAGAAGATAATGAGGTAATAATTCAGGACATAGCCGTATCATCTCTAGTTATAGAAGTAAAATCACGGCAACAAGAGGATCCTAGCTTAGAGCAGCTCAAAGCCAAGGCTCATAATCAGTAGTCTTTAGCATTTGATATAGCAGGAGATGGAGTCCTTATATATAGAGGTCGATTATGTGTTCTGAATGTTGCAGGGCTTTGACATCAGATTATGGAAAAGGCACATCATTCCCGTTATTTTATTCACCCTGGTTTGATGATGATGTACCATGATAATAATGAGATCTATTGGTAGCACGGGATGAAGAAGGATGTTGCTGAGTTTGTGGCACAGTGTCCTAATTGCCAACAGGTGAAGGGTGAGCACCAAAAGCCCGTCGGGCTAGTTCAGGAGATAGCCATTCCTTTGTGGAAGTGGGAAGCAATTAATATGGATTTTATTACAGGGTTACCTCGATCGTGTCGCAAGTTTGACTCTATTTTGGTAATTGTTGATAGACTACCAAAATCAGCCCACTTCTTACCAGTCAGGGCTAGTTTTTGGACGAAGACTATGCAGGGCTCTATATTAGAGAGATTGTTAGGCTATACGGTGTCCCGGTATCTATTATCTTTGATAGAGAAGCACAATTTACCGCTAACTTATGGAAGTCCTTCCATAAAAGACTGGGGACACAGATTAATCTTAGTACAACCTTTCACCCTCAGACGGATGGATAGGTTGAGCGCACAATTTTGACACTCAAGGATATGTTATGGGCATGCGCCCTAAACTTCAAAGGAAGTTGGAATGACCACTTTCCTCTTATTGAGTTCGCATACAATAATAGTTATCATTCCAGCATCGGGATGGCACCTTATGAGGCATTGTATGGGCGAAAATATAGGTCCCCCATTCAATGGTTCGAGGTAGCTGAGTCAGAGTTGATTGGACCCGACTTAGTACAACAGACATTGGAGCAGGTTAAGTTCATTCGGGAGAGGTTGCTAACCGCTCAAAGCCTATAGAAATCATACTTAGATGTGTGACAAAGGGACTTAGAGTTTTTTGTCGATGATTGGGTATTCTTTAAAGTCTCGCCTATTAAGGGTGTTATGAGATTTGGCAAAAAAGGCAAGCTTAGTCGAAGATTCATTGGGCCATACCAAATCTTTCAGAGGGTAAGACGACTGCCTTATGAGTTAGAATTGCCTTCGGGGATAGAATTTGTTCAACCAGTGTTCTATGTATCGATGATATGGAAGTGCATAGGAGACCCTTCTCAGGTTTTCCCAATTGAGGATGTTCATATCACAGATGAGTTTTCCTACGAGGAAACTCCAATTGCCATATTAGATCGGTGGGTCCGTAAATTAAGGTCCAAAGAGGTGGCTTCAGTTAAAGTATTGTGGAGAAACAAGAATAGAGAAGAGGTGATCTGGGAAGCTGAGGATGGCATGAGGTCCAAATATCCTCACTTGTTTCATACCCCAGGGCTATGGCATATCAGTTTATATTAGTGCAGTGAGGTTAGATATCAATCTGATTTTTTTATGTTGTTGCTTATTATTATTGTTGTTGTCGTTGTATATTTGCTCACATTGTTATTGCGGAGCTATAGTGCTTAGCTATTTATGTCATCCTGTGAGACGCCTAGGTTAGAATTTCTACGTTTCATGTTCCTGGATAGTCACATTTACAAAGAATACTCTACCTAAATTTTGGAAACTCCTAAGGACTTAACTGCGTGACTCAGATTTTTTCATTCAAGGACGAATGTTTCTATGGGGGGAGGATGTAGCACCCCGACTTTTCAAAACATCTAAATTAACTCGTAGCTTTATGGAAAGACAAGGAGGGTGGGTAATAAATTAAGAATGATGTGGTATGTCATACTTTAAGTGTTCAAGGGTTGTGTCTCAAGTTTTGAAGTTAGGTAAGTGACAAAATAAAAGTTGGCGAAAGTTATCATAAATTCCTTTTTAAAGATTTCTCAGAAATTTAGGTCAAATGTCTAGGATGTTTTCTCCCAATATATAAAGAGTTATATGGCCTATCACCCATTAAATCGAAGGCCTACGAGACTAGTTTACAACGCACAACACTCCGTATCCAACCAACATCGGAGTAAAAAGTTATGAGGGTTTTACGACGGACTGCAGGGGCAGAATCCAGGTCGGGTCAAAAATGTGGTATGTCGGCTTACTCAACATTTTAAGCCATGAAAACATTTCTTTTCACTTCCAAACCAGAAATAAAGCTTAAGAGAGGGTTCAGATGGAGTTCTTGCATGCTGGAGGTTAGTTTTTGACGATTTCTACCAATAAAGGTTGCCCGTGCCTAGAAACGTGATCTCTACACGTGGCAATCATTTTTCTCTTCTATTAGCTCCGTTTGGAGCTAGTTTTTGAAGATATAAATTTGTACTTATTGGTGTTTATTCAAGGTTTGCACTTGGTTAACTAAGGTAATCATCTCAGGACTATTTTATGATTATTTTTATGAATTTCTACGGATGTTTTGACAAGTTGGGGAAGTATGGAAAATCTGCCGATTTAAGATTAATTATGAACTGTTTATATGTGTGTATCAGTTGTGTGTATATATAGTGTTTGTGAAGCTTAGGACATAAGGAACAACTTTCGTGAAGGAACTACGGTATTTCAACCGTTCATTGGAAAGTTATGTTAAGGCTATTCCCTTCGTTCGACATGTTTCCTTAGAGCTTGGGAGTGATATAATAGGGTAGTTAATGTTGGTGATCTTGTAGATGTAATTGTGAGTGGTTAGCTGATTGAGTGGTTATAAACCCTCATTTTAGGGACTCATAATCTATTAAGATCGACTTGGAGATTATTCATATATATTGTTTATAGCTAAATTGCTCGCATTTAGCCTATTCAATTGTTTGTTATCACCCTTGGGGCTATTGTGGTTACTTGTTGAGCTATGAACTGTCTGTGGGGTCTATAATGTTTTCTAATAGGACTATGTTATTTCCAAAGAGGGTTATGTGTTTCCCACGGGGCTATATTGCTGCCAAAGAGTGTTATGTTTTCCTACGGGGCTATTATGACGCCAAAGAGGGCTATGTGTTGCCTACAAGGCTATGTTGATGCAAAACAGGGCTATGTGCAGCCCACAGAGCTATGTTGTTGCCTAAGAGGGCTATGTGCTACCTACGGGGATATATCGTTGCCAAAAAGGACTATGTGACTTCTTAGAAAGAAAAGGGGCTACCGATAGGGGTATGTAGATTGATTTGGCACCTTCTGGGCTTATGGGGGCCTAGGTAGGTGGTATGTTGTTTGTACCTGCCGAGCTTATGGGGGCTTGGTTAGGTTGTTATTTGATCATTTTTGTATTTTTAGATTCAGTAGTTGGTTAGCATGCTTAACTAAATTTTGATTTCCTTACGTGATTGCTTTTGGTATATTATGATATTTGCTCATTTAGTCTATAGCCTTTCATACTCTGTACATTTTTTTGTATTGATGCCCCCATTGCCTGGGGGCACTTCATTCATGCATGTAGGTCCTGACAGATGACACAGTAGATCTCCCCAGCAGCAGGATTGACTTATATCTGATTGGCTAGCCCCTTTCCTCCAGAGTTGCTAGAATTGGGAGGTTTGTTAGCTTTTGTTGTATATATCTTTATGGGTAGGCTGGGGCCCTGTCCCGCCAATCTTTCCTACTCTTAGAGGCTTGCAGACTACTGTGTGGGGTGTATAGCTACGTCAGTTTGTTGGTTTGCTGAAACATGTGAGTTGCTTGATGTATTGTCTTTATATATACCTACTTTCAGTTTTAGTATAGCTATCATGGTGGCCTCGATGGCCCAATCAGTACTTTTGTGCTAGTTGACTATTTATTTATATGAACTCTTGGGAGTAACTGTTTCTTTTATAGATCTGTTGACAGGGGCCTTGTCGGTCGAGGGCTTAGTTTTAAGCTGAGATATACATGTATGTTTTCTTGATTGCGTGTGGCTGACATGCGCTAGTAGCAAATGGTTCAGCAGGGTCGGCTCGAGCCTGAGTTTTGGCATTAGGAGCCAGTTGCGCCCCTTTTGTATAGGGCGTGACAAAAAGCTTCCATCTCATATTCATATCCACTCGGTGTTAAGCATTAATTTCTATATATTACATATTTAAGTCTTGACTTAAGTTCATATTCATGGAATAATGTCTTGACACTCAATCCAACATAATTCATAGTATAGCTCGTAGATTCAGTAGGTGAGAATAGCCTTTCAACCCTAGAATCATCATATTGTGAGAGCACCTCTTATATCATACCATATTCATACATAAATGTGTACATGAGGATAATCATCCATCAATACAATAACTAGTTCATAGTCATATTCAATTTACTCTCAAAGTGTTCTAAAAGTATATACATAAACCTCATAATCATGCATAATTTTCATACTTTTCCATGCAAGGACCATAGATCACAATCCATCAATACATCTAGAATTACTACACAAGACATGGATTATAACATAATTCAAGTAGTTCAATTACTAGATACATAATTCTATCATATTCTACTTGCATCAATCAATACCGACACTTTGAGATCCAAATTGGGAAAATAGGGGAATTCATGGATTCTTGGGGAATTCAAGATAAAACCATATAAAAACATCAATATATCCATAATAAAGCATAATTCAATCATTAAAATGAATTTTAAAGGAATCCATGAGATTGAAGCAAACCCTAACTTTTTGGATTTCTAGCTTTGAATTTGGGGATTTTGAAGGGGCTTAATAGATGAAAATTGTCCATGTATGAAGGACTACCATACCTTAGCTTGGATTCTCCAAAGAAATTGAGTGAAAAAGCCTTCTTCTTCAAACCCTAGCTTGACTTTCTTCTTCTTCTTCAAACCCTAGCTTAACTTTCTTCTTCTTCTTCCTTGGAGTTCTAGAGAGAGAGAGTTTTGGGGGAAAAGTGGGTTTTTGATTTGGAAATTTGGAGTTATGAAGAAGATGACTTGATTTACGGGTCTTAAAACTATATATAATTAGTCTAAATTAATACAAAATGACGTCACTTCATAGTAACTTAAAATGGAAAACCCCAAAGTATCCATTTACTAATTCCCAAAAACGGTTCCAGTCATCATCCACGACCCCTCACAGACAGACCTTGGTTCGACCCACGGCTCATGCAAGTGAAGTATGGGTCGAGGTCTGAGACCAGATCCTGCAGACTCTATCTATGCCCCCTCACCCACGAGACGTGGTGGGGACTACGGGGTGTGTGTGGCCCCTCGGGGGTCACTGCCCAGGCACATTTTTGTGCATTCCTCAAGGACCCATGATTAGTCCTTGGGGTTTGAGCCTTGACGTTCTTGACACGAAAAAATTTATTTTAAGCTACAGGGAGGTACATTTTAAGGCCTAACCCTAACGTCAAGCTCTAGTTTAGCCTACTATTTTCCGGAGTGTTACAATATCTCCCCCTTGGGAACATTCGTCCTTGAATGACGATCCAGACACCTTATGGAATTAAATACTCAAAACTTGTTGCCCATCATACATGAAACATCAAAATAATGCAAAATTTAGAGGAAACTTCAACTCCATCTCAAACATAATCAATGCAATACAAGAAAGTAGGAATTACATCTAACAACCCAATATGCATGAAAATAAAACATTTCTCATATTCATAGGAGGAACTACCTTCTCCAACAAAAATCATGCTCAACACAATATCATGGAGCCAATATACAATTACTCTCAAAAGCATACTAAAGCATGTTCATCAACTCATCTCATAAAGTCAAATAGGCAACTCATAGTAAATGCACAATAACATGAGGCACAAAAATCATAAAGAACTCATGTTCTTACTAAACATGAATTTCATCAAGAACATGCTATCATAAGGAAATCATGGAAAAGCACACACAACTCACATAACTCCTAAAACACTAAAACTCAAGAGGAGCTAATTACCTCAAGCTTGAATAGGAGTAGAAGGAAAGAGATGAGGATATCGGGACTCCATATCGGCCTCGGCCTCCCAAGTAGCACCCTCAACTAAATGATTTCTTCATAAAACCTTCACGGAAGCTATCTCCGTGTTTCTCAATCTCTTGACTTACCAGTCTAGGATCTCTACCGGAACCTCTTCATAGGAAAGGCTTTCATCAACTCCCAACCCTTCTAAGGGAATAATGGATGTCGGATCTCCAATACACTTCTTAAGCATAAAACATGAAATACCGAATGAACTGGAGACAAATCATAGGCAACCTTCCCAATAGGTTGCAAGATTTGATATGGGCCTACATACCTGGGACTAAGTTTCCCTTTCTTGTCAAATCTAATCACACCCTTCATGGTTGAGATTTTCAAATAGACCCAATCATTAACTTCAAATTCTTGATCCCTTCTCCTAACATCGGCATAAGACTTTTGTCTACTTTCAGTCGTTCTCAACCTCTCCCTAATGAGCCGAACTTTCTCAATAGCTTCATAAACCATTTCGGGACCAACAAGAGCAATTTCACCTACCTCAAACCAACCAACGGAAGACTTACATCTCCTACCATACAAGGTTTCAAAGGGAGCCATACCGATACTAGAATGATAACTATTATTGTAGGCAAAATCTATCAATGGCAAGTGGTCATCCCAATTACCTTTAAAATCTATCACGCTTGCCCTCAACTTGTCTTCTAAGGTCTAAATGGTGCATTCCTCTTGACCAACCGTTTGAGGGTGGAAAGTGGTTATAAGCTTCACCTTAGTACCAAGCCCATTTTGGAATGACTTCCAAAAGTGAGATGTAAATTGAGTACCCCGATCCGAAATGATAGATAAAGGGAGCCCATGCAACTTAACTATCTCATTTATATACAACTTGGCATAGTCTTTCCCCGAATGAGAAACATTGACGAGAATGAAGTAGGCTGATTTTGGCATCCTATCTATAATGACCCAAATAGAATCATGTTGTCTTTGAGTGCAAGACAAATCCCAATAAAGTCCATATTCACATCTTCCCACTTCCAAGTGTGAATACTTATATTTTGGGACAAACCTCCCGGCCTTTGATGCTCAACCTTAACATGTTGGCAATTAGGAGATTTGGCTACAAATCCCACGATATCTCTTATCATACCATTCCATCAATAGACTTCATGTAGATAACAGTATTTCTTCGTGGCTCCCGAATGAATAGAATATCGAGAACTATGAGATTCCTTTAAAGACATAACCACAAATTCATAGTGACCATATCGGGTCCTAAAGGCCGTCTTGGGTGATCCGAATGAAGGCCAATTTTGGAGAAATATCTAACCCCTTGAAGTTGGTCAAACAAGTCATCAATTCTTGGAAAGGGATATTTATTCTTGATGGTCACTTTGTTCAATTGACGATAATTGATGCACATTCGAAGAGACACATCCTTCTTTCTAACAAAAAACACCAAAGCACCCCATAGAGAGATACTTGATCGAATAAAACCCTTATCTAGCAAATCCCTTAATTGCTCTTTCAACTCCGCCGGAGCCATTCTGTAAGGAGGAATAGAGATAGGTTGCGTATTTGGTAAAAGGTTGATACCAAAATCTATTTCTCGCTCGGGAGGAATCCCGGGAAAATCATCAGGGAAAACTTTTGAGAACTAATTCACTATCGGAACCAACTCGAGAGAAGGTGTTTCGGACTCAACATCTATCACTCTAACAAGATGGTAAATGCACCCTTTGGAGATCATTTTCCTAGCTTTAAGGCAAGAAACAAATTGACCTCTAGGGATAGAATTTTCCCCCTTCCATTCCAAAATAGGTTCATTTGGAAATTGGAATTCAAACACCCGAGTCCTACAATCTATCAAGGCATAACTTGCATGCAACCAATCCATACCCAAGTTTGTCACGACCCAAGGGTACCCCCTAGACATAACAAGGCATATAGAACCCCAAAAGGCACCATGTAAGCCACTTAGCATATCATAGCATAAAGCATTAGAACAATAACAGTAAAAACGCATTTAAGTCCGAAAATCTTTATAAAGGAAAGCGGAAGTCTAGACTTGTCTCCATTAGCCATCTATTACAATAGTTCAAATGAAAAGGGACATAGCCCATACAACATCATCCGAAAATGAAGTAGTAGAAATGAAACTCAAAGTGAATATCCCGTCCACAAATCATGAGGACTCACCACAAGCAAGGAGAATAGTCAAATGCAAGCTTGAACCAAATTATAACTGCCTTAAGAACCGGACCCTACACTTGGGAAAAATATAAGAACATATGGGTTAGTACAAAAATGCACTAAGTATGATAGCCATGCATAAAATCATGAAAACATGCTAAAAGGGACATATTAGTTGAATGCATGCCATTTACTAGTTTAAAACATCATTTTGGAGATAATGGAAAATCATAAGTCATAATCATAATCAACTCATAGGTCATCATATCATAATAGGAACATACTATAAATACCCTCAAAGCATACTTGTGCAATGCATGAATAAGATCCCACTATCTCACCCATACTAAGTAGAGCTTCTTAAGTAACCATAGTTCATGTTTCATAGTCTTGTTCATATTATTGTACTAGTAGGAATAATCCTTAACCAACATAGACCATGTGAGCTAACATGGAATCCGATGTCTACCTCACACGGAAAAGGGGTTGTTCTACTTGCCTAAGGTAGAACCATACATTTAGCTTAAGTGGATCCACTAGCTAAAGACCTATGTGGGCACACAGTTATGGGATAAGGCGATTGCTACTAGAAACCCACACTCAACTATGGTAGAAGGTTTCCATATCATGAGATACATACTTTGGAAACCCACACTCAACTAAGGTAGAAGGAACCAATTTGGAAAGTCGGACTCAACTAGTGTAAAAGCTTCCATCTCATATTCATATTCACTCGTTGCTAAGCATTAATTCCCATAGATTACATATTTAAGTCTTGACTTAAGTTCATATACATGGAAGAATGTCTTGACACTCAATTTAAGATAATTCATACTATAGCTCATAGATTCAATAGGTGAGAATAGCCTTTATACCCTAAAATCATCATATTGTGAGAACATTTCTCACCTCATACCATATTGATACATAAAGGTGTGCATGAGGATAATCACCCAACAACACAACAACTAGATCATAATCATATTCACTTTACCCTCAAGGTGTTCTAAAAGCGTTTACATAAACCTCATAATCGTGCATAATTCTCATACTTTTCTATTCAAGGACCATAAATCACAATCGATCAACACATTAAAGTCTAACTTGTCTAACTCTACCAAATCCACCAAAGTAACTCTATTGGACAAGGAAATAGGACAACTTCTATAGAATCTTCTGGCCACCACCGAGTCACCAATCGGGGTAGAGACCAAAAAAGGTTCTACTAACACTTCGGGGAGTATTTCAAACTTCATGGCCACAAAAGGTGTCACAAAGGACAAAGTGCAGCCGAGATCTAACAAGGCATATACATCAATAGGAAGAGTTTTAACATACCGGTCACCACGTTCGGGGAGCTCTCTTGGTCACCTCGGGAATGAATATCATAAAAGCAGTTTTGCTTTTGAGCATTGGAGTTGGAACCTCTTGGAGGAGCTTGTTTATCTTCCCTTCCCTTAACCTTGAGCATTGGACAATCTCTCCTATTGTGGCCAACATTTCCACAACTAAAACACACATCAATAACAACAAGACACTTGCCATTGTGCTTTTTACCACATTTTGTACAATTAGGCCTAGCAACATAAGAACCACCACTATTATTTCCTTGAAATTTAGGGTTGGAAACCCTATCCTTGTTGACCCTTGGAGCACTAGAGGAGCCTTGGTTGGAGAACCTTTGTTTGAACCTTGGCCGACCTTGTCCATCGGACCTAGCATTGGAGAAGTTCTCATCACCGGTTCTAGCCCTTTTTGACTCTCTATTCCTTTTCTTGAGTTTTGACTCCTCAATTTGTTAAGAATATACCATGAGCCTTGAGTTATCCATGTCATGATGGAGCATTGTTGTACGACATTCTTCTTCAACCAAATCAGACACACCCATCAAAAATCTACTCATCTTATCCCTCGGATCCTCCACCATAGATGGATCATACTTGGATAGTTGGGTGAATTTCAAGGCATACTCCTTAACGCTCATGCTACCTTGCCTAAGGTTAATAAATTCTTCTACCTTAGCTTCCCTCAACTCTCGGGGAAATAATCTATCAAGGAATGCCAATTTAAACACTTCCCACTCTATGGGACCCGCTCCTATCGACCTATTTCTCTTCCATTAGGTATACCAAACTTGAGCCACATCTTTCAATTCGTAAGCGTCTAACTCCGCCTTCTCTTGTGGAAACACTCCCATAATTTCAAGCACTTTATAAACCTCATCGATAAACCTTTGGGGATCCTCTTCCACTTTAGAGTCATGAAATTTGGGAGGGTTTATTCTAGAAAAATCCCTAACCTTTGAAGCAGCTGAATTCACATTAGAATTGATCGGAGTTACCACATCCCTATTAGCTTGAGCCGCCAATGCTTGGGCCAACATTTTAAAAGCCAACCTAACGTCCTCATTTGACATAGCCGAAGGATCAATTGGAGCTTGGGGAGGAGCTTGATTACCTTGATGAGCTTTCTCATTCACATTGTCCCCATCCATTTTTCTAGCGTTAGCCCTTCGTGTATTCATATCCTGAAGACAAAAGAGAAGGATTAGGAGAGGGTCTTTTATTGAGTTAAACTCTAAGGCATGACTTAATAGTAATGAAAGAAGTGTAGTTTCCTAAACATCGTATAGCCTCTCATTCATAAATGTGGCGCGCTTCACCCTCATGAACAAGACTCTACTAGACGTGGCTTATGAGACATCATCCTAGAATCATTCTAAACCTTGTGCTCTGATTACCAAGTTTTTCACGACCCAAGAGTATCCCCCTAAACAAAACAAAGCACATAAAACCTCGAAAGGCACCATTTAAGGCACTTAGCATATGATAACATAATAGGAACATACCATAAATATCCTCAAAGCATACTTGTGCAATGCATGAATAAGATCACATAATCCCACCCATACTAAGTAAAACTTCTTAAATAACCATAGTTCCTATTTCATATTCTTGTTCATATTATTGTACTAGTAGGAATAATCCTTAACCGACATAGACCATGTGACCTAACAAGGAATATGGTGTCTACCCCACACCGAAAAGGGGTTGTTCTACTTGCCTAAGGTAGAACCATACACTTACCTTAGGTGGATCCACTAGCTAGAGACCTATGTGGGAACATAGTTATGGGATAAGGAGATTGTTACTAGAAAACCGGACTCAACTATGGTAGAAGGCTTCCATCTCATGAGATACATACTTTGGGAACCCGGACTCAACTGAGGTAGAAGGAACCCTTTTGGAAAGCCGGACTCAACTAGTGTAAAAGCTTCCATCTCGTATTCATATCCACTTAGTGCTAAGCATTAATTCCCATAGATTACATATTTAAGTCTTGACTTAAGCTCATATTCATGGGAGAAAGTTTTGACACTCAATCTAACATAATTCATACTATAGCTCATATATTCAATAGGTGAGAATACCCATTCAACCCTAGAATCATCATATTGTGAGAACACCTCTCACATCATACCATATTCATACATAAATGTGTACATGAGGATAATCATCCATCAACACAATAACTAGATCATAATCATATTCACTTTACTCTCAAAGTGTTCTAAAATCATATACATAAACCTCATAATCATGCATAATTCTCATACTTTGCCATTCAAGGACCATAGATCACAATCCATCAATACATCTAGAATTACTACACTAGACATGGATGATAACATAATTCAAGTAGTTCAATTACTAGATGCATAATTCTATCATATTCTACTTGCACCAATCAATACCCACACTTTGAGATTCAAATTGGGAAAATAGGGGAATTCATGGATTCTTGCGGAATTCAAGATAAAACCATATAAAAACATTAATATATCCATAATAAATCATAATTCAATCATTAAAATGAATTTGAAAGGAATCCATGAGATTGAAATCGAACCCTAACTTTTGGGATTTCTAGCTTTGAAATTGGGGGTTTTGAAGGGGCTCCATGGATGAAGGACTACCATACCTTAGCTTTGATTATCCAAAGAAATTGAGTAAAAAATCCTTCTTCTTCAAACCCTAGCTTGACTTTCTTTTTCTTGTTCCTTGGAGTTCTAAAGAGAGAGTTTTGGTGGGAAAGTGGATTTTCGATTTGGGAAATTGGAGTTATGAAGAAGATCACTTGATATGGGGGTCTTAAAACTATATATAGTTAGTCTAAATTAATACAAAACGGCGTCACTTCATGTTAACTTAAAATGGAAAAGCCCAAAGTACCCTTTAACTAATTCCCAAAAACGGTTTCCAGTCATCACCCACGACCCCCTCAAAGACGGACCGTGGTTGGACCCACGGCCCGTGATGGTGAAGCATGGTTCGGCCCCTCACCCACAAGGCATGGGGTGAGGGGGGGCCTACGGAGCGTGAGTCGCCCCTCGTGGGTCACTGTCGAGGCACATTGTTGTGCATTCCACAAGGACCCATGATTGGTCCTTAGTGTTTGAACCTTGATGTTCTTGACACGAAAACATTTTTTTAAGCTACGGGGAGGTACATTGCACGGCTCTAACCCTAACATCAAGCTCTAGTTTAGCTTACTAGTTTCTGGAATTTTACAGTAATGGCCTACCGGGGTAGAGACACTAATAGGAACAACAAGGGACTCACACACATGATGAATACCCGTAGCAAAATAAGTATACACAAAAGAATAGGTTGACCTGGGATCAAATAATATTATATCAAAATGATTACAGACTGGAACGATACCTATGATCACTGGATCTGAAGCCTCTGCCTTGGATCTACTCGGTATAGCAGAGAACTATCGTTGGTTACCACTAATATAAGAGACACTACGCGCACCAATTTAAGCTCCATGAGCTCCACCCTTGGTGCCCCCTCTAGCACTTTGAGAAGTACCACATGCTATTGTAGTTGGTGTAGAACGAGTAGCATGTGACCCAGGCTAGACAATAGAAGAAACAAGTCTGGGGAAATGCTTTGCCTTATGCCCAAACTCCTCACAAACAAAACAACCAAAGGCACCAGAACCCTGTTGAATAACCAAAAGAGTCTTCATAATCTTTCTGACCTGAGGGCCCACTATGTGTATCCTGATCGGTTTGAATAGGCCTAGATCGACTAACACCATCTGAACTCTGAACATGAATGGCATCTGATACTGGTCTACCCGTATAACCCTGTGAGCTATGACTTGAATAATCTCAACCTCTAGATGAATCACCGTTGAACTCCCCCCGGTGATGAAACCTCTTGGTACCACTGCCTTTTCTTGCATGTCAAATACTCTCAATCATCCTGGCATAGTCAATAATAGTCTGAAACGTACCACCTGATAGCATGACAGAAGTTGTGGCCTTCTAAAGATAACTGGCGAAACCATTTACCAACTTACTGATTCTTTCAAACTCTATGGGAATACTTGACATGGCAACTCATGAAAATGAGCCACATACTCAGAAACTGATAAGAAGTGTAAGACACTCCATGTCCCTCCAAAATGCCTAGGTTGAACAACATATCCAAACACTCAGTCAAAGTCATAAGCCTTCTCTCTAGTTGTGTCATCAAACCTTGGGGGTGCCAATGTAACAAATCTCTCAAAACTCTTCTCCTCGGCAATAGACATGGCTGCACTAGCAAAAACAATTGGAGTTGCGAACCTCAAAAGTGCCAAAGAAGGTACTAAAGCTGAACCATGAGTCTGAAATCCCAAACTAGGCCCCTGAATTGGCGGTGTAGCACCAACTGTAATAGGAGAACCTGTAGTGCCTAGATTATTACCAAAAGTGGGGGCACTATCCAATCTAGCCAATAACTAGACGATTAACTCATGAAGCGTTAGAGCATTGTCGGGAACCACATGAGGTTGAGCTGGTCCCCTCACCCCAGAATGCTGCTCAATAATATTATCATGCTCAAATACGGGCGCATACAATGCCTCCCTAGTTCATCTCGAGCAGAAGCTTCCCTCTCAAATTCGACTTTCACCTCTTAACGCGGAAAGAATATATTAGAGGTTTACAACACTTGATATGAATAACTCAAACGATAAGGAATCAAAGGAAAGGAATTTATCCCACTAGGTATCTTCTAGCCTCTCGAAGATAGGTACGAGCATATATGTACCGATACGCAAGCTCTACTAAACGCCCTGCTCTATAACTTATGGAACTGTTGAACCTAGCACTCCGATACCAATTTTTCATGGCCCAAAAGCTAAGTTCATGACGCCACACACTCGGAGAACCTCAAAAAGGTGTGTAAGAAAAATAAATACATATACGAGACTCCTGAAGGGAAGTCATACCACAAAAGAGAGAAAAAAAATAAAGAATATCTCCAAAACCTGGTAGCATAAGTATAAAGAGCATCTAATACATTTCTAGAATCTGAAATGCATCCCAAGTCTTCGCAAAGAAAGTTAAAGACTTTAAATGATAGATGGAGAATAATGGTGGTCCAGAAAACAGGATCTCAATACAACTCCAAAAGAGAGAACTCTGTTGGATCCAATCAACTAATACGAGGCTCACCCTGACTAGGCTCTACATCAAAGGGATAAGAGAACTAGGGGTGAGTATAATCCACAAGTACTTTGAATGCTTGACCGAGTAAGCAAAAGGAATTAATCAACTTATGAAATATACTAACGAATGCTTCCACCTGCATACAAAATCTACAAGCCAAGAGGGGTTCGTGGTTGAAAAACCATTAAAAAGCAAGAATTGGTCTCTAAATCAAGACTTTACTACTTTTCCAACTTTGGGAAAAAAACCCCAAAACCTACATTTCAAAATGCGGTCAAAAATGAAAAAATTCAGAAAAACTTTGTCAAAATCAGTATACCCACAATACAAGGACATTAAATCCTGAAAATTTATGAAAACTCATTCCAATCCAACCTTGAAATAATTTTTTGTTATTTCTCTAAATTGGGGTTTAAAATCTCAACTTAATGAATAGAAATTATAAAATATGAAAGGGGTATTCTTGGGAAAAGAGAAAAATATGATTAGAAATGCGTACCCAATGATTATAAAAGAAAAAGAAACAAAAATCACCTCAAACTGACTTTTCTAGCTCCCAAAATGTCAAAAATACGAAATGGGTTCGAATAGATATTAAACTCAGTGTTTGTATCACTAAAACCCATTTTTTGTCACTAAAAGTGTATTTATTTTGCCAGTAAAAGTGTGCACCAGCAACCATGAAAATATCTTATTTACCCTCAAAACTCACTCGAAACCTGTAAGCACGAAACAGTAGTGCAAATTCATCATAAAACATGTTTTGGAACTAATGAAATCATCGTATTTAATATAAATAGTCATGACCGAAATACCCCCTCGGAACCCATTTATGTAAAACTATTCAATTTTTTACCTAAATATCCAAATCACAACCTAAGGTCTCGGGATTCTAACTAATCATCTTACTAGACAAAACTCGACATTCCAGATTCAATGAAACTGACTGAATCCCCATATGATGCTCAAAACTCATAATATTTTAGAATCGTCATGGTACGGGATTATTTGGACTACAAGATCAAACCAGATTATAGAGCAAGATTTTTAAGTAATAGTCAACAAATTGGAATTCATTTATCAACAGATTTTTTTCTTCACCAAAGTCAACCATATAAAAAATTCTCAACTCAAAAGGGGAAAAATCACCAAAAATACACCTGATTGCATTGGGGACCACACCAACCATTCTGTAACTCAAACTAAGCATGAAAAAGCTAAGAGGAAGGGGAAAATAGTCATTTCACAATTAAAATCAAATTCACAAGAAATGAGACATTACACAAGGGTACCAATTTCCATCAACAAATTCTTCAAGCTACCAAGCATGATAAAAGAAATTTTACAAAGTTAAATTCCACATTGCATTCATCATTAGTAGCAAAAATAAATTCAAATATTTAGTTTTCACCAACATTGGTGTTTTCTTCTTCACTAAGAAAACTAGAAGGTAATATATTCAATACAATAAAACTCTACTCTGGCAATACACCCAAATGGGGAAGAATAATAATATTTTATAATTGCACAGATCCCCAATTTAACCTTGAAAGCTTTCGAAGGACCTCATTTTCCAGGTTCAAAATTTCCCTTTAAATTCTTTTTGGTTGACTTGCGTATGCACCTTTGTTTTGCATATACAAGATTGCTACTCGCAGATGCTTCACTTTCTTGTTCCAAACTCAAACGAGCTTTCCTGCGCTGGCACCTATGAAACACAAGTATCCTTTTGCGGCACATGTGTATCTTCTGGTGACTTTGTCTTCTTCCTGCATTGTACTTATGAAATGTAGGGGCACATTTGTGGCACGTGTGCTCTTGCCAATTTATAACAACTTATTTTCAATTCAAATTATTCTTTATCTTCATATCTAATAAATGTCTACACAAAAGAGGATAAGGGCCTAAAATTTCTTCAATTAACATTAAAACAAGACAGTAATTCATTGCTTAAGATTTGAATTAGTTGGTAAAATACTAATTTATCAATCACCCCACTAGGCTTTCCAAATTTTGTTAACAAAAAACTTTGAGTTGAGAAAATTAATAATCAAGAAAAGAAAATTGAGTAACAAATGTAGTGTTTTATTTTAATTATAGTGAGTGTTACAATCTCTATGATAATCCTCTAATTATCCTAACAATAATATAAACTATGTAGAACTTAAATTCAGTTTAGATTAGAGGGCTTGGGTAGTTAGTTGATCTTTAATCTTTGTCTTGAATTTGAATTTTTCACCATGAACACTTGGATGATTTCCATGAATAATGAATATAGATTTCACAAGCATGTAACTTGATCTTGAACGCCTTGATACTTGCCTTTATTCTTGAACTTGTAGCTTATAGAGAATTTGTGGTCTTAGATCCATGAGATCTCTTCTTTCTTTTTGTGCTTAATTTCCTCCCCTTTGTGAGCTATGAAGACCTATGTTTATAGTTGTAGGAAGTGGTGTAGTTGTGTTATTTAATTGGTCAGTTTGAACTGATCAATTGCATTTATATGGTGACAAGCTTCAACTTAATTTACCAGAACTTGTCATTTGCACACTTGACATAATATCATTGACTCCTTTAATTGACTTGGATTGCCACGTCATTTGACATGAGCCATAATTTCAGTCAAGGTTGTCTCAACAAGTTTGAAGGCCTAAAGCCAGACTTTATAGAGAGACCTTATTACTTTCATAAACGTATATAAATTGAGTAATTATAACATACTTAGTGTAAACCTATGTAAGAGGTCTAGATAAGTTGGATATATGCGGACATTATGAATTAAGCATGCAAATAATGTCAATTTTCAATAAAAAAATATAGAGAGAAGTATTGAAAACACCCTTAAACTCGGCGTGAATTATTAGTTCCATTTCCAAACTATTCACATCATTAAAAGAACCCCTTTACTTGACTAATTGAACTTCTATACACCTCTGATCTTGCAACATGAGTGAAATACACTTTTAAATTATTGCCAAGTTTAGAAGTGTTTCTGACACTTCTCTTGGCTTTATATTAATATCACATCCGAGACTACCCCTAGTCGTAACACGATGGTTAGAGTAACAAGTTACACCAAGCTAACCCTTGATACTAGCATAGTCATGGGGAACTAAATATGAACATGTAAAAGAACTAAAAGCAAAGCATAACGATGTACTACTAGTTCAATATATTTGTGTACACATCAATTGTAATGTAAAAAGAATATGGAATAAAATAGACTGAATACAACAACTCTATCTCACTGTCTATGAAGCCTATACTAATATTGATTATAGTAAGTCAGGACATGACCCTTCCTCCATTTAATCAATACATTCAAATAGAAATAACATACTAGAACTACAAACTGACTTGATTACTTGAAATAAGAGAACTCATCACATGTTGGCTAACAGATGTGATCCAACCGACTAGGATCCTGATTGTAAGGGCCTGAATTTACTTCACATAAAAAATGTAGGCACAAGAAGTATGTGAATCAGTACTTTGAATGTACTAAGTATAAGATATATGCATGATAATTTTTAAATTTGGGCCTGATGAATTTGAGATGCTAAACTGAATATGAAACTAAAATACATGAACGGATGCAATGATCAAGTAGTAAAACATGCAACTGATAAATACTGAAATTGAAATAACTGAATGTAAGGTCAAAAGAAATAATCTGAAAAACTAAATTGTGGGAGATACCGTTAAGCGACAATAGATCATGAGATCAATAACATGGAATCGGGTGTAACCCTCACACCAAAACGAGAGAGTCCTACTTGCCAAGGTAAGACTCTGTCTCACTATTATTGCTAAAGTGGATACACTAGCTAATGTCTATCTGAAACAAAACCTATGGTGGCACGTAGTTCTGGGAATTAGGGATTACTACTAAAGGTCCACGGATGCTAAACAGAAACCTTCATCCCAAAAATCCGCTCATTGTTAAGTAAACTCCCAACGAAAATATGTAAAATCACATAATATTAATAATCTTAGTCTTTTAAATGATAAGAATCTAGTAATAGTGTAATACCGATTCAATCATAATGACATATAAATCATAAGAATAGCTCTTTAAAAATATCATGATTTCATAACATATCAATACATAAGAGATACTTAATCGAAAACATATTAATTCATAAAAATCTGATAATTTGTGACATGCATATGAAAATAACATTATTTTGACTCATAAATTGTCACGACCCAAAAAATAGACGTGATGGCACTTGTTTATTCCCACCAAGACAAGTCAGCCTCAACCCAACGAAAATGAAAGAAATGCATAAATATAAAGCAAGAACAAGACAAAGGCGGAAAACATATTAATTCTAAACAATACCCCAAAATATATTTGTTAAGTCTACAAGCCACTAAATACATAAAGTGCAGACGTAAGAAATAAGTACATGTCTTTTTCTTTGTTTCTCAAATAGAACAAAGCTTAAGGAAGAGAAAGAATAGGGCCCGCTGGAATGATAAGTAGCTACCCCTCAAGTCCCTCGCGAGCCTCATCAAAAGAGAAGAAGAACGATCACGTCATACCAAGCTTGGTAGCTGCAAATATGTAAAAGCAAGGAGTGAGAGTACCAACAACACAATACCCAGTAAGTGACCTACTAAATAAAACCTCCTCAAACTACAACCTGCACAGAAATCAGCTCAACCTAGATATTCTATAATACACGGCTCACAAGCCCGATATCTAAAGCTCCATAGTGAGAAATCAACAATCAAATGAATCAAATAAGACAATCTCAAAGTTGAGTAATTCAGTCACACGCAATAAGTACATCAATCATAATTAACAAGAAAATCACACATAAGCATCAAATGCATCAAATCACAATAATCAAACTCTTGTCACAACAATTCACCATCAGCATAATATCAGTAGACGTAACCATTTCCCATCGGCTTTACATTAATCACTAACCGGAACAATTTTCCTTTGGCTTTATAAACACTAACCGTAAAATGACCCCGGCATAATCGCAATTCCCGGCAAAGACCTCGGCATCATAATCCATCACATGTATCATCACGGTGTTAAACAATCAATGAACAGAGGAAATATCACACCACACGAAAGAGACAACAAATCATACATTTCAAGTCCACATTCATGCTTTCAAGCATTTCATCAATTAATCAACAAGAGTCACAATAAGGAAATTCATGTCATCATGTTCATCACATAGCCTTTTTCATGTCAACCCCTTTTTATTCATTTAGATGTATCAAGTGGACAATGAAACACTTCACCCCATTCTCAATACTCCTAACGCACAACCAAAGAAGGAAGTACACAAATTCTACTAGAATACAAGGTTTAGGAGATCACTTGCCTTAAATCAATCAATATTCACTCCAAGAGTTGAGTCTTTCCCTTTAGAATCACTTCCAAAGCCACACAATCTATATACAAGCAAGTATTCACAATCACTTTTTGAAAACAACTCAATTCTCTTGAAAAGTGGGTCAATCAGCACAAAACCCAATTCTGAAAATAAGATTTGAATCCAAAATTTTATACTTGAAAACATTACTTAAGGCTTTAGGAACTCATTAGGAAAATTCATTTTGAAAAAGGACTCAAAGACAATTCAAAATCTCCATTTTAGTTAAGAGCTTGAGTTCTTGAAAAACCTCATCATTCACCAATCAAAATCTCATATTTTGATGTTAAAACCCATAAATAATCAAAGGAAAATGAAGGTTTAGGATCATAGAAGCTTACCCAAATGATTTAGCACCAAAAATTCTTTCAAAAATCACCACCAAGGATTTCCAAAGCACAAAAATGGAAAATGGGGCTTAAACCCCAAAATGGGTGGTTAAAACCCCTCTCAAATGTCGCAAAAGCGACCAGGGGTTCGCTTAACAGTAAAAGATTGGGTCTCGCATAAGCAATCAAATCTTTGCTAGTACGGAGGTCGCTTAAGTGAAGGTTATTTGAAAATCTGAAGGTCGGTTAACAGTAAAAGATTGTATTTTTAGCGGCATTTAGCACTCTTTGTAAATGTCCCTAAAGCCTATAGCCACACTGGATCTAATGGCAATTAACTAATGCCGGTAAAGACTTTATCACACTTTGTTAATGTTTATATTTATTACCGCTAAAGGTTATTTTTGTTGTAGTGTACACAAACCACAAACTCAAATCAACTTTACTCGACATTCTGGACCCAATGGAATCATCAAAACACGAATCTGAGGTCTCCTTGTCCTGACATCTGGGAAAACCATGAGAAACGAAATCACAACTAAAAAGGCTAAAACAAGCTCGAGACCTATCAAAAATCAACCAAGACCACACCTAGGCCTAAAATCATCCCCCTGAATCCAACGAAACTCTCAGAATTCCAATCCGAGCATCCGAACCCCGAATGTTGAGTAAAGTCAATCCAAAGGCTAAAATTCCACAATTTCACAACTTAGGACCTAAAATCCTCAAAAAGACTTGGAATTTGAAACCAATAACTTCACCGCTCAAATTTCACATTTCAGGATTGATGAAATTGATAAAATTTTGTTATGATACTCGAAACTCCAAAAGACACCGAAAATGACTTTCTGAACAACTTAGCCTTTTAAACTCAAAAATTACTAAATTCTCAACTTCTAACTTAAAGACCAAAACAAACTTTTCAAAACTCAATCATAGAAGACTCGGGGTCTATATCAGGAGGGCAAAATGGTAATATTCATGGACAACCCAAAAATGACAGACTGAGTCATTACGTTATCCACCACTAAAAACCATGTTCTTCCGCGAATATAAAGAAAAAGAAAGTACCTAGATCTTTGAACAACTAAGGATATCTAGCACGCACCTCTGACTCTGTCTCCCAAGTCACCTCACCAACTGAATGATGCTTCCATTGCACCTTCACTGAAGAAATCTCAGTGGTCCTAAGCTTTTGGCCTGTCTATCCAAAATAGCTATAGGATTCTCCTCAAAAGATAAGTCTGGATCTAACACAACTGAATCAAGGGAAAGTACATGGGACTCATTTGGCATGTACTTTTGAAGCATGGAAACATGAAACAAGGGATGCACAACTCACAAACTAAGTGGCAAGGCCAACTTATAGGCCACTTCTCCCACACGAATCAAAATCTCAAAGGGTCCAATGAATATAGGGCTAAGCTTTGTTTTCTTTCCTAACCTCATTACACCCTTCATAGGTGACACTCAAAGCCAAACATGATCACCCTCCATGAACGCTAAGGCTCGAACCCTCATATCTACATAACTCTTATGTCGACTCTGGGTTGTCAACAGTCTACTCTGGATCATACGAACTTCCTCCATAGCATCTCTAAGAAAATCTGCAACTAATGTATCTGTCTCAGCTGAATCAAACCATCTGATCGGAGATCTACATTGTCTATCATAAAAGCCTCAAAAGGGTCCGTCTGAATAGAAGAATGATAACAATTGTTGTAGGAAAACTCTGCTAAGGGTTAATGTCGATCCCATCTAGCACAAAAATCAATCACACTAGTTTGGAGCATGTCCTCCAACACCTGAATCATCTGCTCGGACTGACAATATGTCTGGGGATGAAAAGTTGTACTCATATCTAACCGAGTACCCAAATCATCCTGCAATGCCTTCCATAAATTTAAAGTGAACAAAGAACCTCGATCTGAGACAATAGAAATTTGTAATCCATGCAATAACACTATCTGACTGATATAAAGCTCGACTAACTTCTCCATTGTTTACTTTCTCGAACTGGGATGAAATGGGCGGACTTGGTCAACCTATCAACAACCACCCAAATGGAATCGTAAACACCCATGGTGGTAGGTAATCTCACAACAAACTCCATAGTGATATGTTCCCACTTCCAAGTAGGAATGGGCATCCTCTGAGATATACCTCCAGGCCGTTGGTGCTCACACTTGACCTGTTGACAATCAGACACCTTAAACAAAATATCCAATATCCTTCTTCATACCACACTACCAATAGTGTTGGCTCAGATCATGATACATCTTCGCCGCACCTGGATGGATGGATGAAATATCGGTAGCAATGGGCCTCCTCAAGAACCAGTCTAATCAACTCGCCTACCTTGGGCACACAAATCTTGCCTCCAATCTGCAAGACACCATCAAAATCAAGAACAGCCTTCTTGGCTTCCCCTCTCATCATCTTGTCTTGAATGTGACATAGTTTCTCGTCATCAAATTGGCACTCACAAATCTGCTCGACTAAGGAAGAACGTGTCTCAATAAAAGCAATCAAACCACCTGTTTCCTCATAAATTCGTAATCGAATGAGATACTTAGCTAATGTTTGAACATCTCTAGCCATTGGTCTCTCCTCCACACTAATAGCGGCAAGACATTGGCCTTCCCTAGATGATACAAGATGGTGATGTCATAGTCTTTTAGTAGCTCAAGCCATCTGCACTGCCTCAAGTTTAGATCTCTTTGACTAAAAATGTACTGAAGACTCCGATGATCTGTAAAAACCTCACAATGAACTCCATATAGATAAGCTTAAGCACAAACACTAGAGTTGTCAACCCTAAATCATGGGTAGGGTAGTTCCTGTCATGGGTTTCAACTATCTAGAGGCATAGGCGATCTCTTTTCCTTTATGTATAATAACACCACCTAGTCCGACTCCTAAAGCATCACAATACACGATGAATTCTACACCCTCTTTAGGTAAAGTAAAAATAGGAGCCGAAGTCAACAAGGTCTTGAGCTTTTGAAAGCTCTCCTCATACTCATCAGACCACTGGAAGCTCACAATTGTTTGAGTCAACTTGGTCAAAAGAGATACAACGATGGAGAAGTTGTGCACAAATCATCGGTAATAGCCCGCAAGTCCCATAAAACATCGGATCTCAGTAACAAACATAGGTTTGTTCTAACCTCTCACTGCCTCAATATTGGTTGGATATACTCGAATACCCTCCTTGGACACCACATGTCCCAAGAATGCCATAAAATCAAGCCAAACCTCACACTCTGAGAACTTGGCATAAAGTTTCTCTTCCCTCAATCTTTGGCATAGAGCTTCTCTTCCCTCAATCTTTGGAGTACAATCCTCAAATGTCGATTGTGATCCTCCTCAGTCTTAGAGTACACCAAGATGTCATCAATGAACACTATCATAAACTCTATAAATGTTATAAGGGTGTTAGTCAAACCAAAAGACATCACAAGAAACTCATAGTGCCCATAATGAGTCCTAAAAGTTGTCTTAGGGATATCTGATGCCCTAATATTCGGTTGATGATAGACATACCTCAAATCAATCTTGGAGAACAGAGATGCACCCTAAAGTTGATCAAGAAAATCATCAATACGAGCAAGAGGATACTTGTTCTTCACTGTCACTTTGTTCAACTGTCGATAATCAATACTCATCCTTATGGATCCATCCTTCTTTCTCATAAATAGCACAGGAGCACCCCATGGAGAAACTAGGGCGAATAAACCCCTTACTCAACCAATACTGCAACTGGTCCTTCAATTCCTTTAACTCAGCTAGAGTCATGCCATAAGGAGCAATAGAGATGGGCTTGGATCCCAGCTCTAAGTTAATAGCAAAATTAGTATCCCTATCTGGAGGAACACCTGGAAGATCAATAGGAAACACATCTGAAAACTTTTGAACCACGGACATAGAATCCATGGGGGGTGGCTCAACACTAGTATTCCAAATAAAAGCTAAATAGGACAAACACCCTCTATCAAGCAATCTCTGAGCTCTAATGAAGAAGATAACTTTGCTAGGGTAAGAACCACTAGCACCCATCCACTCCACTCTCGAGACACGTGACATCACTAAGGTCACAATATTAGCATAACAATAAAAAAAACATGATGTGGAGAGAGCAAATCCATAACCAAGATAATGTCAAAGTATACCATTCCCAAAATGATCAAATCTACCCAAGTATCATACTCGGCCAAAGAAACAAGACAGGATTGATACACTCAATCCTCCACTAACGATTCGCCCACTGGTGTAGAAATACAAATAGGCACACACATGCAATCAGACATCACATCAAATCCAACAAAAAAATAGGTAGACATAAACGAAAAAGGAGACCATGGATCAAACAGTACATACGCAGGTTGATGGCAAACTGGAACAATACTTGTGATCACAATATCAGAAGTCTCAACCTCAGGCCTCCCTGGAAAAGCATAACACTGACCATCATGGCCACCTGCAGCCTTAGTAGAACATGTACCTCCACCCTGCGGAGCTGAAGTACCCCTACTATAAGTCTTTCTACCTCTACCAATCTGAACTCTGCCTCGACCCCTGGCCAGATATGTTGAATCCCTAGTTGAAGCAGATGAATAAGAACGTTGAGGTCCTGAATGAGTCTACAAAGGAAACTGGATCATCATATGACCTAGATCCTCACAAGTAAAGCATGATCTCAACACAGATAACTTCTGATGTGAACCGGACAAACTACCATAGCCACCTCGACTAGAACCATAAGATCCTCAGGTTGGCTGCCCAGTTTCAGCTACTGGCATAGAAGCATTAACTGGACCATGACACTAGAAGGAGCAACTACCTTTATGAGAACCTCTGCCTCTAGATGAGGACCCAAAAAATTGTCCAGAAGAATGGGCCCTTTTGGCCTCCCCATACTTCTCTAAAACCATCAACTCCACCTCCTTACCGGTGCTCACAATGGACTGGAAGGATGCCCCCTCTTTGGCTACCCTACACACATAAGACCTGACGGAGAAAGTCAACCCTCTTACAAACCTTCGAACTCTCTCTGCCACATTCGGAATAGTAGTCATAGCATGCCTAGAAAGCTCACAGAAAACTGCCTCATACTCGATCACAAATAAACTGCCCTAATTCAAGCTTTCAAACCTCAATCGACTCTCCTCCCTCACACTCCAAGGAATGAAGTGATCCTTGAAGGCACTAGAGAATGCATCCCACTTAATCGGGGAAGATCTAACTGGTCTAGACCTCAAAAAAGACTTCCAATACTCTCTGACACAACCACAAAGATGAAGTGCAACAAATAGAACACCACAAACATCCATCATACCCACTGACACAAATTCAAGAACTCATGAGCATCCTCACTCTTACCACCCAAAAACTAGGGTGGTTTCAACTCCTGAAACCTCTCGTAATAGTGTTGCTCAGCTATCGTCAGAATAACCATAGGAGCAATTTGAACACCCACAACCGGTGCCAGAACCATTAGAGGCTGACCCACCTGATCCTGAATACCTGGAAGTCGCTATGGTGTACCTTTTGCACCACCTTGAGAGAAGTTGTCTAGCACACCTAACAGCCTCAACAAAGTCTCCAAAACAAAGGAGCTCCAAACTCGGGAGGAACCTGGTCCTTAGAAACCTCAACATGTGGCTTAGGAGAAGCCTCTCTAGCTCTACCTCTAGTTGGTACTGCTCCACGGGCACAACCTCTAGCCAGTGCTACTCCATGGTCATGACCTCTAGATCGGGCCTACTCTACCCCTAGCTGGGGTCTCAACAATAGCCTCGGAAATGACCTCCACTTTATAACTAGAAACAGAAGCTCTGGTCATCGGTATCTACCAAAATAACACGCGGTAACTCAGCACTAGCGAAAGTAACCACGCACGATAAAAAAGGATGAAAAGCTAAGTACATATGTCTTTGTACCGGTCCTTAAGATTCTACTTAGAATTGGCTTGTACACATGTGAGACTTATGAATGTGGGGCTTTAATACCATTTTTCACGGCCCAAAAAAATTGATGTGATGGTACTTGTGTATTCTCACTAAAACAAGTCAATCTCAACCCAACAAAAATGAAAGAAATGCAGAAATATAAAGCAAGAACAAGACAAGGGCGGAAAACTTATTCATTCTAAACAATACCCCAAAATCTTATTGTCACATGTATAAGTCACTAAATATATAAAGTGTAGAATTAAGAAATAAGTACAGGTCTCAGTCTTTGTTTCTCAAATAGAACAAACCTTAAGGAAGATAAAAAGATGACCTGCCGAGATGACAAATATCTACCTCTCAAGTTCTTCACGAGCCTCAAAAAAAGAGAATAAAAATGATCACGCTAAATCGGGCTCGGTACCTACACAAGTGTAGAAGCAAGGAGTGAGTACCAACAAAATGGTGCCAAGCAAGCGACTACTAAACAAGGCATCTAGCTAGAAAGTGAATACCCCTTACACTCCAATCGAACCTCCTCAAACTACAACCTGCACAGAAATCAGCCCAACCATGCAGTTCTATAATACACGAATCACATGGCTCAATATCTATAGTTCCATAGTCACAAATCAACAATCAAACGAATCAAATAAGTCAATCTCAATGTCGAGTAGTTCACTCACACGCAACAAGCACATCAATCACAATTAACAAGAAAATAACGCATAAGCATCAAAAGCATCAAATGCATCAAGTCACAATAATCAAACTCTTGTTAGAACCATTCTCCATTGGCATAATATCACTAGATGAAACAATTTCCCATCCGATTTACATCAAATCACTAATCGGAACCATTTCCCTTTGACTTTATAAACATTTGCCAGAAATGACCTCGCATAATCGCACTCACCGGCAAAGACCAGGCCATCATAATCCATCACATGTCTCATCGCGGTGTTCAACAATCAATGCAGACAAGCAATATCACACCACACGGAAGAGACAACAAATCATACATCTCAAGTCCACATTCATGCTTTCAAGCATTTCATCAATCAATCAACAAGGGTCACAATAAGGCAATTTACATCATCATGTTCATGACATAGCCTTTTTCATTTCAACCTCTTTCTTATTAATTTAGATTTATCAAGTGGACAGTTAAACCCTTCACCTCATTCTCATTACTCCCAACACACAAGTAACGAAGGAAGTAGACAAATTCTACTAGAATACAAGGTTTAGGAGTTCACTTGTCTTAAATCAATTAATACACACTACAAGAGTTGAGTCTTCTCCTTCTGATCACTTCCAAATCCACAAAATCTATATACAAGCAAGTATTCGTAATCACTTTCTGGAAACAACAATACCAATATTGATTCTCTTGAAAAGTGGGTCAATCAACACAAAACCCAATTATGAAGGCAAGGTTTGAATTCAAAATTCAATACTTGAAAATATTACTCAAGGCTTTAGGAACTCATTGGGAAAAATCATTTTGAAAAAAGACTCAAAACATTTCAAAATCTCCATTTTAGTTAAGAGCTTGAGTTCTTGAAACACCTCATCATTCACCCATCAAAATCTCATATTTTGATATTAAAACCCAATAATAATCAAAGGGAAATGAAGATTTAGGATCATAAAAGATTACTCAAATGATTTAGCATCGAAAAGCCTTAAAAAAATCGCCACCAAGGGTACCCCAAGCTCAAAAATGGAAAATGGGGCTTAAACCCCAAAAATGGCAGGTCAAACCCCTCTCAGATGTCACAAAAGCAACCAGGGGTTCACTAAGAGAACCTCGGTAAAAGATCGGGTCTTGCTTAACCAATCAGACCTTTGCTAATGCGGAGGTCGGTTAAGCGAAAGTTCTTCACAAATATGAAGGTCAAAAGGGGTTGACCTTTTGCAAAAGCGGCCCAAACCTTGCTATAGAAGCCTCGCAAGACTGAGCCATCTCTCATGAACGCGAAGTGCACCAAAACATAGACATCGAAAAATCAACCTACCCGCAAGATTTGTTCAGAACCCTGTACACACAAACAAAATATGCAAATCAATTATACTCGATGTTCCACACTCAGTGAAACTGTTAAAACACGAACCTGAGGTCTCCTTGACACAACTTCCATGAAAACCCCAAGAAACCAACTCACGCCTAAAAAGGCTAAAACAAGCTCGGGACCTCTCAAAAATTAACCCAAACCTCACCTAGGCCTAAAATCATCCCCTGAATCCAACGAAACTCTCAAAATTTTGATCCAAGCATCCGAACATTAAGTGTTGACCAAAGGCTAAAATTCCACGATTTCACCACTTAGGACCTCAAATCCTCAAAAAGACTCGGAATCTTATACCAAAAATTCTCACCGCTTAGATTTCACATTTTGAGAATGATGAAATCGATGGAATTTCATTCCAATACTTAAAAATCCAAACGACACCAAAAAACTACTTTCTTCACAACTTAGCCTTTTAAACTCAAAACTTACCAAATTCTCAACTTTTAACTCAATGTTGAAAACCAACTTTTTAAAACTCAATTATAGAAGACTCGGGATCCATATTAGGAGGGTAAAATGGTAAATTTCAAAAGTCAATCATAAAGACTCATAAATCATAAGAATAGCTCTTTTAAAATATTATGATTTCATAACATATCAATTCATAAGAGATACTTAATCAAAAGCATATTCATTCATAGAAATCTGATTATCTGACACATGCATATGAATATAATGCAGTTTTGACTCATAAATATTTACATACTATGGGTTATTAGATATACCATTGAAACCATGGAATTATAATCAAACTCGTGAAATTAAGGACTAGTCATAAAGAAAAAAAATGAATTTCAATAAGAACTCACGAAGATCATAGAAACCCTAGTTTAGGAGAAATTATAACTTGAAGAAATTGGGGATCCTTTGGGACTTAATGGGTGAAGGGAGATCCATTGATGAAACTTGAATGAAAATCTTGATATAATCATTGAACTTGAACTTAAATATAATTTCTTGAACTTTTTCATAAAATAATACATTTGAAATTAAAGATAATTGGTATGTCGCGATTTTACTATCTTTAGAAAAAACACTTTCGAAATATTCTAAGTATAAAACAATTTAAGAAATATACTTAGAAAGAGTGTCGCCACTTAATTTTTTAAAGAAATTAAGAAAACTTATTTAAAAAGGTCTTAATAGATAAACCTTTAAAATTTTAGAGAAAATGGGCAAGAGGTTCTTATTTCTAGTTTAAGAAGGTATTAACACTTTAAAGTAGCCGCTAACACACGATTATCCAATGACTTGAAAGATATTTGACTAACTCTTTGGGAAAACGATTTAACACAAAACTATTTACAATATTTGATTAACTTTGAGAAAATAGTTAAACAAAGAACATTTTTAAATTTTTAAGAAAAAAGGGACCTTAACTGAAACATTTCAGTTAAATTGCAAGTGATTAGGACTTTAACAAATTAGATTAATTAAAATTTATTTGTATCATTTCAAAGATAATAACTTAAACGTAATGAATCCATTAAAGCAAAAAATTTTAAAATTAATTAAGGCAAGTGAAAAGTTTTGACTAGGAATATTTGATTAAGTAAATAATGAATAAAGAGTTGATAAAATGGAATTCATTGAAAAACAACACAAAGAAAATAGTTCATCTTTTGGGGAATTCGACTAAGTTAATTAACAATTCTAGAGTTAGAATAATCACAAATCATAAACAAAATAGAGATTAGAAAGGACTTGGATCATTGACCCAAATCAGCCAACTCAAGATATTGGGCTTGAGAGTCAAATTTCTGCCATTTCCTTTGAACTTTGGCTCAAAAAATTCATTCATGCTCTTTTGCCTTGTTGTTAGCCTTTGGCTGCTACTATTGCATTGAGCTTTTAGCTCATGTATTTCAGCTTCCTTTTCTCTAAACACTCAAGGCTGACTCGATAATGATTCTCTACTCAAAAGAATGCGAGGAATCAGTCCAAAGTGGACTCTGATTGGTGTCACATATTAACAAAGAAAGAGAGATAAGGGTTAATGTCTATACTTGTACAGAAACAGATGAGAGAAATAGAACAGTGCATCATCCTTTAAATCTTATTGTCTAAGGAATAGAAGAATAATGCAGCAAGAGCAATGAATTATAAAGCACCAAGAACCAATTGTAATTTAGTGCTACACTACCCATTAGACCCAAAATAAAGACATAATTAAAAGATGAACACAAATTAAACACGCAGAAGCATTAATTACTACTACTCTCTTCACTGGGGCAAGACCAAAATAAAATCATGTGAATACCATATCAGTCCCTATAAGTTCAACACTTTACTCTCTACAGCTGATCATAACTTGTCATATATGTGTGAAGAAATTAACTCATAATTTTGACAAAATAGTGGAGATGATAATATCAAAAATCTCTATACATTCAACACCTTGTTCAGATAAGAATATGGAGAAGGGTCAAAAGTATTTATAGCATAGTGATTGAATCAGCACATGGTAAAGAAAAACATAGGACAACATACAAATAGAAGACAACCTCATCTAAATATTGAGTAAACATTTGCAAGAGAACTATTACAAAATGATTAGGATGACTTAAGTTAAGTCGACACTTCACATTAAATTCGATACATACTAAGGACTGAAGAAATTATAAACACCGAACAGATTTCATGTTCGACAAATTGGGGGCCAAAGTACATCATAGTAGGTAGTGGATATGCTAAGCTAAAACAATGTTCAAATAAAGATAGAATAAGCATCAGGTCATCAAACAACAAGGAATCAAGGCTAGATAAACTAATATTACTAACAAAATATATGAGCCGCGCATTGTACGGAAAAAAAAACATACACAACCAGTTTTAACCAAGAGGGAAATTGGTCCTTCTGTTCAATAATACAATCACGGATTCTGTTACCTAGTGGATATAAAAGAAGAAACCAAGATGACAAGACTATGGCCTTTAAGACAAATAAGAACAGTACCACTGGTTTCTTTTTACAACTTAACCAACAGTTCCATTTTTTAACAAATGAGTTGCTACCTCAAAGAATCTTAAACAATCAAATACCACAACACTTTTAACTATTACATGCTTTATCAACTCGTGATCAATTTAAAGACATAAACTAACCCACACGTAATACAGGGAACTGGGATCAAGCTAATGAAGGGGTAGAATTTATTCAAATTAACATTACTTTAAGACAGGGAGTAACTACATCTAACAGAAAGGACTCAATGCATCATGTCTTGTTACCTGAACAATAACTAATATGAGAATTATGAACTTAACACAAAGAATTAAAGGCTAGGCAATTGGAATAAGAGAAGTAGGCAGTAAACTTGAAAGAAAAACATCAACTGAAACAAGCTAATATTTGGAATGTAATGACCCGTAAAATGAATAAGTGAAACTAGAGCCTAACTAGTGAGTGTGTGAGTTTGTCATGAGGTTTGAGGTGGTTTAGTGTTGTCCTTAGCTTTGGTTGAGGGGTTTAGGAGTCAAACATCAACGTACGACTCCCCAAGGACCACCCTAGGGGTCCTTGAGGAGGACAGTTAGCCTAACCCCAAGACCCAAAGATTGAAATTTGTTGCTCAAAATGGAGTGACCTACAGAAAGGAACCACGCCCCGTAAGTCCATCCAAAGTCCGTGAATGGCATCCGTAGGTCAAGGGCCTATATTACAAGTTGCATCCCCAGACCACGGACCAACAGGACATTCCGTTAGTGGACTCACGGTCTGTGGGTCTAGGGCATGAGTCACTACCAGCATTTTCTGGTTTTGACTCGGCTAAGGTAGGGCCTTTTGGTAATTTGTTAATTAATTGTTTGAAGTGTTTGGATGGTTATTTTAGGTTTATTAAGACATTTTAAGAGTATTAAAACATTAAAACACTCATTTAGATTTCATTACTCAAATCAAACTTCCCCTCCCCTCTAAAAGTTCTCTCTCTAGAAACCTCCATTGGAAGTGAAGACTTCAAGATTCCAAGGTCAAATCTTCAAGTTTTTCAAGGGATTTTTGTGGATTTCCTCCATTAAAGGTATTGTGATCTTCATCCTTGACTTAGTTTCTTTCAAGGAGCCAATCTCAAAAGTGATTCCAAGTCTCCAATGGTTTCTCTAAAACCCTAGTTTTCAGTCTATACATGGGTTCGATTCTAAATGATTTCCAAAGACTTTATTGCATTGATATATGAATGAATTATGGATTTAAATATGAATTAAGATGATTTCTTTCTAGAACCCATGTTTTCCCTCATTTTCCTAAATTTTAATTTGTGATTGGGAGTTGATTATGCAAGTATGTTGACTTGTTGATGCTTATATTGAATTAAGTGACTGAATCATGTCAATTTCATTATCTATTGTAGTATCTTGGATTTCAAGACTGATGTTGGTTCTTAGCCTTGAAGTGAAAGTAATTATCAAATTACATATTAAAGTAGAATTGTGCTTGATCTATTGATCCACTTAGAAGGTGGAGGTGTTTACTTACTATGTATATTGTGGTATTGAATTGATGGATGTCTTCCTTGTACCTCTATATATGAAGGATCTATGTGTGATCATGATGGAAAGTATGTGTGTGTGATTTCAATAAATGTATAATGATCATGATAAGAATGAAAGTGTGTTATGATTGAATGTTATTTCTCAATTAACACCTATGAATGATGAGGCTATATGTGAAAGGTTATTCATATACACACACACTCATGAATGACTAATGAATGAAGTTCTATGATAATGTTAATGATGATGGGTTAATTGAAAGGCTATTCTCAATTTTACTCTAATGAATGATAATGACTTGTTGTGAAAGCACTTTCTCACAATAAGGGATTCTTACGTGAAAGGCTATTCTCATCTTTGAATCTATGAGCTTTCCAATGAATGAATGTTGGGTTTGAGATGGATGCCCATACGTGAGTTGAGGTGGGGTATCTAGTACCAATCTCTTATCCCATAATAATGAAAGAATGTTGGGTTTGGGATGGATGACCTCACGTGAGTTAAGGCAGGGTATCTAGTAACAATCTCTTATTCCATAATGAACGAATGTAATGAATGTTAAATACTCTGTGGGGAATAATGCTAAGCACTGAGTGGATATGGATTGAGATGGATACTCATACGTGAGTTGAGAAGGGGTATCTAGTAACAATATCTTGAGATGGATACCCATACGTTAGTTGAGACGGGGTATCTAGTAGTAATCTCCATATCCCTTAAACTATGTTCCCACATAGATCTAGCTAGTGGATCCACTTAAGCTAAAAACAATGGTCTTACCTTAGGCAAGTAGGAATCCCTTGTCCGGTGAGGGTGACACCAGGATTCCATGAATTTCTCACATGGTCTATGTCGGTTAAGGATTACCCCCACAAAGAATGTTAATGAACTATGGCTTCTTAATAATGTACTACTTAGTGTGGGTGGTGGTATGGGATGCCATCTATGCATTGCACAAGTAGGTTTTGAGAGAGGTTGTGGTGTGTTCCTTTATAATGTTAAGTGTAATAAATGTGCTCTTATGATGATGATAATGAAGAATGTTGATCTAATGTCTAAATGAATGAAAGTGCATTTAATGAGATGAAGCTAATGAAGGATGAGACTGATGCTAGAATTAGATGATGCATGTTATACTTGGATTGTATTATGAGTTACTTCATTGTCATGACTTAATGAATATGAATGTGCCTTGCCTATGGTGACTTCAAAGGAGTACTTAGTTTGAGTAGTAGTATGGGATGCTACTTGCACATTGCACAAGTATGACTTAGAGTTATCTTAGGTTATGGTCCTTATATGTTGATATGACTTGTGTAATGTTTGTCTCTTGTGTATTAGTATTGTGTAAGGATGGAAAGGTTGAATGGTAAGTTCACTTTTGGTGACCTTGAGGTGATACTTTGGTGTGGATGGTGGTATGGGATACTATGCATGCATTGCACAAAGTATAGCTTGAGGGCTACTTGAGGTGAGGACTTAATGTGAAGGTAGTGTTTTATATGTAATTATGTTCTAATGTGGTTAAATGACTTGAATGTTGGTTGTGGTTGAATATTATGCCTCTTATGTTTATGTTTATGAAAGTTTTATCGAAATGGCATATATCATGACTTTCAAATAAAATGTTTGTTTTAAGCATGTTTTGCATAGCTATCATACTTAGTACTTAATTGTGCTAACCCCATTCTTCCTCATGTTTACTACAAGTGTAGGTTCCGGCAATTGAGTGGTTTTCTCTAGTGAAGCTTTGACTTGAGTTCCCCAAGACTAAGTGGTATGTCCTCGTAGATCGAGGACAAGTGTTTAGATGTGCCCTTCTTTTCTTGTAATAGACAACGTTAGTGTTTTCGATTGTAAAGGGTCGTGACCCTATCTTGTTCAAAGTATGTTGTTTAGATGGCCATGTGAGACAATAGACTTCGTCTTGTTTTTAATGATTTACATTGTTGGATTTATAAAAGAAAAGTTTTAAATTCCACAATATTTCTAAGTATCTTATGTTATGAATGCTATGAGGCTTGTATAAGACCCATTCGGGGTCGAGTATACTGTGTCACTTTCGGGGTGCAAACTCGGGTCGTGACAAACATGGTTTCAGAGTAAAAGGTTTTGGGAATGGTCTATTGGATTGATGTCTCACAAGCCACGTCTAGTAGAGTCTTGTTCATCGATGTGAGTTGTGACACATCTATGAGTGAGAGGCCATAGAACGTTAGGAAGTTACACTTCTGTCATATTCTTTGAGTCATTCCATAGAGTTTAACTCTAGAATGTCTCTCTCTTATTCCTTATCCGGTGGTCTTTAGGGTATGACCACTTGAAAGGAGTATGCTAGAAGGTGTTAAGGAGAAAGAGGTGAGTTTTGATGTTTATGGTTTGTGACTTGTTAGATTTGAGGTGATAGAATGTGATGTTGTATTAAGTATGAAAGTATTGTTTTATGGTTATGTTTTGTTGATGATAGAACCCGTCTTAGTTATAATGAGTTTTGAGGTATGTTAAAAGAGTTGATGAAATGGGGTGTTTTAGAAATGCCTAGGTGTGTGAACTGAGTAGACTCCTCTAAGAAGGGTAGAAGTGCATTTATCATGATATAGAATCATCTTGTGAAATGAGAGTAAAGGACTAGTGATGTCATGTTCTGACCTTAGAATGGAAAGAACTGAAGTTTAAAAGAGTTTATATAGGCTTACTCCCAAGTGGGGAGATAATTTGCTTAGATGGTAAGGCCTTTTAAGTGATCTTGATGTTCATGAGTTAGGATTGCTTGATGTTCTCACCTTATGAGGTCTAGTGAGTTTGAGGAGTTTAGATCCGGTGTGGTAGACTCATATGAGACCTTGAGTGGAGTTGGTAAGGTTGTTTGTGAGCAAGAGTTGCTTAATGAGGACCTTCCTAGTTTAAAGGCACCGGTATGATGATAGTTCCTTAAGGTTGTGAATGTCTTGTTGAGGTTCTTATGTCGTTTTCATGTTAGCCTTAGTTGGGTTTTCTCCTAAGTGGGGGATAGTATGTTGAGTAGTAAGGTTGTTGAGAGTTTTGATATCCTTATATCTTTCCTTCTATTCCTATTCAAGCTTGAGACCAAGAGTTCCTTGTAGTTTGTTTCATGTTTTGGAGTCATGTGTGAATATGTGTTTCCATGGTCTCCTTTTGTTATGCATGTTCTAGTTGAATTCTTGTTTATATGAGGAAAGGAGTTTTCATGATTTATTGTTCCTCATGTTGATTTGTACTTGGTATGAGTTATCTATATGCTTCATGAGGTTAAATGTTGAACATGCCTAATGTGCTTTTATGAAGAAATTGCATAATGTGTCTAATGATGTTGTGATGAGCGTGATATAAGTTAGAGAAGGTAATTCCTTCAAGGTAATGAAAAAAAATGTTGAAGTTATGTTGCATAATGAGTTTGTAGAAGTAGTTCCTACTATATTGTTTTGCTTTGAGCTTTTTGATGTAGAGTTGATATTTCCTCCTAGTTTTGTGCATTAATTTATAATGGTGCATGCATGATGGGCTGCTAGTCTTGATTCGTTAATCCCTTAATGTGTTTAAAGTGTCATTCGAGGATGAATATTTTTATGTGGGCACTAATGTAACGACCCGTAAAATGAATAAGTGAAACTAAAGCCTAACTAGTGAGTATGTGAGTTTGTCATGAGGTTTGAGGTGGTTTAGTGTTGTCCCGAGCTTTGGTTGAGGGGTTTAGAGGTCAAACGTCAAGGTACGACTCCCCAAGGACCACCCTAGGGGTCCTTGAGATGGACCCTTAGCCTAACCCCAAGACCCCAAAGATTGAAATTTGTTGCTCAAAGTGGAGTGACCTACGAAAAGGGACCACGCGCCATAGGTCCATCCACTGTCCGTGGATGGCCTCCGTAGGTCAAGGACCTATGTTGCAAGCTGCATCCCCAGACCACGGACCAACAGGACTGTCCGTTAGTGGACTCACGGTCCGTGGGTCTAGGGCGTGAGTCTCTACTAGCTTTTTCTGGTTTTGTCTCGGCTAAGGTAGGGACTTTTACTAATTTGTTAATTAATGGTTTTAAGTGTTTGGACGGTTATTTTAGGTTTATTAAGATATTTTAAAAGTATTAAAACATTAAAACACTCATTTAGATTTCATTACTCAAATCAAACCTCCCCTCCCCTCCAAAAGTTCTCTCTAGAAACCTCCATTGGAGGTGAAGACTTCAAGATTCCAAGGTCAAATCTTCAAGTTTTTCAAGGGATTTTCGTGGATTTCCTCCATTAAAGGTATGGTGGTCTTCATCCTTGACTTAGTTTCTTTCAAGGAGCCAATCTCAAAAGTGATTTCAAGTCTCCAATGGTTTCTCTAAAACCCTAGTTTTCAATCTATACATGGGTTCGATTCTAAATGATTTCCAAAGGCTTTATTCCATTTATTTATGAATGAATTGTGGATTTAAAGATGATTTAAGATGATTTCTTCCTATGACCCATGTTTTCCCCAAATTTCCTAAATTGTAATTTGTGACTGGGATTGATTGATTATGCAAGTATGTTGAATTGTTGATGCTTATATTTAATTAAGTGATTGAATCATGTCAATTTCATTATCTATTGTAGTATATTGGATTTGTAGATTGACGTTGGTTCTTATCCTTGAAGGGAAGGTTATGATCAAATTACATATTGAAGTAGAATAGTGCTTGATCTATTGATCCACTTGAAAGGTGGAGGTGTTTACTTACTATGTATATTGTGGTATTGATTTGATGGACATATTCCTTGTACCTCTATATATGAAGGATCAATGTGTGATCATGATGTAAAGTATGTGTGTGTGATTTTGAATGAATGTATAATGATCATGTTTAGAATGAAAATGTGTTATGATTGAATGTTATTTCTCAATTAACACCTATGAATGATGAGGCTATATGTGAAAGTTTATTCTCACAAACACACACTCATGAATGACTAATGAATGATGTTCTATGATAATGTTAATGATGATGGGTTAATTGAAAGGCTATTCTCAATTTTACTCTAATGAATGATAATGACTTGTTGTGAAAGCACTTTCTCACAATAAGGGGATTCTTAGCTAAAAGGCTATTCTCGTAATTGAATCTATGAGCTTTCCAATGAATGAATGTTGGGTTTGAGATGGATGCCCATACGTGAGTTGAGGCGGGGTATCTAGTAGCAATCTTTTCTCCCATAATAATGAAAGAATGTTGGATTTAGGATGGATGCCCTCATGTGAGTTGACACGGGGTATCTAGTAACAATCTTTTATCCCATAATGAACGAATGTAATGAATGTTAAATACTCTGTGGGGAATAATGCTAAGAACCGAATGGATATGGATTGAGATGGATACTCATACGTGAGTTGAGGCGGGGTATCTAGTAATAATCTCTTGAGATGGATGCACATACGTTAGTTGAGGCGGGGTATCTAGTAGCAATCTCCCTATCCCTTAAACTATGTGCCCACATAGGTCTAGCTAGTGGATCCACTTAAGCTAAAAACAATAGTCCTACCTTAGTTAAGTAGGAATCCCTTATTCGGTAAGGGTGACACCAGGATTCCATGAATTGCTCACATGGTGTATGTCGGTTAAGGCTTACCCCCAAAAAGAATGTCAATGAACTATGGCTTTTTAAGAATGTACTACTTAGTGTGGGTGGTGGTATGGGACGCCATCTATGCATTGCACAAGTAGGATTTGAGAGAGGTTGTGGTGTGTTCCTTTATAATGTTAAGTTTAATGAATGTGCTCTTATGATGATATTAATAAAGAATGTTGATCTAATATCTAAATGAATGAAAGTGCGTTTAATGTGATGAAGCTAATTAAGGATGAGACTTATGCTCGAATGAGATGATGCATGCTATACTTGGATTGTATTATGAGTTACGTCCTTGTCATGACTTAATGAATATGAATGTGCCTTGCCTATGGTGACTTCAAAGGACTACTTAGTGTGAGTAGTAGTATGGGATGCTACTTGCACATTGCACAAGTATGACTTAGAGTTGTCTTAGGTGATGGTCCTTATATGTTGATATGACTTGTGTAATATCTATGTCTCTTGTGTATTAGTATTGTGTAAGAATGGAAAAGTTGAATGGTAAGTTCAGTTTTGGTGACCTTGGGGTGGTACTTTGGTGTGGATGGTGGTATGGGACGCTATTCATACAATGCACAAAGTATAGCTTGAGGGTTACTTGAGGTGAGGGCTTAATGTGAAGGTAGTGGTTTATATGTGATTATGTTCTAATGTGGGTAAATGACTTGAATGTTGGTTGTGGTTGAATTTTATGCCTCTTATGTTTATGTTCATTAAGGTTTTACCAAAATGGCATATATCATGACTTTCAAATAAAATGTCCGTTTTAAGCATGTTTTGCATGGATATCATACTTAGTACTTAATTGTGCTAACCCCATTTTTCTTCATATTTACTACAAGTGTAGGTTCCGGCAACTGAGTGGTTTTCTCTAGTGAAGCTTCGACTTGAGTTCCCCAAGACTAAGTGGTATGTCCTCATAGATCGAGGACAAGTGTTTAGATGTTCCTTTCTTTTCTTGTAATAGACAATGTTAGTGTTTTCGATTGTAAAGGGCCGTGACCCTATCTTGTTCAAAGTATGTTGTTTAAATGGTCATGTGAGACGATAGACTTCCGCTTGTTTTTAATGATTTCGATTGTTGGATTTAATAAAGAAAAGATTTAAATTCCGCACTATTTCTAAGTATCTTATGTTATGAATGTTATGAGGCTTGAATAAGACCCCTTCGGGGTCGAGTACGCTGTGTCGTTTCCGGGGTGTAGACTCGGGTCGTGACATGGAAAATAACATAACTCCACATTTTGACACTAGCTCAACTGTAAGGGGGTAAACAACTTTTAAACACATTTTTTAGACAAAATGAAGTCATAGACTTGATCAAACTAAGAAATGAGCCAATAATGAGATCGGAAAATGTAAAAATGGGGTTGTTAAATCCAGAAAGCAAAAAAAAGATAGAGTACTACTACCACATTAACTGATTTTGTCATTCTGCACCTATTGAAAAATAACGACTATCAACATCAAATAAGAAAGGATCTGGTGCTTGAAGGTCGAGTAAGGTATAGCCAAAATAAGTTCAACAATGTTCAATGTAACACCTCAGATTAAAAAAGGCAAGAAAATTTCAGTTTTTCTCAAACCCAGTGTCAATACCGACGACACCATCCATGGCCCGTAAGTGCGATGATGGTCTATCGATGGTGGCGTGGTCCACGAAATGAATTTTTCTAAAGATATCTAGTTTAAGTACTTTGTGACAGTTCACCAAGACGGCCCGTCATCCATTCCACATGTCGTAGATAGGTTTTGTAGATGTTAGAAAGATTTCAAGGTCATAAGTTGAGAATGACGACCACGACCATAGGTCAGCACCGTCATTCGTGGTTCAAAGATTGAGTCACTAAAACCAACGACGGCCGATCAGTATGGTCCATATGTGGAACCACGGATCGTAGGTCTGGCCGTTGGTGAGGGACGGCAGCTATTTGGAAAGAAAGGTCTTTTGAATCAAACTCAAACAGTTATATTTTTTAGCACAAATCTAATTAGGTGTCCAATGACCTATCAAATAAATAAAATTGAATCTTCTTTCCAACGCCACTGAGTTTGTTAAAATCCAAGCTCAGAGTAAAAGATTATGCTCGTTTAGTGAAGCCCGGTAGGCAAACCATGAACGACGACCCAGTCGACGGATGGTAGTTCAAACAACGGTCCGTTAGTCCCGTAGTAGATGGCACTTCGTCAGTTTTTAAGTCAGGGGTTATTGGGTCTTTTCCCAATTGTTTCAACTCAATACAATGTCGTTTTGCTCTCTAATAGAAGCCTATATAATATTTTAAAACCCCCAAATCACCCAAACTAAATTCATTCTCTCAAATTCTCAAAACAAGATCAAACTCCTGCTCTCAAATATTTCTCTCCCTAGAAGTTGGAACAAGAAAGCTAGGGTTTCAAGATCAAGCCTCCAAATCCTCCATTGATTCCAAGCTTTTGGCATCAAGGTATGATAGTTTTCACCTATGGAGCCCTTTCCTCCATGGAGTTCCCAAATTCTCCAATTTACAAAGTTAGAATTCCCCAATTGAGTTAGGGTTTTCTTCCATGTCATGGGCTCCTTTCAATGTTGATTTATTTGATTCATTTCTGAATTTGTATGCATGAATTGAAGTAATTGCATGTTTTTAAGTTGATTTCCCATGAACTCATGCATAGTTCATGTTTTCTAAGCTATGTTGATATAATGTGGGTCTTGAACTACGAAACATGAATTTATGAAGATATGCATGTCTTTTTTATGAGATTGATGTGATGAAATTTAGGATACATTGACTTTAAAAATATGATGAAACTTATGGATTATTGAAAAGAATCCATGTTCATAAAAATATGTTTATGACTTAAGAAAGGTTATAGATGAGATTGTATATATGTTCTATGAAGCTTAGCCACATGACATGAATGACATCTAGATTTACCCTCAATGCTTTCCGGGCTATTTTCCTAAATTAGGTCTTAATTAGTATGGTATCCGGATATGCTATCAATGATTATAGTCCACGATTTCAAAACTATGTCCATTAGTATTAGTAGGGCATCTCTAGCATCAAGTGAATGAATGTGGGCCTTAAAAGCTATTATGAAAAGAGCATGGACGGTGAAAAATTTTCTCACGCATAGTCTAAAGAGCTATCCTATGATAAGACAAGTGGCGACTACACATGTCTTTTAAATATAAGACAAGTTTAGAGTAATAACTACTCAGATCATAAGAAGCAGCCAATACCTATTCATCTGGAAAAGCATTATTAATTTCAGCCCTATCACCAAGCTTTAGCATAACCTCTTCCTCCAATCTAGACAATTGATCGGCAACTTGATTTTCGATCCCCATTCTATCTTTTACCAAAAAATCAAACTCCTGCCGCAACAATACTCATCTAATCAACCTCGATTTTGCATCCTTCTTCGCCATCATATACCTCAATGAAGAATGGTCAGTATGCACTATGACCTTAGTACCAAGCAAGTAGGATCGAAATTTTTCGAATACGAAAACCACCGCAAGAAGCTCTTGTTCAGTTACCGTACAGTTCTTTTGGGCCAAATTTAGAGCTTTGCTAGCATAGTAAATAGGATGGAGAATTCTCTCTCGCCTCTGTCCCAATACCACACCAAGTGCCACTCCACTCACATCACACATTACCTCAAACGGTTGTCCCCAATCCGGTGAAATAATGATAGGTGCAGTAACTAACTTCTCCTTCAACTCTTCAAATGCTCTTAGACAAGCATCATCAAAATAGAACTTACACTCCTTCTCGAGCATTTTGCACAATGGATGTGCAATTTTTGAGAAATCTTTGATGAACCTCCTATAAAAAAATGCCCAAGAAAACTCCTAACACCTTTTACATAGATAGGTGGAGAAAGTTTTCTATCACCTCAACTTTCACTTTATCTACCTCAATGCCCTTCTCAGAAATCCAATGACCTAGCACTATACCTTCTTTCACCATAAAATGGCATTTCTCCCAATTGAGCTTATGTTCAACACCGAGGGTATATTGAGATGCAAGCTCTTCCATTTTGAGGTCAGGTTTTTTAGAAGCAATCCCATTATCCCTTATCGATGTTCCCCCATAGGATGATGTCTAGATAGATATTATCTAGTGGATCCACTTTAGCTCAGATTCATGGTCTACCTTGGGAAGTAAGACAACTCTTTACGGTGTGGGAGACACCGGGGGATTATGTTATAGCTCACATAGTCTTTATGTCGGTTAAGGCTAATTTCCACAATAATAATGAACTAAGGTTACTTCAGGAAGTACCTCTCATGTGTTCAAAGAAGGTTTTACTTTCATTGATCATGATTTTGTTTTACGTTTTCTAACCTTTTTATCTTATGTTGACTTGGTCTTTGCATATCATGAAAATGTCTGTTTTAGCATAATTTCATACTTTTATGCATGGCTATCATACTAAGTGCATTTTTGTACTAACGCAAATGTAGGGTCTGACATTCAAGGTTCTTAGTTTCGTGGCTAGAGGTTGTTGGAGAGATTCCAAATTGTGGTGAGTCCTCATATTCCGAGGACCGAGCTTGATTTCCCTTTCAGTTTTTGGGACTTGATGTACTACTACGCCCCGACAAACTCTTATGTACTAGATGGCTTTGAGACGATGTTTAGATTTTTGCTTTTTATCTATAAAACTTTTATATGTTGAAACTATCTTTTAAGTCTTTTAAACTCAATTATCTTGTATGATGTATGCTAAGTGTCTTGTATGGGGCCTTTCGGGGTTTTGTACGCCATATCACGTCTAAGGTGTACCTTGGATCGTGACAAACTTGGTATTCAGAGCACAAGGTTTAGAAAGGTCCTAAGATGTCTCATAAGCCACGCCAAGTAGACTCTTGTTCATGAGTGTGAAGTGTGCCACATTTATGAATGAGAGGCTATAAGATGTTTAGGAAGTTCCACTTCTTTCATTACACCAAAGTCGTGTGATAGAGTTTAACTCTAGATGTCTTTCTCTCCTAACCCATATTTATGCTTTTCAAAATATGCCTCCACGAAGGAATCTCGTGAGAATGAATAGGAATGTTCGTCAAAATGTGAGACAAGAGGTTCCCCAAGTCTCAGTCAACCCTTTGGCAGAACAAGTGATTAAAGATGAGTTTCAAGCCGCATTTCATGAATTGGACCAAGCTATGATGGCTCAAACAAATAGAAAAATTGTGGCTCCTTTGAACACAAGGGTGGGTACGACGGCAACAAGGGTGAGGAACTTTATTAGAATAAATCCTCCGAAATTTCATGGGTCTAAAGTTGAGGAAGATCCTCAAGAGTTCATTGATGAGGTGTATAAGGTGTTGATGATCATGGGAATGACGTCGGTGGAAAAGGTGGAATTGGCCGCTTATCAACTTAAGGGTATCTCACAAGTTTGGTTCAACCAATGGAAAGAAGAGAGGGCGGTAGATGCGGGTCGTATTGATTGGGTGAAATTTAAGGTTGCTTTTCTTGATAGGTTTTTCCCCTTAAGATGAGAGAGGCAAAGGCACTTGAGTTCTTTAACCTTCGTCAAGGAGATATGAGTGTGAAGGAGTATACTTTGAAATTCACACAGTTGTCTAAATATGCTCCAACTATGGTTGCCAATCCAAGGGCAAGGATGAGTCTGTTTATGTAAGGTGCTTCCGACTTAGTGGTAAAAGAATGCCTAACCGCCATGCTTGTTAAGTAGATGGATGTCTCCCGTATGATGGTTCATGCATAACAAATAGAAGAAGAAAAGCTTAAGGAGAAAAATAGGGATTCAAAGAGGGCAAGAAGGGATTGGTGATTCTTCACATTCGAGGTCCGATGGAGGTAATCATTCTCAAGGTATGGGTTCTAGTGAGCGAACGTGGCCCGAGTGTAGGGAGTGTGGGAGAGGACATAAGGGTGAGTGGCTAGCTGATTCAAATGCATGATTTGGTTGTGGAAAGATGCATCATAAGATAAGGAATTGTCCAACAGTTACTAGGAATGGGGGAGATAATCGTCAACGTTCTGAACCCACCCTTCCTCCGGTTCTAGTGGTGGTCAGAAACAAGATCGGTTCTATGCTCTTCAAACTCAAGAATATCATAACGGTTCCCTGGATGCGGTAATTGGTAAGTTAAGGTCTTTTAGCCTGTGGTTAGGCATTGCTTTATATTTAGTGTTTCGGCGGATATAGTAAGATTCCATGCATGTAGATTGTGTTTGGAGTAGTCCGTAAAATCCTTGTGGAAACTTCTTAAGTGTTTACTTGTATTAATGATTTAGTGGTTGTTAAGACGTTGGTGTTATGTTTGGGTTGAGGGAGATGGATTTGAAAAGACTAGTGAGGTTTGCTCCCAAGGGAGAGATAGTGTGATTCATGGTTGGTATGTGAGTATAACTATGTTGGTTTTGGATGAGTTCGTTGTTATGATTTGATGAGTGAAATTTTGGAGGCAATGTGACTTCTTAGTATCCCTATCTCTTTCTTTCTATCTTCGAGTCTAGCTTGAGGCCTTAGCCCTCATGGTTCACTCTTTAGGATTCAGGTTTCTTAGTCATTCTCATGTTTACTCATGCATGCATGCTCATGAAAAAAAAATTGATGTTCAAAAATATGATTTAGTTCAATTGATTGATTGCTTCATGTTTAGGTGCATTTGAGTATTAGTTGCATATGGACTTCATGATATGATATTTTGAACATGTTTTAGCTTGGAGTGGATGTTTCATCCTCAAATATGCGCATTTATGTGATTGCATTCATATTGGGCTGCTAGGTCTAGTTCCTATCTTCCTTATGATGTTTAGAATATGTTTTAGCTTGGAGTCGAGGTTCCTCCTTGGTTATATGCATTTTGATGAAGTTTCATTGATGATTGGGTTGTTAGTTTCTCTCCTACTCTTTACGTACTAGCTTGAGTTCTATTCGAGGAGGAATGTTCCCAAGGGGGAGATAATGTAACACATCAGATTTAATAAAGGCAAGAAAATTTTAATTTTTCTCAAAGCCATTGTCAAGAACGACGACACCATCCACGACCCATAGGTGGGACGATGGTGGCGTGGTCCACGAGTTGGATTTTTCTAAAGATGACTAGTTTCAGTACGTTGTGACAGTTCACCAAGACGGCCCGTCATCAATTACACGAGTCGTAGATAGGTTTCGTAGGTGAGTCCCAGACTTAGAAAGATTTTAGGGTCATAAGTTGAGGGCGACACACGGCTCGTCGATTGAACCACGGACCATAAGTCGGCTTTGTCATTCATGGTTCAAAGATTGAGTCTCTGAAACCAACTATGGCTGACAAGGATGGTTCGTAGGTGGAACTACAAACCGTAGGTCTGGTCGTTGGTGAGGGACGACAGCTATTTAAAAAGAAATGTCTTTTGGGTCAACTTTTAACAGCCTTATCTTTTAATACAAAATTAATTAGGTGGCCCATGACCTATCAAATTATAGATAATTGAATCCTCTTTCCAATGCCACCGAGTTTGCTAAAATCAAAGCTCAGAGTAAAAGGTTATGCTCCTTTTAGTGAAGCCTTGTCAAGCAGACCATAAACGACAACCCAAGTCGATAGACGGTAGTTCAAACGACGGTTCGTCAATCCTCTAGTAGATGGCATTTCGTCAGTTTTTAAGTCAGGGGTTATTGGGTCTTTTCCCAATTGTTTTAACTCAACACTATGTCGTTTTGCTTTCTAATAGAAGCCTATATAATGATTTTAAACCTCTAAGTCACCCAAACTCAATTCATTCTCTCAAATTCTCAAAAGAAGATCAAGCTCCTCCTCTCAAATATTTCTCTCTCTAGAAGTTGAAGAAGAAAGCTAGGGTTTCAAGATCAAGCCTCCTAATCATCCATTGCTTCCAAGCTTTTGGCATCAAGGTATGATAGTTTTCATCCATGGAGCCCTTTCCTTTATGGAGTTCTCAAATTCTCCAATTTACAAAGTTTGAGTTAGGGTTTTCTTCCATGTCATGGTTCCTTTCAATGTTGATTTATTTGATTGATTTATGAATTTTTATGCATGATTTGAAGTAATTGCATGTTATTAATTTGATTTCCCCTGAACTCATGCATAGCCCATATTTTCTAAGCTATGTTGATATAATGTGGGTCTTGAACAACAAAAGATGAATTTATGAAGATATGCATGTCCTTTTGATGAGATTGATGTGATGAAATTGAGGATGCAATGACTTTGAAAAACATGATGAAAGATATGCATTATTGAAAAGAATGCATGTTCATGAAAGTATGTTTATGACTCAAGAAATCTTGGCCATACGATAGTGTTCATGAAAGTATGTTTATGACACAAGAAAGCTTGGCCACATGACATGAATGACATCTACATTTACTCTCAATGCTTTTCGGGCTATTTTCCTAAATTAGGTCTTAATTAGTGTGGTATCCGGATATGCCATCAATGATTATAGGCCACGATTTCAAAACTATTTCCATTAGTAGTAGTAGGGCATCTCTAGCATGAAGTGAATGAATGTGGGCCTTAAAAGCTATTATGAAAAGATCATGGATGGTGAAAGGTTTTCTCACACATGGTCTAAGGAGCTATCCTATGATAATACAAGTGGTGACTACCCATGTCTTTTAAAGATAAGACAAGTTAAGTTTAATAACTACTCTGTGGGATTTATGCTTAGCACCGAGAGGATATTCAGATTGAAGCTCTTCCATGTTGAGGTCGGGCTTTTTAGAAGCAATCTCCTTATCCCTTACCTATGTGCCCCCATAAGATGATTGTCTAGATAAACATTATCTAGTGGTTCCACATTAGCTAAGATTCATGGTTCTACTTTGGCAAATATGACAACCATTTATGGTGTGCGAGACACCAGGGGATCATGTTATAGCTCACATGGTCTATATGTCGGTTAAGGCTAATTCACACAATAATAATGAACTAAGGTTACTTTAAGAAGTACATCTCATGTGTTCAAAGATGGTTTTACTTGCATTAATCATGATTTCATTATATGTTTTCTAACCTTCTTATCTTATGTTGACTTGGTCTTTGCATATCATAAAAATGTCCATTTTAGCATGATATCATACTTTTATGCATGGATATCATACTTGGTGAATTTTTGTACTAACGCATACTCTTTCCTACATGTCCCCAAATGTAGGTTCTTACATTGAGGGATCTCAATTTCGTGGCTAGAGGTTGTTGGAGAGATTCCAAGTTGTCACTACACTATTTTAGATCTACAGCCACACTAATTCTGGACTACGCTTGTAAAGTGTTGCCTAAAGTATTTTTGGGAACACTTTTAAAGCGTAGCCAAAGTTTTTAACTTTTAGCTTCGATAATATTGGAAACACTTGATAAGTGTACTCTTTAATCGTATAAACTACACTATATAAGTGTTGTTACAATATTATATAATTGGCAACAACTATTTACATATATGTCCACACTTTTAAAGTGTCCTATTTTTATAATTGTAAAAACAACACATTACAAGTGTAGCCTTAAAATTTTCACTAAAATATTATATTCCCTCCAACATTTTTAACTCTCCCTCCCATTTTTATTGGCTAAAAAAAATAAACATTAATAAATCATAAAACATTAAGAGAAAAACACGCTTCTCTTTCACTGAAGAACTTATCGAGCTGAAGAGAGCTGAAAATGTTGTCTGAAGAACCAAAGAGCTACCTGTACCAATTCTCTTCTCCGATTCCAATTTCATCATGCGTAAGTACGATTCTCTTCTACTATACCGATTTTTTCAAGCTAAGTACTAAAAATAGTCTTCTTGTTATTGATTGAATTTTTGTTGTGTTTAGAAGAGGAGAATAAGAAGGAATTGATTACTTTGGGGTTGTTGGAAAGATGAACTGAAGCTAAGTCTCTCCACGTCACACTTTTCTCTCAGATTTCTCGTTGCCAAACACGACTTCAGATAGATTTATGGCTGAAGAGAATCTCGCTGAAGAATACGATTTCCATAATAGTTCTTGCTGAAGAACACGATTTTGTTGGACTAGGGTTTATCATGTAAGAATTCTATCTTTGAAAGTCTAAATTTTAGCTTTAGGGTTTTGCTATTCTTGTGTTTTTTATACGATTTTTGGGAGTCTAGCTCATATTTTAGCTTCATTAGTTGATTTTTGGGAGTGTAGCTCGTATTTTAGCTTCATCAATTTATTATGTACCCTAAGCATTAATCACTAAATAAGTATAAATGGGATGATTCTTCACTTCAGAATTTCTTTTTTATTAGGCTTATAAGCTGATTAAGGCTGAAATTGTCCATGATAGTTTCGAAGTTTGAGTTAATGTAATCAATTTTGAACTCTTACAGTGGATATGCTTTGAGTTCAAACATGTAGCTAACCAATACATTACATGATAGTTTAGAAGTTCGATTCTTCACTTCATGTAATCGATTTTGAATCTCCTAAATTAGAAGTTTGACTCATTTATTTAGTGATTTAAATTTGCTAATACCTATAGATTAGGTAAAGACAACTTAACTGTTGCTTCAAATAGGCTCCCCTTCAAATCAGTGCACTACACTTTCATTTTTCACTTTCTCCATCCACTGACAAAAAAAATAGAACTACTACATAGAAGTGAAGTTGAGAGGGAGAAAAAAAAAAGAAAAACAGAGTATTTTTCTTCTTCTTAGATTATTCTTTGTTGTTGTAAAGATAGCAGTTGCTATTTTTTGATTAAAACGAAATTGATTCTGGTCGGTTCAAAAACAGTTCCATCATTTATTGTTTTAGAGACATCTTGTTGATTCTTCTCAATTACAATAGTTATGTTCTTTCCTTAGTTTTCATGTGTTTGGTATACTAGTAGTTGTTCACAACATTCATTTCTCATATGGGTTGGTGTCCCTTTTTTTTTTTTTGTGTGTGTGAATGTGAGTTGGTTTCTTTATATTAAAGTTTCATTCTTTGAGTTTTTCTTTTATTTGGTTTTATTGTGTAATTTCTTTTTCTGTTTCAGATCTATTTTATGCATTAAGAACAAACAAAATAACCATTCAAGGAAAGAACTTCCTAGTTGTGAATCATTTTATGTGTTTGTGTTTCATATGGTCTAGTAGTTGCTTTTGTTTAAGCTTAGACAGATAAAAGGAAATCGCCTAATGTTTTTTTTGTCTTCGCTGAAATTTGAACCCGAGACATCGTGATTGTCAAGGTGCGTATTCGTTGTTATATGGTGGTTTCTGAAGTCATTTTCTATGTGTATTTTAGTGTCATTTTCTTTATATTATTGTTATACAGTATAAACAACTTTAAAAGAGACGAAGTAAAAAGAGGAAAAAGAATTGGATAAATATGAAGTTTTTCATCTCCATTTGGCATCTCCATTTTTTCCAAGAAATAGCTACACTTAGCAGTAGAGGGTATTGTTGGTATGTGTAGTATTGATGAATAATGTCCAGTCTGTGACTCCATTTGGAGAGGTAGTCAGTTGTTTAGTTTGCGCTTCTTTCTTCCTACTTATTTTCTAATGATCATGTATTTTGTGAAAAGTTTGGTTCTTGGTATCCTCCTGCTTTGTTGTTTAGTGCTTATGTTTTCATAAATGATGTGTTTTTGCTTTTCTTGAGCTGAGAGTCTATTGGAAACAGTCTATGGGTATGTTGTTGTTGGTTCTTGGTACCCTATATCAATATGATTGAATTGTGGTCACTTCTATTTACAATCCAGATGCCATAACTTTACAGGAAGGGATTTGATAGTACAGTAGGACTGTTGCAGGTTATGAGAATTTTCTGGTTCCTACATTCATTGTTGTTCTTACTATCAAATCTGCAGGCACTCATTTTCATTTCCTTTGATATGGTATAGGTGGTTCCTTTATCTTCCATTTTACGCGCTGCTTTCTTGGGAGGCATATTAGTACCTCTTCTTAACATCTTTGGGTGACACTTAGATTATGTGCAACATGTAAAGACTATGTGAAAAATGAAGAATCGTGCGACCTTGTTGAAGTTGGGCAGAATGAAGCATACACCAGATTTTAATGAGTTGGAATGTCATACTTTTAAAATTGCCTGGGAGTTGGGATTTTACACCATATTTTGATATGTTTAAAAGGCTAGACACCACCTGCATTTGCATTAGTGCACCCTCAGGATAAAAAACTGTAAAAAGGCATTGTTTTACATTTGAAGGCTTTATAAGTTTACGAAACCTTATGAATTAGTTATATATATTAAAAAGTCATGTTTGATGGATTTAGATTCTTCTATTACAAGATTTAGGATCATGAAAAATACAAGTGATCTAAAAGGACATCTACTTTATTGGCTATGATATTAGTTGTTTGAACTTTTAAGATCTCAGATTTACTAGTAGCAGGAATGACATTTTTTGGCTATAACTCTGTCATACTTGAGTTCTGTAAATATGTTTGCACTGAATATTGGTCTAGTAGAGGGTATTGTTGGTCTATGTAGTATTGATGAATAATGTACAACATATGACTCTATTTGGAGAGGTAGTCAGCTGTTTAGTTTGCGTCCATGTAAATATGTTTGCACTAAAAAAATTCCAACTCACAAATGAGTTGCTGGAGCTTTTGTACTAGATGTTGCATATTCCAGGGAGGTTTACTAGATTTGTTGAGCCATTAAGTGAGAACTTCAGAATGTACTTCTTAGTTGATCCTCCTATATCCATCCTGAGAGCACCAATGAAGGCCTTCGATAGCTGCTTGCAGTTCTGCCTCATTTGGCTGCTGTAATTTTTACCTGCCTGCATTTCTCCATGAGTAATATCAGTTCTGTCCAGCTGTTTGGCCAGTTGAGATATGGAAAGACTGTGGTGAGAATGTGTTTGATATCTTTGAAAATTAAGAACTTCACCCTCACTATACTAGACTGTTGCCCTCCATATTTAGTTGTGCATCTATTTTTCCATAAATTCCAACTAATAAAAATAGGTAGAGACTGAATCATGATCTTTTGAGCCTCATTATTGTGCTTCATAGTCCACCAGTTCATTAAGTGATTTTTCAGAGCAATGTGTATGTGAACTTTTCAAAAAAAGGCAGCAAAGAATCTTTAAATGTGACCTTTGAAGGGATTGTCTGTTTTACTTAATTTGGTTTCTAATATGGATGTGGATTGCAATTTGCAAACCTATTATATAATTATATTGTTTTTTCTGTAGTTTTATACTATTGCATATGCCCATTTTAATCAAAAAAAATTTCTAAACCAAGAAATCTTCTCAACTATTTCAGGTTTTGCTGAGAGGAAATTAATATTATGCAAACACCAAAATCAAGGTATTTCTGATCTCTTAACAGTAAAATGACTATATTCCATCCTTGAAATAATGACATACAGTTTTATAGTTATTATTATGTATATATTAGAAACAAGAATGGTAACAATGTACTCGAAACTCAAAATTCACTATGAATCTGATCATCTCATAACAGATGATTCTGATGATTCGAGTTAAAACTTTTATCATCTCATATCACATGATTCTGATAACTTACTCGTGACTTTTAAAACTTATTTGTGAAGTAGTTAATGATATAATGATTGTTATTGAAAGATTAAATATTAATATCTTCTTCTAGGAATTCAAATATCTCATCCAAGGATTGGATGGATTTAGCAAGGTATAGCAAAGAGTATGTTGCTGGTGTTGAATCATTCCTAGATTTTGCTTACTCTTATGGAGATTCTCAAGGAGAGGAAATTCAGTGTCCATGTGCAAAATGTTGTAATATTCGTTAGACTCGAAGAAGTGTAGTGTATGATCATCTAATATGTTATGGATTTGTTAACGGCTATACTAGATGGATCAATCACGGGGAATGGGATGTCAAGTTGAATGTTGACGATGATATGGATTACTCACGTGATGATATTTATGGGTTGTTGAATGATCAATTTAGAGATGTTGCACAGGTTGAAGGATTTTATGATGGTCCAAATGAAGATGCCAAGAAATTCAATAACTTAGTTGAAGATGCTAGCCAAGAATTATATCCTGGTTGTACATGATTCTCTAAACTATCATTCACACTTCGTTTATAATTGTTGAAGTGTCTGCATGGATGGAGCAATGAATCATTCACTTCTCTTTTAGAGTTATTTAAAGAGGCGATCCCCGAGTTGAACATTCCTCCATCTTACCATAAAACTAAGTCTATTGTTAAGAATCTCGGTCTTGATTATGAGAAAATTGATGCATGTCCCAATGATTGCATGTTGTTCAGGAATGATCATAAGGATGATGCATTTTGTCATACTTGTGGAGCTTCACGATATATTAAATCTCCTAAAGTTGATAGTGAGCTTGACCCTTCAAAAAAACAACATCGAGTTTCAGCAAAGACTTTGAGATACTTTCCATTAATTCCTAGACTTAAAAGGTTATTTATGTGCTCAAAGACGGCAGATTCTTTGAGATGGCATGACGAGGAGCGTTCTAAAGATGAAAAGTTAAGGCATCCCGTTGATGGTCTAGCATGGAATGATTTTGATAGGTTGCATCCAGATTTCGCACTATATTGTCGCAATGTGAGACTTGGCCTGTCAATTGATGGGTTCAATCCATTTAGAACCATGAGTATATCACATAGCATATGGCCAGTTATGTTGATGGTGTATAATCTGTCGCCTTGGATGTGCATGAAATCTGAATATTCTATACTTTCTTTACTTATACCTGGCCGCAATCACCTGGAAATGACATTGATATTTACTTACAACCATTGATAGATGAGTTAAAATTATTGTGGGATTCTGGGGTTGAAACATATGATGCTTCAAGAAATCAAACTTTTCAAATGCGGGCAGCTCTTATGTGGACAATCAATGACTTTCCTGCATATGCAATGTTATCTGGTTGGAGTACAAAAGGAAAGTTTGCTTGCTCTTGTTGTAACTATGGCACTAATTATCGCTATCTTAAACATAGTCGGAAAATGTGTTATATGGATCATCGTGTTTTTCTACCCATGTATCATCCATGGAGATCTAACAAAAGATCTTTCAATGGAAAAACTAAATTTAGGCCTCCTCCACCTTTCTTAAAAGGAACTGATGTGCTTAATAGCTTAGAAGATTTTGAAAATGTGTTTGGAAAGAAGAGAAAGAGATCAAATGATGGCCCATGGAAAAGGTGGTCAATCTTTTTTGAATTACCTTATTGGCAGCACAACTTGTTACGCCACAACCTTGATGTAATGCACATAGAGAAGAACATAGCTGATAGCATACTTGGAACTCTTTTGGATATTTCTGGCAAAACAAAGGATCATGCAAAAGCCTGATATGATTTGAAAGATATGGGAATCAGAAAGAACTTTCATCCAAAAGATACATAAGATAGTAAGAGAACAAAGTTTGCAAAGGCGTGCTTCTCAATGACAAATGGGGAGAAATCAATTTTTTGTGGAGTTTTAAAGACAGCCAAGCTACCTGATAGTAGTGCCTCCAATATATCTAGGTGTGTGCACTTGGATGAAAGAAAATTGTCTAATTATAAAACCCATGATGCTCATTTCATGTTACATTACTTGCTTCCAATACCAATTAAAAGCATTCTTCCTGATCATGTGGCTATTCCTTTTATTCATCTTAGTTCCTTCTTTCGTCATTTGTGTCAAAAAGAAATCACATTGGAGGAACTGGATTGCTTAGAAGTAGAGATCATAGAAACAATAAATCAGTTGGAGCGAATTTTTCCTCCTTCATTTTTTGATATAATGATTCATTTGCCTATTCATTTGGCGAATGAAGTGAGATTAGGAGGTCCCGTTCAAAATCGATGGATGTATTCCACTGAAAGAGAAATGGGTACATTCAAATCATACATCCGCAATAGGCGTTATCGAGAAGGTTGCATAGCAGAGACACGGGTGGGAATAGATTGTATGAATTTATTCTCCAAATATCTGCATGGGAGTGTGCGTACCAAACTTAACAGAAGAGCCCGAAATAATGATGAATGTGAACCAAGTGATAAAGAAATTGTGAGTTTGTTTCCTAACATAGGAGTTCCTTTAGGAGCAAAGAGAACCGATCCATTCATTTTAGATAACAAGTCACTAAGTCAGGTACATGCATACTTATTGGGAAATTGTGACGAGGTTCAAGAATATATTAGGTACCTTAATTTGAATATAGTATTCTTTTTGTATAATTAATTTTTAACTTATTTTATTTATTATTTTAACAAAAAAAAGTACATGTTGTGTAGAGAGCATGAGCAAGAGGTTAATAATCAGCCATGAAGATCTAAATGGAGAAAGGCCAAGAATCATTGTCAAAACTTCTCTCAATGGTTTGAAACTCATGCTTTGCAAGAGGATGTGCCTTATTTGATAAAACAATTGTCTAGAGGACCAAATTCTGTTGCAAAAAGATATTCTGGGTATCTCATCAATAGATATAGATTCCATGTTAGGCAGCGTGATGCAAGGTGTAAAACACAAAATAGTGGTGTTACACTAGTTGCCTCAACTACAAGCTTTGCAAGCTCAAAGGATAAAAATCCGATTGTTGCAAATTTGACTTATTATGGTAGAATAGTTGATATTGTTGAGTTAGACTATTACGGTCATTTAAGGTTGTTCTATTTAAGTGCGATTGGTATGAGGTTCAAAATGATACTTATGGCCTTACTTATGTCTATTTTAACAAGAGATGCTCTCAGGAAGAACCTTTTGTGCTTGGATCTCAAGTACACCAATGCTTCTATGTGCAAGATCCATCTGATCAAGATAGAAATTATGTTATGAAGAATTTTTCGAGAGACTTGTTTAACATGGGTGATCAAGTTGAATTTAATCTCCCACAAAGTTATGAAAACGAGCCATCTGAACATTTGATGGGACCATCTATACCAAAAGATAATGGTGAAGTTCTCTTAACAAGAACTGATTTACCAGAAACAATTATTGATGTGCCTTCGGAGGAATTTGTTACTCAACAACTTGAAGTTGAGGAAGAGGAGTTTGAAGATGAGTCTGTTGATGAGTTTGAAGATGAGTCTGAAAATGAGTATGAAGATGAGTCTGAAAATGAGTACGAAGATGAGTTTGAAGATGATCTTGAAGATGAGTCTGAAGAAGAGTTTTAAGATGACACACCATGAGTTTCCTTATTTTTGTGATGACCATATAATGCTCACTTACTGTTTTTGTTATTTAATTGCTTTTTTGGTACAAACACATTAAGATATCTAATATGTGGAATTGAAGATTAGATTGCTATAATGTTTAAGTATTCTGTTGGCTTTTTTCATGCGCCCGATTGTTGAATAGCCTGTAATTCTAGCTTACTATTGTTTATTTGACTGTTTATTAACACAAACTTATCTGACTAAAGGTTAGTAATCTCTGAAGTATTCCTAGTACAATTATCAAACTACTTTCTGATCTGTATATATGAATTGTGATTGTTATGTAAATACTTATTTTTTCTTATTATTATCAGGTAGTTGGCATTAGAGGCAGCACAGTGAACTCTGCAGCATTGCTGGTACTCTTTGTGAAGTTAGTCCTCTGCAGGTAATACTCCCTTCACTTTCTAGAAGCTAATCGTTAGTCCACTACTCGTTCTCAATTATACCACACAATTATTGTTGGCTTGTAAAGGTTTGTACCACTCTTCTCATCTCCTTCGTGTTTTTCAATTCCCAACTGAAGTTTCTATTTTCTTTGAAGGTGTACTACCCGATTTGGATGTATGAGTTCATGAAGATAATGAACCCAGTACTCCAACTGTGAGGATCCTTGTGAATACTCTTCTTTCCTCCTACCTTGTGGTGCTGTTTGATTTCTAATCCCCTAGTTTTCCTTAGTTGAAGATGAAAAGGAGGTGACCTACTCCCGCGTTTCATTCTCATGGTCTCTTAGTTCGACGCTCATTAATATTGCAAATCTGGTTTCTTTGGTCTTATGTTTTCGTGGTGCTTGTATCCCTTTTTATTGATTCTCATAACTTAGATTAGCTTGTTCATACCCAAGATAGCTCATATATGAGCTGTATATATTGTTATGGAACTCAGTGGCTTCCAATATATAACTAAGCATGCTTGGTAGCTGATTAAAGTTTTGGAATTGTTGCTTTTCCACTTTGTTTTTCGCAACATTAAAATGTAATCTGCTAGCTGATTAACTTTACTAAAAATATGCTTGATTGTACCATCCATGTGGGACATAATTTCCTGAATGTCTTCTACTCTTTCCACTAATTTCCAAGGAGTATTCCAGTTTCTTACCAATATGTTTTTCAAAGAAGAGAGTCTGTTTCTAGACTCACTTGTTGGAATCCTTGGCTCAAACAATATTGTCAGGCCTTCCAGATGGCCATTGATTCTGCATCCATGTTGGTAGTCACTCATATAATTTGCGCTTCTGTATAAAGTACCTGACCAGTGTGGTTTTTGATGCAAAAACCATAAGAACTTTGGCGTGGATTTCCTTTGCTCGGTCCATCAATATTACACTCAATCCAACCCATTTCAGGTGGTTTCCAGTTCACTACATCATAGTATAGAGTAGGCTTGTATGACTGTAGCAAAGCCACCATTCCTTTCCATTGATAAGGAACCTCCTTAATCCAAGGAAACTTTATTCTTATTATCTGATGAATTATTGTTTTGTAGGTTAAATTACTACAGGGAAAGAATGAATCAATCAGCAATACTAAATAAAAAGGGTTCAAATCCAAACAAAGCTCAAAGTCCATTGAAGAATCTGGATTTTGATATGCAATACTGATCAAGTGCTGAATTGGCCAACAAATTCAAGATTAAGAGAGAACAACTTGCAAATGAACGCAATGATAGAGCTAAGAAAGATCAGGCACCAATACCACATAAAAGAAAGAATTCTGAGGATTTCATTCCACAACAGGGAAAGAGTAAATTGATTGGGCACAAATTAGTAATTCAATCGTCTTCAAGGGAAGAGCTTAGTACCTCACATATGATTGCAAGGAAAGGACAAACTAAACAAAGGTTATTTCAATCTGGAGAGTCCATTCAAGAGAAAGGAATTAAACTTCCTACGAATAACTCTAGGTTCCAAATGTCTTTCAAGGAAGGTGTTGCTGCTTCAGTACATGTGATTGGAACAACACTAGGTAATGGAGAGGTACAACATGATATTGAGGATCTACTTAACTTCAAACAGGTGAAGAGGAAGTCGGTCCGACCAGCCACCACTATTGATCAGTGTCTGGATAACCAACGAATACGCAATGAACATGATATTCATGATCTACCAAATTGCAAGCAGGTAAAGAGGAAGTCGGTCATACCAACTAATAGTCTTGATCAACTTCAGAAAAATCAAGGGATACGCATAGATGGTGAAACAAAACGTGATAACCACACAATAGCTGATGTCGAATTTATGCATGCTCCTATTATTAATGAAAACAACAAAGGATTGGATGATCTTGTGGATCAAGAAGAACTCGGTGGAGATGAATGTGATGTAGAAGAGGAAATTGACATTGATTGTAGTACAAAAGGTATGTCTTAAACCTTGTAAGATTTATTACTCGTTATGAAAGAAATTTCTTATTTCCTATCTGTTACATCAATCTAGAAATATCGAAGCCAAAAAAGTTCGAGGACAAACAACATGTAAGGATATTCACGCAAGAAATTTGGAAGAAAGAAAGGAGGTGACATTTGATAAAGGACAAGCAGTGGGACCAACTAATAAGAGAGTGTCAGAATTAAGCAACTTTATAGGAAAAATTGCAAGGAATCCTAGATTCATCAGCTTGATGTACACTAGTTGGCATGCGGTGCCAAATGATACTAAAAAGCGCACGTGGGAATATATCAATGTAAGAACAATCACTTTTGAGATTGCATATTTTATTGTTTGTTTTTACTTACTGAAGATAAATATATTTTATTTTGCATAGTCCAAATTTGTAATTCCAATAGAAGGAAAGAAGTGGGTGATGACTGGTCTTCATGATGCTTGGAGGCGACACAAGCAAAAACTTAAAGAGAATTTTTTTGATAAAAACAGTACCCTTGAGGATATTCTAGCAAAACGTCCCGATGGCATTCCAGATAATCAATTCCGCCAGCTGATTGAGCATTGGAAACACCCAACTGTTCAAGTAAGGCTAAAATAATGCATTTCTACTCATCGACATATTTTGCATCATATCTATTCTTTTTTTTTTATCAATTCAATTATCTCTTTTTATTTAATAATAGGCCATATGCGAGATGAATTCTCAAAACAGGAAAAAACAAAAGTGGAGGCATAGAATGGGACCTATTAATTTTGCAAGAATACGCGTGGCATTGGTAATACTTAGCCGACATTTCTTCAAAAATATGAATTTCATTTTTTTGTACTTTATTAGAACATATTGATGTGTTTTTAAATTTCTTTTGATATAATCTGTAGCGTGCAGCCAAAGAAAACAACGAAGAACCATCAAAGCCTGAAATGTGTATTGCAACTCGTACCAAGACAGGAAAGGAAATCCAAGTTGATACCCAAGTTGAAATAGTAAGTTTTTTAAAGAGGATTAGTAGTAAATTTAATTCAAATTTAAAATTTATATATTGTGGGGAGTTTGACTCCATTGAATTTTATCATGCATGTCTTCTTCTTCTTCTGCAAGTGCGAGGAGATATCAATTCTTTGTCGATGTCATTGAATTGTTTGCTAGGAAAAGTTGTTAGATTTTTTTAGTTCTTGATCTCTATCATAGGACTGTTGATTTGTTGAGAAGAGGTGACAATTTTATTTTAAAATGCTTGAGATGCTAGACAGTTTTCTCGGAAGGGATGTCAATTAAAGTTAACTAAATGAATCATAAACTCATTTTAGCTGGAAATGAAATAGCACTTACAGTTCACTATGGATGCCAATTTTATTCAACAGGCTGAACTTCAGAATCGCCAAAATTCTGGTGAAACAGCTGATGATGCATTTACGGCAGTGTTTGGAAAGGAGAAGCCTAGTCGACTTAGGTGCTATGGTAGATTAGTGACAACAAGTTCTTTGAAGAAAGATGAGGAAATTAACAATCTAAAACAAAAGCATGCCAATGAAATCACTTCTCTAAAGGAAGAATTGAGAGAGGAAATGTGACATTTATTCACTCAATTGCTGCAAAACAACCCTGGATGGAATTTTCAAGATATACCAGGGTGTGTTGGATCTAACCTTGCTTCACCTGTCGATGCCAGTAGCGCACAAGCTGTAAGAGGCACAAATCTTCCACATTCTTCAGGGTTAGATCATAATCCGGTTCTTCAAAAGGTATTTTGTAATTTGCATTCTCTGTTAATAGTCTGCATATTGTTATCGATATCTAAGGTAGTTGTCGTTTTGTTGCTTGTGTATCTCTGCACCTGTTGACTTGATTGATGTACATGTTCTTCTAGGAGTTGTCCAATGTGTTTTCTTCACCTATTTTTTTTTTAGGTTTTTCGGTTTTGATTGCCTTCTTTCTTGAGACAGTTTACTTGTCTTGTATATTACATAAAGAGGATAAGATTGGTAGGCATACTGCATCACTCTAGAAAAATGAGGATCTCTATTTTCTAATTTACATTCATGCCTTGCGTTATTGGTTTTCCTTTTTTTCTTGTTTGGCTGTGGAATGATTCTTGTTGGGGGAAGGATCTGGGCTCCTGGTTTGACATAGTTGTCCTTTGTAGTGATATAATAATTCTTGTTAGAATAGGATTGTGTATACCTAAAGAATTCCAGCTGTCCAGTAGTGTTCCTGAGTTCGTTGATGGTGTGCTGAATCTTCCATGGAGTTTTGGCATTGTTGTTGAGCCATTTGGTTAATAGCTCTGAGTCGACCTTCAATATCACCTTCCTGTATCCAAGTTGAACACACCACTGCAGTCCACATAAAGCTGCCTGACTTTCAGCCTCGTTATTAGTGCAAATTCCAGTTGTCTGCATTGTGGTTTGACATAGTTGTCCTCATAATATGATGCTTAATGAGAAAACATTCAGATACTTGTAAGAGTATTTGATCAACATGCGTATATCAACGTTAATTTAGTATTGAAAGTCACTTAGTCTCAAGACAATGAAATACACTTTCTAAAAGGTGAATTACATGCCACTAGGTTGACAAGCCATAGCAAGAAGGTAGCAATATCTTGCAGCAATTTGCACCACTGGAATACGGCAGTGAAGAAATTCCCATGTTTGTGATGAACTTATTACATGTTTTTTATGCATTTGTATGTTTGCCTATTGTTTTCTTCCAGATTTTATCATTCATATTGGATCTGCTTTGTACATGTTTGGGATCATTTAACTGTTTGCCTACTGTTTTCTTCCAGATTTATTTTATCATTCATATTTGCCTACTGTGACAGTCTTGGAATACATGCCCTATTGTTTTCCCCCAGAGTTTATAATTTTTGTACATGTTTGGGGATCATTTAACTGTGAAGGGGTTGGGAAGGGGCAGGGAATTGAACAATATAGTGAGCATATGAAATACATGATTCTCTAACTTATAATTTAATTTTGAATGTGTAGGAAAATGACGCTGATTGAATTTGATAAATAGAGGACAGAAGTAAACTTGATCTATTGTAGTGAACGATAAAGAGTTTTTGTACTATTATCATAAATGTTGTTTGAATACATTTGGTTTTGTGGAATGTATTGCTAGTAGAGATCTTTAAGCAATTGCTTTCTATATGTATGGGACATGTTTCTCGAAGTTTATTTAATTTGAAATGTATACTTTCGGATTATTTATATGCTAATTTTGTGCTTTATATCACTTATATATATATATATTTTTAATTGTGACTATTGATTATATGCAAAATAAAATTATTATTCTTAAAAATGAAAATTTGTGGCTACAAAAATTCTACACAGCATTGCAACACTTCAAAAGTGTGGCTTATTGTTTATAAATTTTATCTTGTACATAAGAAAAGTTACACTTTATAAGTGTTGTTGTAGGTGAGAGATATAAAAGGCTACACTTTTAAAGTGTAACCAATAAAAACGCAAAGGTCACACTTTTAAGTGTAGTATAATTAGATAAAAGTGTTGCTAATGAAATACTCCAAAGCATGGCCTTTATACCTATTTGGCCACGCTTTTTAAGTGTTGCTACTTTGGCGACACTTCAAAAGTGTAGTCTAATGTCAAAGGTTACGCTACTTTAGGCCACTCCCTAAAAAGCGTTGACTATAGTAAAAAAGTGTGGCCTTTTATCAAAGGCCACACTTTATGCTAGTTTAGGCTACACTTTACCGGGGTGGCGGTAGGCCTAAAATGTTGTAGTGTGTGATGAGTCCTCATAATCCGAGGACCAAGATTTATTTCGTTTTTGTCTCTACTTTCAGTTTTTTGGACTTGATGTATGGGCTACGCTCAGATAAACTCTTATGTACTAGATGGCTTTGAGACGATGTTTAGATTTCCATTTTTTATCTATAAAACTTTTATATGTTGAAACTATCTTTTAAGTCTTTTAAAATCTATTATATTGTATGATGTATGCTAAGTGGCTTGTATGGGTCCTCTTGGGGTCTTGTACGACATGTCATATCTAGGGTGTACCTTGGGTCATGACAAACTTGTTATTCAGAGCACAAGGTTTAGAAAGGTCCTAGGATGTCTCATAAGCCACTTCGAAAATATTCTTGTTCATGAGTGTCAAGTGCGCTACATTTACGAATGAGAGGCTATAAGATGCTTAGGAAGTTCCATTTCTTTCATTACTCCAAAGTCGTGCGATAGAGCGTAACTCTAGGTGTCTTTCTCTACTGACCCATATTTATGCTTTTCAAAATATGCCTCCTTGAAGGAATCCCGTGAGAAGGAATAGGAATGTTTGTGAAAATGTGAGACAAGAAGTTCCCCAAGTGCCGATCAACCCTTTGGCCAAGCAACTGACTAATGATGAGTTTCAAGCCACATTTAATGAATTGGCTCAAGCTATGATGGCTCAAACAAATAGAGAGGTTGTGTCTCTCATGAACCCAAGGGTGGGTACGACAGCAACAAGGGTGAGGGATTTTATTAGAATGAATCCTCGAGAATTTCATGGGTTTAAAGTTGAGGAAGATCCTCAGGAGTTCATTGATGAGGAGTATAAGGTGTTGATGATCATGGGAGCGACGCCGGTGGAAAAGGAAAAATCGGCCGCTTATCAACTTAAGGGTGTTGCTCAAGTTTGGTTCAACCAATGGAAAGAAAAGAGGGAGGCAGAGGGTACTATTGATTGGGAGAAATTTAAGGTTGCTTTTCTTGATAGGTTCTTTCCCCTTGAGATGAAGGAGGCAAAGGCACTTGAGTTCATTAACCTTCGTCAAGGAGATATGAGTGTCAAGAAGTATGCTTTGAAATTCACACAATTGTCTAAATATGCTCCAACTATGATTGTCAATCCAAGGGGAAGTATGAGTAAGATTCTGTCAGGTGCTTCCGACTTAGTGGTCAAAGAATGCTTAACCGCCGTGCTTGTTAAAGAGATGGATGTCTCTTGTTTGATGGTTCATGCATAACTAATAGAAGAAGAAAAGCTTAAAGCGAAAACTAGGGATTCAAAGAGGGAAAGAAGGAATGATGGTGATTCTTCACATTTGAGGTCCGATAGAGGTAATCACTCACAAGGTAAGGTTTCTAGTGAGCACATGTGGCCCGAGTGTAGGGAGTGTGGGAGAAGACATAAGGGTGAGTGGCTAGCCGGTTCAAATGCATGTTTTCATTGTGGAAAGATGGATCATTAGATAAGGAATTGTCCTACAGTTGCTAGGAATGAGGAAGATAATTTTTTACGGTCTCAACCCTACCCTTCCTCCGGTTCTTATGGTGGTTAGAAATAAGATAGGTTTTATGTTCTTCAAACTCATGAAGATCATAAGGGTTCCCCGGATGCGGTAATTGATAAGTTAAGATCTTTTAGCTTGTGGTTAGGCATTGCTTGATATTGAGTGTTTCAGCGGATATGGTAAGATTCCATATATGGAGATGTATTTGGAGTAGTCCTTAAAATACTTGTGGAAAATTCTTAGGTGTTTACTTGTATTAATGGTTTAGTGGTTGTTAAGACGTTGGTGTTATGTTTGGGTTGAGGGAGATGGATTTGAAAAGACTAGTAGGGTTTCCCAAGGGGGAGATAGTGTGCTTCACGATTGGTACGTGAGTAGAACTATGTTGGTTTTGAATGAATTCCTTTTTTATGGTTTGATGAGTGAAAGTTTGTAAGCGATCTGACTTCTTAGTATCCCTGTCTCTTTCCTTTTATCTTCGAGTCTAGCTTGAGGCCTTAGCCCTCATGGTTCACTCTTTAGGATTCGGGTGTCTTAGTCATCCTTATGTTCACTCATGCATGGATGCTCATGAAAAAAAAATTGATGTTCAAAAATATGATTTAGTTTAATTGAATGATTGCTTCATGTTTATGTGCATTTGTGTATGAATTGCATATGGACTTCATGATATGATGTTTTGAACATGTTTTAGCTTGGATTTGATGTTTCCATCTCGGATATATGCATTTATGTGATTGCATTCATGCTGGGCTACTAGATCTAGTTCTTATCTTCCTTATGATGTTTATAATATGTTTTAGCTTGGAGTCTAGGTTCCTCCTTGGTTATATGCATTTTGATGAAGTTGCATTGGTGATTGGGTTGTTAGTTTATCTCCTACTCTTTTCATGTTAGCTTGAGTTCCATTCGATATGGAATGTTTCCAAGGGGGAGATAACGTAACACCTCGAATTCAAAAAGGCAAGAAAATTTCAATTTTTCTCAAACCTAGTGTCAAGACGTCAACACTAACCACGACCCGTAGGTGGGACGACGGTTCATCGATGGAGGTGTGGTCCACGAGTTGGATTTTTCTAAAGATGTCTAGATTCAATACTTTGTGACGGTTCACCAGAAGGGCCCGTCATCCAATCCACGAGTTGTAGATAGGTTTCGTAGGTGAGTCCTAGACTTAGAAATATTTCAAGGTCATAAGGTGAGGACGACGGCCGCAACACACGGTCCGTCGATTGAACTATGGACTGTAGGTCAGCTCCATCATTCGTGGTTCAAATATTGAGTTTCTGAAACCAATGATGGTAGACTAGGACGGTCTGTAGGTGGAACCACGGACTGTAGGTCTGGCCGTTGGTGAGGAATGGCAGCTATTTGGAAAGAAAGGTCTTTTGGGTCAACTTCAAACAGTCATATCTTTTAGCACAAATTAATTAGGTAGCCCATGACCTTTTAAATTATAGATAATTCAATCCTCTTTCCATCGCCACTGATTTTGCTAAAATCCAAGCTTGGAGTAAGTTGTTATGCTCATTTTAGTGAAGCTCTATCGGGCAGACCATGAACGACGACCCAGTCGGCGGACTGTAGTTCAAACGACTGTCTGTCAGTCCCGTAGTAAATGGCACTTCGTCATTTTTTAAGTCAGGGGTTATCGGGTCTTTTCCCAATTGTTTTAGCTCAATACTATGTAGTTTTGCTCTCTAATAGAAGCCTATATAATGATTATAAACTCCCAAATCACCACAACTCAATTCATTCTCTCAAATTCTCAAAAGAGATCAAGCTCCTCCTCTCAAATGTTTCTCTCTCTAGAAGTTGAAGACGAAAGCTAGGGTTTCAAGATCAAGCTTTCGAATCCTCCATTGCTTCCAAGCTTTTGACATCAAAGTATGATAGTTTTCATCCATGGAGCCTTTTCCTCTATAGAGTTCCCAAATCCTCCAATTTACAAAGTTCAAATTCCCCAATTGTGTTAGGGTTTTCTTCCATGTCATGGTTCCTTTCAATGTTGATTTATGATATTTTTATGCATGAATTGAAGTAATTGCATGTTTTAAGTTGATTTCCCATGAACTCATGCATGGCCCATGTTTTCTAAGCTATGTTGATATAACGTGGTCTTGAACTACGAAAGATGAATTTATGAAGATAGGCATGTCCTTTTGATGAGATTGATGTGATGAAATTGAGGATGCATTGACTTTGAAAACATGATGAAACTTATGAATTATTGAAAAGAATGCATGTTCATGAAAGTATGTTTATGACTCAAGAAAACTTATAAATGATATTGTATATCTGTTCTATGAAGCTTGGCCACATAACATGAATGACTTGGGGTATTTTCCTATATTAGGTCTTAATTAGTATGGTATCCGGATATGCTATTAATGATTATATGTCACGATTTCAGAACTATTTCCATTAGTATTAGTAGGGTATCTCTAGCATGAAATGAATGAATGTAAGCATTAAAAGCTATTATGAAAAGATCATGGATGGTGAAAGGTTTTTCCACGCATGATCTAAGAAGCTATCTTATGATAAGACAAGTGACGACTACCCATGTCTTTTTAAAATAAGACAAGTCAAGATTAATAACTACTCCATGGGATTTATGCTTACCACCGAGAGATTATTGAGATGGAAGCTCTTTCATGTTGAGGTCGGGTTTTCTAGAAGCAATCTTCGTTATCCTTTACCTATGTGCCCCCATAGGATGATTGTCTAGATAGACATTAGCTAGTGGGTCCACTTTAGCTCAGATTCATGGTTCTAACCTTAATTTTCACTAACACTTTATTTTTATTTCATTTTATTTTTCAATTGTAATTTTTAATTTTGTAATTTTTACTAACACTTTATTTTATTCCCCTTTCACTGATTATGTTCTTCTCAACTCTAGGCGCAGACATCTCACTTTCTTTAAGGAGATTCAAGCTCACAGCAACAAATGTTTTTCATGGTCCAGCAATAGTCCTTCTTGACTTGTTCCCTCCAGTATACAACATCCTAATCAGAAAGTATAACTCAACAAGCTCTGGACAAGAGTTGAGTCCAAAGCTCCACAAAAGAACACCTCCCTTCAACTAATAAGAACTCTATTTAAGGAAAGAAGACTAATAGACCTTTAATTTGATAGGTTATAGATCACCTAAATATTCATATTCTAAGAGATATGGTCATTTGAATTTGACCAAAGTAAAATCTTACAAGGAAACTATATTAGTAAGGAAACTTTTAACTCAACTTGTGTTAGATAATTCTTATGACATTAATCAATCTCCAAATCTCTTTTCACACTAATAAATTGACCTTAACACCTATTCACAATTGAGAATCACTCGGTATGACCCTATACACATATGAAGAATGGTTGGGATCTTAGCTTAGAGGTTTTTTAAGGTGTTGCCCCTACAAGAGTTTGAAACCACTTGCTATTTCATATGGAAGATCGGTGGTGTCATGGTTGTATCTAAGTTTAGTTTGCCAAGTAAAGGGGTGTTTTTAAGGCTGTCAATAGTTTGGGGATGAAACTAATAATTTGCGCCAATCTTAGGGGTGTTTTCAATACTTCTCTCAAAAATATATAATATAAAGTTAGAATAATAAAATCTAACTCAAAATTTTGAAAGTTTATACAATGATATCGAAATAGTGTTGCACTGAATTTGATAAGTTGATATAGTGATATTAAAATAGTTTTGATTAGTTTTAGTTCTTAAAATTTGAAGAAGACACCAAAAAAGCAAATTTGATCTTTCAATAAACACACAACAATAGATTTTGCATAATGTAGAAGGTTTGAAGGTTTGAGAGACTTTAGAATATTCAATAATTAGAGAAAAGAAATAGTGAAAGGGAAATAAAATAAAGTTTTAGTGAAAATTACAAAATTACAAATTAAAATTGAAAAATAAAATGAAATAAAAATCTCTTCTGGCTGAGGCGTGGATATCTCGTTGTCTCTAAAGAGATTCAAGCCCACTGCAAAAAATATTTTTCACTGGTCCAGCAATAGTCCTTCTTGACTCGTCTCCTCCAGGATAAAACAGCCTAATCACAAAGTATAACTTAACAAGCTCTGGACAAGAGTTGAGTCCAAAGATCCACAAAAGAACACTTCCCTTCAACTAATAAGAACTCTCTTTTTGACTAACTTTTATGCACTCTATTTTTTTGTGTACCCAAATAAAAAATAAACACTACCACTATTTATAGTTGAGGAAGTCTTCTTAGAAATGAATAGGAAGATAATGAAGTAGTAAATAGTGAGGATAAATGGCCTAGAGGTTGCATATGTTACTAGGCATAACTCAGGAATACAAAGATTTCAATATAGAGAAGCAATGGTCATAGTTGACTGTCACATGTTCTGCCGGAAAACACAAAATGGACTGCCACATGCACTCAACGTTCTCGGCAACGTTCATTACAATGAAGAATGGCAATTAAGACAAATGAGAATAAATATGTCATCAATAGTCATCTACTGACAAAAAGGAAATAATGCACCATAATCTGTATTTAGGCAGAAATGAAACAAATGAATTGGAAACGACACTCTAACATATAATAATATTAAAATGCCAGAAAAGTCCCCCACTCATTTTAATATTAGACAATGAAAGCGTGTTTAGCATTGAACCAACACTTAGTGAAACAGTAACTTTTACTCCAGGGTCGTAGTGGTCTCAAACTTGAACTATGATTACTTAAGGGAAATAAAATATCACTGCATCCACATAATAATCAAGATGTTGGCATGAACTTTAAAAGCCAGCACGTTACGGTCTTGTGCTATCCCGATTTCATGAGTGCTTTTGAGAATAAGCTCAATTCTCATAGGAAGTGACATACTTCCACACCACATAGGTGAAATCTTTCAAGAGTGTACATGTAAGTTTAACACTCCACTCATACGGGCTGCAGATTTTCATTAAGAGTTATATAAACTCAACCTTCACAAATCACTACATGAAACAATGCACTCACATCATAGGGAGGGAATAAAAAATAGTGCATTTTTCACAATAAGTCAGTATAGGATTCGTTTTTCCCTTTGAACCTAGTTATAGGATCTATAGTCTCCATGTTGGATTTCCTCATATATGACTCAATAATTTATAGGCTTCAATCCCATCCCCCTCGATGTGCTCCAAACCTTTTTTTTCTTGTTAAGGTCTTAGTAAGAGGATCTGCAAGATTATCACATGATTTGACAAAATCAACATTAATGGTACCACTTGTCAAATATAATCTTATATTACTGTGTTTTCTCCTTATAGGTCTGGATTTACCATTATAATAACGATTTTAAACTCTAACAATTGCAGAAGTGCTATCACAATGAATTAAAAAAGGAGAAACTGGTTTTTTCAAAATAAGGTATGTTAGTGAAATCTTACAAGATAACAAAAATACAAGATTACAATTGAAAATAAATATGAAGAAAATAAATCTCTTCAGGCTAAGGCGCGGATATCTCGCTCTCTTTAAGGAGATTCAAGCCCACTACAGCAAATGTTTTCACCGGTCCAGCAGTAGTCCTTTTGACTTGTCCCCTCTTCAACAGCCTTCACAAAGTATAACTCAACAACTCTGGACAAGAGTTGAGTCCAAAGCTCCACAAAAAAGAACACCTCCCTTCAACTAATAAGAACTCTCTTTTTGACTAACTCTTTCACTCTATATTTTTCTTATGAGTTGTGTGTACCAAACCAAATGAAGACCACCACTATTTATACTAGAAGAAGTCTTCCTAGCAATGAATAGGAAGATAATGGTGTAGTAAATAGTGAAGATAATGGTCTTAGGAGTTACATAGGTTACAAGGTGTAATGGAGGAATAATTTGGAGAAGTAATTGTGTGGGCAACAAATGCACCAACGTGCAAATGCAAAACTGCCCAAGGTGTTGACCCAACGTTCAGTGGAACCTTTTTGTAACCAAAAAATAATGGGCAATAATGCCTATGTGCATTGATAGGTGAGTAATGTCATATATGCCTCACCAACGGATGCAATGTAAGAATGCCCACTAACACTCTTTTAACTCAAAGTAAAGCAAATTAATATATTAAAATAGTAATATTAAAATGCTAAACCAACAATCCCCTACTCATTTTAATATTAATCAAGAGAGTCTATCAGCTGAAGGAAGACTACTATGCATAATGAAGGTGTGCTCTGCATTGAACCTCCACTTAGTGAAACAGTAACTTTTATTCCAGAGTCGTAGTGGTCTCAGACTTCAACTATGACTGCTTAAGGGAAATAAAATATCACTGCTCACACATAATAATCAAGGTGTTGACATGAGCTTTAAAGCCAGCACGTTATGGCCATGTGCTATCCCGGTTTCATGAGTGCTTTTGAGAATAAGCTCAATTCTCATAGGAAGCGACCTACTTCCACACATCACATAGGTGAAATCTGTCGAGAGTGCTCTTGTAAGCTTAACACTCCACCCATACGGGCTACAGATATTCATTAAGAGTTTTGTCAACTCAACCTTCACAAATCACTACAGGAAACAATGCACTCACATCATAGGGAGGGAATAAAAAGATAGTGCATTTTTCACAACAAGTCATCATATGATTAGTTTTTCCCTTTGAACCTGGTTATAGGATCTCTAGTCCCCAAGTTGGGTTTCCTCATATATGACTCAATGATTTATAGGCTTCAATCCCATCCCCCTCGATGTGCTCCAGACCTTTTCTCTTGTTAAGGCCTTAGTTAGAGGATCTGCAAGATTATCACAAGATTTGACATAATCAACATTAATCGTACCATTTGTCAAATATGATCTTACATTACTGTGTTTCCTCCTTATAGGTCTGGATCTACCGTTGTAATAACGGTTTTGAACTCTACCGATCGCAGCGGTGCTATCACAATGAATTAAAATAGGAGGAATTGGTTTTTCAAAATAAGGTATTTGAAATAACAAATCTCTTAACCAATTCGCTTCCTCACTAGCTAAAGCTAAAGCAATTAGTTCAGCCTCCATGGTAGAGTTAGCAATAATAGTTTGCTTTTTTTATCTCCAACAAACAGCACCACCACCTAAAGTAAAGACATAACCAGTGGTAGAACAGTAATCACCTGATAAAGTGTTCCAATCTGCATCACAAAAGCCTTCAAGTACAGCAGGATATTTTTTATAGAACAAACCACAATTTTTCGTTCCAATTAAATATCTCATAACTCTTGTTACAGCATGCCAATGTTCATTACCTGGCTTGCTTGTAAACCTGCCAAGTATTCCTACTGCATATGCAATATCAGGCCTAGTGCAATCAGTCACATACCTCAAACTTCCGATTATGCTAGCATATTCCTTTTGATCTATTACATCATTTTCACTTTCAACAGGAAATAAGTGAACACTTGAATCAAAAGGAGTAGCAACATGCTTGCAATCAAGAAAGTTATATTTTTTCAAAATTTTCTCAACATAATGTGACTGGTCAAGGAAAATTCCATCACATGTTTTTGTTATTTTTATTCCAAGAATAAAATTTGCCTCACCAAAATCGTTCATATCAAAATGGCTTCTAAGAATATTCTTAGCTTCATCAATAACATTCATGTTAGAGCCAAAGATCAATAAATCATCAACATATAGGCAAATAATCACATGTGAATTATTCCAAGACTTATGATATATGCACTTATCACACTCATTTGTTTTAAAACCATTTTCAATCATGCAAGAATCTAACTTTTTATGACATTGCTTAGGTGCCTGTTTCAAGCTATATAGGGATTTAGTAAGTTTACATACTTTGCTTTCTTGGCCTGCTTCAACAAAAGACTCGGGTTGATCCATATAAATTTCCTCATTTAGGTCTCCATTTAAAAAAGCAGTTTTTACATCCATTTGATGAATTTGCAAATCAAAAATTGCAGCCATAGCAATTAAAAGTCTTATGGATGTAATTCTTGTTACCGGTGAAAAAGTATCAAAAAATTCTAGGCCTTCTAGTTGTTTAAAACCTTTTGCAACTAGCCTAGCCTTATATTTATCAATAGATCCATCCGGTTTCAACTTTTTTCTTAAAACCCATTTGCAACCAATAGTTTTACAACCCGGTGGTAAATCAACTAACTTCCAAGTTTTATTAGAAATTAGTTATTCCATTTCATCATTTACAGTCTCTTTCCAAAATATAGAATCATGTGAAGATAATGCTTCTTTCAAAGTGAGAGGGTCATCTCCAACATTAAACACATAAAAATCAGGACCAAAATCTTTTTCTACTCTAGTTCTTTTACTTCTTCTTAACTCAAAATCATCAATTTCTTTATTTTTTAATGTAGAAGTAGAAGAACTAGGTAGTGACAAAATATTTTGTTCAATCCTTTGACCCCCACTATTTTTAGAATCAAAGGGGAATTTATTTTGATGAAAAATAGCATCACCCGATTCTATCACAATTTTATCTTCAAGATTAAAATATCTATAGGTTGTACTATTTGAAACATAACCAAGAAAAGCACAAGTAATAACTTTCTTACCCAATTTTGTAATCTTGGGATCCATTAGCCTCACAAAGGCTAGACAACCCCAAACTCTTAGATATCCCAAACTTGGCTTGTAACCTTTCCACAATTCAAAAGGTGTCAGTTTAGACTTTTTATGAGGCACACGATTCAACACATAACAAGCAGTTAAAATAGCTTCACCCCAAAAATTTAAAGGTGCATGTGTCTCAATAAGCATGGCATTAGTTAATTCAACCAAAGTTCTATTTTTCCTTTCCGCTACTCCATTAGATGAAGGAGAGTAAGGAGGAGTAGTTTCATGAATTATTCCCAATGATCTAACAAAAGAATTAAACTCATTTGACTCATATTCACGGCCTCTATCACTTCTAATTCTTTTTATTTTTCTTCCAAACTGATTTTCAACCTCATGGAGATAAGTTTTGAAATTTTCAAAAGCATCACTTTTATTTTTCATCAAGTAAACATATGTAAACTTAGAAAAATCATCAATGAAAGTGATAAAATATCTATTACCTCCACGAGTTAAAACTCCACCAAGTTCACAAATAGCAGTATGAACTAATTCTAACAAATCAGTTTTTCTTTCAACTTGAAAATGAGGCCTTTTAGTGATTTTGGCTTTACTACAAGCCTCACACTTTTCAAAATTCTTTTTAATCATTGAAATTAATCCTAAACTACTCATGATTCCAACATAACGGTCATTAATATGACACAAACGAGCATGCCAAAAATTGGTAGAAGAAAGCATGTAAACAGAAGTAGAAGTTTTATTCATTTCAACATTCAATTTGAACATCCCATTACATGCATACCCCTTTCCCATAAAAATACCCTTCTTCACTATTACATATTGATCAGATTCAATAATCTGTTTAAAGCATGCTTTATTAAGAAGAAAACTAGACATCAAATTTTTCCTCATAGAAGGAGTATAAAGTACATCTTTCAAAGTTAATACCCTTCCAGAAGTAAAACACAATTCGACATCTCCCTTTCCAAGCACCTGAGTAGTGTGAGCATCACCAAGCATGATGGTTTTGAGCTCCTCAAAATGAGTATATTTATTAAACCAGTCTTTGTCATAACAGACATGACGGTTTGCACCAGAATCAGCCCACCATCCATCAACATTCTCAACCATGTTTATGTCGGTAATCACCGCCACAAAAGGTTCTTCGGTAACGTTTGCCTGAGGGTTAGGACCACGTTTCCGGAATCTGCAAAATCGAGCAATATGCCCACTCTTGCCACAAACAAAGCACGATCCCCTATCTTGAACTTGTTGATTTTGTGCTTGGTTATTTTCACCATTATTTTTCTTGGGAGGTCTACCATTATTTTTCTTGAATTTTTTCTTCTTAGGCTTCAAAGAAGTATTTTTGTGAGTTTCGGGAGTAGCATTATTTGAAGTAATTAAATTTACCTTCGTTGTGATGTTGTTCTCTTCTGTTTGTAAAAGTGCATCTTGGCCTCTTGCCTCTTCTTCCATACGGATTTTCATTATCAAGGTTTCAAGAGAGGTTTCCTTTTGTTTGTGGCGCATAGTTTTTTGAAATTCCTTCCAAGAAGGTGGAAGTTTATCCACTATGCCACAAACAATAAGGTTATCTCCAATTTTAACCTCCTCGGACCTAAGCTCTCCAACAATCATTATAAAGTCTTGAGCTTGGTCTACCACTGATTTGTTGTCCACCATTTGGAAACGAAAAAATCTACTAGCCGCATATTTTTTCGCTCCAGCCTTTTGAGTATCATACTTACTCTGCAACGCTTTCCAAATTTTCTTTGCACTAGAGTACATTCTATCATAATAATCATAAAAATTATCAGATAGACAATTAAGAATATAATATCGACACTTATAAGAATCACCATCGTATTTTTCCACTTTCTCTAGATGAGAAATAGTTTCATCATCATTCATAGAGGTGATCTCTACTTTATTTGGATTCTTCTCAGTTAACACATAAGAAACATTGAGAAAACTCAAGTAGAAAAGTACTTTACCCTTCCATCTCTTAAAATGATTGCCATTGAACCGAAATGGCTTGTTAAGGTCTCCCATCTTGATATCCGCGTTTTTTTCAATTGTAGCCATAATGAATCTCCTTAAAATTGTTAGTGAAAACTTACAAGATAACAAAAATACAAGATTACAATTGAAAATAAATATGAAGAAAATAAATCTCTTCAGGCTGAGGCGCGAATATCTCGCTCTCTTTAAGGAGATTCAAGCCCACTGCAGCAAATGTTTTCACCGGTCCAGCAGTAGTCCTTTTGACTTGTCCCCTCTTCAACAGCCTTCACAAAGTATAACTCAACAACTCTGGACAAGAGTTGAGTCCAAAGTTCCACAAAAAAGAACACCTCCCTTCAACTAATAAGAACTCTCTTTTTGACTAACTCTTTCACTCTATATTTTTCTTATGTGTTGTGTGTACCAAACCAAATGAAGACCACCACTATTTATACTAGAAGAAGTCTTCCTAGCAATGAATAGGAAGATAATGGTGTAGTAAATAGTGAAGATAATGGTTTTAGGAGTTACATAGGTTATAAGGTGTAATGGAGGAATAATTTGGAGAAGTAATTGAGTGGGCAACAAATGCACCAACGTGCAAATGCAAAACTGCCCAAGGTGTTGACCCAACGTTCAGTGGAACCTATTTGTAACCAAAAAATAATGGGCAATAATGCCTATGTGCATTGACAGGTGAGTAATGTCATAAATGCCTCACCAACGGATGCAATGTAAGAATGCCCACTAACACTCTTTTAACTCAAAGTAAAGCAAATTAATATATTAAAATAGTAATATTAAAATGCTAAACCAACAAGGTATTTGAAATAATAAACTTCTCAACCAATTCGCTTCCTCACTAGTTGAAGCTAAAACAGTTGGTTCAGCCTCCATGGTAGAGTTAGCAATTATTACTTGTTTTTTTTTATTTTCCAACAAAAAGCCCCACCACCCAAAGTAAAAATGTAACCAGTGGTAGAACACAAATCACCTGATAAAGTATTTCAACAGAAGCCTTCAAGTATGGCAGGATATTTTTTATAGAACAAACCATGTTTTTTTGTTCCAATTAAATATCTCATAACTCTTGTTATAGCATGCCAATGTTCATTACATGGCTTACTTGTAAACCTGCTAAGTACTCCTACTGCATATGCAATATCAGGATTAGTGCAATAAATCACATATCTCAAACTTCCAATTAAGCAAGCATATTCCTTTTGATTTGTTACATCATTTTCACTTTCTACAGGAAATAAGCGAACACTTGAATCAAAAAGAGTTACAACATGCTTATAATCAAGAAAGTTATATTTTTCTAAAATTTCCTCAACATAATGTGCCTGGTCAAGAAAAATTTCATCACATGTTCTTATAATATTTATTTCAAGAATAAAGTTTGCTTCATCAAGATCTTTCATATCAAAATGACTTTTAAGAATATTTTTAGCTTTATCAAAGCACATTCATGTTAGAGCCAAAGATCATTAAATCATCAACATATAGGCAAATAATAACATGTGAATTATTCCAAGACTTATGATAAAAGTACTTATCACACTCATTTGTTTTAAAATCATTTTCAATGATGTCGGAATCAAATTTTTCATGTCATTGCTTTGGTGTCTGTTTCAAGTCATTTAGGGATTTAGTAAGTTTACACACTTTGCATTCTTGTCCTGCTTCAACAAAATACTCGGGTTGATCCATATAAATTTCCTTATTTAGATCTCCATTTTAAAAAGCATTTTTTACATCCATTTGATGAATTTACAAATTTACATATTAAAAATTGCAGTCATATCAATTAAAAGTCTTATTTATGGATGTAATTCTTGTTATCGGAGAAAAAATATCAAAAATTTCTAGGCCTTCTAGTAGCTATAAACCTTTTGCAACTAGTCTAACCTTATGTTTATCAATAGATCCAACCGGTTTTAACTTTTTTCGTATGAACCATTTGCAATCAATTGTTTTACAATCCGATGGTAAATCAACTAACTTACAAGTTTTATTAGAAATCAATGATTCCATTTCATCATTTACATCCTCTTTTCAAAAAAATAGAATTAGGTACATAAAGCTTCTTCCAAAGTGAGAGGGTCATCTCCAACATTAAACATATAAAAATCAGCACCAAAATATTTTTCTACTTTAGCTCTTTTACTTCTTCTTAACTCAAAATCATCAATTTA